>BRKX01000017.1:45391725-45991725 GCA_026008535.1 Perilla frutescens
CTTTGCCATTTTCCAAAGCAATTTTAAGAGTAAAACTACCTGGATCACGGAGCTTTGGTGGTAGTTGATGTTGTAGGATTGCACTCGCCACTTCGGATACCTCTATCTTCTCGTCCTCTCCAAATTTCCTCTTCTTTGAAGCAAGTTCCTTGAAGAACTTGACATAGGCCGGCACATTTCGGATGATATCAAGGAGTGGAAGATTGACATTCACCTTCGATAGGAGTTTGTAGAACTCTTGGAATTGGGTGTCTTGCTTCTCATTCCTTAACCGGCTTGGAAATGGAATTGGAGGATTGTAAGGATTGGTAGCCTTGTGGAGTGTGGGCTTCTTCGCCTCTTCACTTTCTTTCTCGGACTCCTTTTATTGTTGTGAAGGAGTCTCATCTTCTTTTTCAACCTCCTTGGTTAGGCTTGACTCGCCAACCTTGTTATCGATCACCTTGCCTCCTCTAAGCACGGTAATGGCTTGAGCTTGCTCCGGTTGGCTAGGCAACTTTCCCGGCTTGGCTTGCTTGGCCAACTCTCCAACGGTCCCAGCTATTTGGCCTACTTGAGTCTCAATCCTCTTCACAGAAGCCTCAACGGATTCAAATCTTTGTTGAGTGGCTTGGATGAAGGATTGCAATGTGTCTTGCAATGTTGGTCTTAGTGGTTGGTTCGGTTGGGCCGGGTATTGTTGCAGCCTAGGATAAGGTGGGGCTTGGCATCCTCCGGCTTGTTGAGGTGGCGGCGGTTGTTGTGGTGGTTGAGGAGGTTGTTGAGGTTGTTTTCAAGAGAAATTCGGATGATTTCTCCACCCCGGATTGTATGTTTGAGAGTAGGGGTTGTATTGTTGGCGCGGTTGGAACCCTTGGAGAGCATTCACTTGCTCTTGAAGAGCATGGAAATGAGCCTCTTCACTTGACTCCGGCTCGATCGATCTTTGGCACAAATTGGCTCTATGGCCATACTTTCCACAAATCCCACACGTCTCAACGGTCATCACTTGTTGGGGTGGTCTCTCGGAAGTTCTAAGCATCTCTACTTGCCTTGTCAACTCGGCAAGTTGTTTTGTCACATCATAACTAGGGTTGGCTTCATTGACGGAAGCTCTCTTCCCCCTAGCACTCTTTTGTTGAGAAGTTGTGGCCATGGTCTCATAGATGTTTGAGACTTCTTCGGTGGTCCGTCCTCCAATGTATCCTCCCGATGCATTGTCCACCATATATTGGAAATTTTGAGGAAGCCCGTCGTAGAAGAATTGGTTGAGCAACTCGGGTGCGAGATGGTGGTGAGGGCATTGTTGTTGGAGACCTCGAAATCGATCCCAAGCTTCATGAAACGATTCACCTGGAGATTGGGTAAAAGTAACAATTTGAGCTCTCAAGTCTTGGGTCTTTTGATTAGAGTAGTACTTGGCCATGAACTTCTCGTAGACGGCATTCCAATTGGCCAATGAATTGGCCGGTAGGGACATGAACCACGTCTTGGCTCGATCCTTCAAGGTATAAGGGAAACACCTCATCTTCAATTGATCTTCGTTCAAACCCTGTAGAGGAAATGTTTGAACGACGGAATAGAACTCCCGGATGAAGTTCAAAGCATCTTCGACCGGCATCCCGTAGAATGAGGGAAGTTGGCTAAAATGAATGTTCTTCAACTCGTAGTTCCTTGCGGCTTCACCAAGAACTATGCAAGAGGTCGACGCCCCTATCACGGGACGAGAAAAGTCTCTCATATTCCTAGCCGCATTGGCATTGGCATTGGCATTGTCGGGGTTGTTGAAAGGATTAGCTTCCATCTCTCTTTCCCACTCGAACACGTCAAATCTCCTTGGTCGATGGATGTCGTCAAACACAGGGGCTAATCTCTGATTGAGGCTTCGCCTCCCTAGCATACACAAACACAAACAAAACGGAGATCCAACGTACCTTGCGGAAAGAGATACCAAAGCCAAACAAAAGGACATAAACACGCAAACAAATTTATGCAAACAACACAACACTTCAATGAAAAATTCACAATTTCAAAACAACACAAAAGCAAATATAGCACCAAAAAGACAATTCTTAAAAGCCATCCCTGGCAACGGTGCCAAAATTTGTTTCGCGGTCCACAAATTTATACTTATAATTCCGGTTTATGCTCACTAGACACTACTTAGGACCACACCCGCAATTGGACGGGGTCAATTGTAGAAGCAATAAGCTTAACCCGAGTCGATCTCTCAAGGAAGACTTTATGTGAAAAAATTATCTATAGACTACACATGCTTTTGACAAAACAACTAAAATAAAATCTAAACATTCTAACAAGGGGGTTTCATGATGATTATGCTAAGAATTCAAAATAGATAATAATGCAAGACAATGAAGTGCAAATACACAAAGTAAATTGATATTAGAGGAAATAAGTTTGATTAAGGTATTAGGGTGTAGATTCTCTCAATGGTTTTATCACTATGCTTAAGTCAAGTTGATAATGATAATCTCACAAATATGATAGACTCTTCCAATTAGTTTAACTTCAATTCCTATCACCGTCTATCCGTTAAACCTCTCTTAGCTATATCATACAAGCAAGATTAACATATTAGGCTTAGGAACCCCATCCACCTAACGTCGAAGGAACCAATTTCCGGATTTAGATTCACAATCAAGAGTCCTCTAAACCCTATCAATGTTCAAATAGTGATCAATTCCAACAACAACAATCAATCAAGAAAAAGCATAGATCAAAACCACATCGATCCTCTATCCCCTAATAGAGAGATTAGCCACTAAACATGTTCAAAACAACACAAATACCATAGAAGGAAGTCATCTCATAAATCAAATGTATATAACTCAAACTTCTACAATATTAAGTATCCTTCAATAGTTTTGGGACAAATCCCCACAAACATCCAAGAAATGTAAAGAAAATACAAGAGAAACCTCATCCGAGCTTAGCTTCCGCGGATGGCTCGTCATCGGGCCTTTCTCGTCTTCCCTTCTCCTAGCTTGGCTTCGTTTCCTTCTTCTCCCTCTTCTCCTCTTCTCTCTTGTGGTGGTGTTGATGGTCAAAATGGTGAGGAATGGTAGTGTAGAGATTTAGTGTGTGTAGTGTGTGTGGAAGGAAAGAGAATGGAGAGAATGGTATGGTTGAGAGAGAGAGTGGAGTGGTGAGGGTGAAGTGAAGTGAATGATGGATTCTAATTGTCCCCCGAAATCTAATATTAGATATGAGAGAGAGAGAGAGAGAGATCCGTGAGATGAAGGGAAAAAGAGAAAGAGAGAGAGAGAGAGAGAGAGAGAGAGAGAGAGAAAAGGTGATGGGAGTTGATGGTAAGGGATCAATTAATGAAGGGATTTTGTGGAAGATTTTTGTGTCCAAAAGTCTACTCTAGAAGTTTAGGTAATAATAATTAGCTACAAAGTTCGGAAATTAAAAATGGTTCACAAGAAGTCCTTGAACTGATGCAAATAGAATCAGTTGCAACTGAGTGGAAAGAAACGGAGCTGCACAACATGGGAAAAACTGGACCGAGAGGGAGAGGACGCAGCCCGCGCGCCGGCGGGCTGCACGGCGCCGCGGGGGCGGAGGACGCCGCGGGGGCCCTTGGGGCACGCGGCGGGGGCGCGAGGCTCTCGGCCTTTTCGCGCCCCGCCCGCGCTCCTTAGCCCGCCCGTGCGGGTGCTTTTTCCTTCATTCTTTTTAACATCTTGTTCTTCTTATTTAAACAACCAGCTCAATTACTCGATTTGCACTTGCCACCTAATTGCCGTAAAATACCTGTTTTTATAATTAAAAGCTCAAGTTTTGCAACACTTGGCACAATCCACCATTAGAGCAATAAACACAAATAAACACATAAAATCAACACATAACAATATTAAATTAAACAAAATAAATACTAAACACAATAAAATAAATAAATTAAAATGACACAATTAGACACTAAACAAGTATGGGACGGTTTTCTCAAAGCCATGGGGGAAAATGAACTCCATTTGCTCTCCCGTAGCTTTCAATAGTAATGGCATGAAGTCCGAAAGCAGCAGGTAATTAGGATCTGTCCATGACGCATAGAAAGTACCATAAGTCAAGTTTAATTTATCCCTAAAACTGTAAAATATGATTGGCATGTGGCTGAACTAATAGTATGAAAGTATGAATTCTCTTAATTTGTCAATGATGGAGATTTGCTTTGTGTGCACATGTTTAAATATATTTTTTGATTAAAAAAAACTTAAACTTATGGTTGCGTATTTATTATCCCGCTTGTATTAGACAAACACACAACCGACAAAAAGTTCATGAATGATTTGAGTCAATTACCGGAGAAGCTCATTTTTATATGAATTTCAAATTTAGTGAGAATTTCCATATAGTTGTAGTAATTAAAATTAGTTACAATTTCATATTTAGTGAAAATTTATAAATAGTTGTATTGATGTTGTTGTGCAGCATGCAAGCATTTGAGAGGAGATGTTTCTTTCCCTATTTAGTATTTTTCATCCAACAATCCATTTCAATTTGCATATATTCACAAGATTTATGGCGCCAACAACGTTGGAAAAATATTTCCGGTAATGAAAACCCAATCACACACACATTTTCATGTTTTAAATCATTACTAGCAGAAAACGCGTGCATTGCACGCAATTCAATTAATTTATTTAAATTAATTATTAAATTTTGCATAATTTTACTATATTATATTTGAGTAGTCAATTTAAAAATATATTTCATTATATATATATATATATATATCAATTTATAAATTTAATAATATCTAAAATCTCTAGATTAATCAATAATTAAAAAAATAATATATACATAAAATATAATTAAATTGTAACTATTCAAATACGAACTCAGAATTTATAGTCTTTTAATTTATTTATATTGATGCTGTTTTAATATGTATATGTGTATATATACGTATGGTTAGGTTATGGTGAGAAATAACTCTCAATATGTGAGAAATGAGAATAAATCTGATTCATTTATTTTTCTTGATCAATGGTTGATATTTAATTATGTGCAAGTAAGCGTGATGAATGTAGATTAATTCATATAGGTGTGTTGTATATTATAAAACTGCTATGAAATTATTATAGAAAGAAATTGTTAGCTACATGAAATATGGATATGTTATATCTTAGATTCCCCAAAGATTAAAAACGGTCAGAGGAGTTTGAGAAACTCAATCATGTTTATAATATTTGTATTTTAAAAATTACTAAATAATGGACAATCACAAAAAAATTAATTAATTAATGGACATTTAAACATTAAAATAATAGCAATTAAACAGTAAAATACAATAAGATGAGAGAGAGATAGAGAGAGAGATGTATCCTTTCTTAAGATTCCTTTTTTTTACAAAAATTCTCAACCTTCTTAGATTGTTGGCGTATATATGTATTAACACAATTCAAAACTTCTATTCAACAATTTTTATGTTGACTTTACCATCTAATAAAAATATAATTTTTTAATTAATATAAGTTCACAAAATCTTGCATCATCCATTTCAGAAAAATCCAGTATAAAGTTAATTAAACTTACTAAAAAGTTAATGAGTTCACAATAGTATTATTATATGATTTTTTTACTATCGTGACAAAACACCTTATCGCACATCAATTAACATAATTTATCTCATAAGTAAATTATATTTCTAACCACTCGATGTTATCAATTTATTTACGTATATCACGATACATTGAATTGAATTGTTTTAATTATTACACATGCCACAAAATATTAACTATTTTTTGTGCGTATTTTATCCGAACATACATTTAATATTATATTTTTTATTGTAATATAAATGACTACATTGAACAAGTAAAAAAAATAACTTAACTAAATTAAAATGGTGTTGAATGTATAAATATCATGTGTTTAAAGATAAAAAAAAACTTCATTATTATAGCAACATGTGTTGCTCAATGATAAAGAAATGTTAAAATCTCAAAGTTTGGTTAATAATTTGCTGTGGTAAAATGCGTTCAAAGTTTCATTTTCAATATATTTTTAAAATGTTATACATTGTTTATAATTTTTTTACGAAAAATATAATTTAATTTTCAGTTGTAATTTTTGATTCAATGATTAAGTACTAATTTAATTAGTAGTACAAATCTAACGAAAAACTATTCAATTTCTCAATTTCAATTATTTCCTCAACTAACAGAGAATGTCCATTAATTCTTATTCTTATGATTGATATGTTTTAAAATTGGTAGTCACCATTTTCGTGGAAAACTATATTCCAAAACATGTGCAATATAAATTCCTTCCACCCGAGAAATTTAATTATTCACATTCAATCAAAACACCTTATATATATATATATATATATATATCATTCTATAAAAAAAATCATAATGTACAACACTTTTACATAGAACTACGAATTATATTATTGTTCTATATGTATTATGTTTAACTAAATAGTTTGAGAATTATGTTAAAAAATTAGTAGTTCAATCTAAGGGGAAAATATTCGATTTTTCCATTTCAACTCTTTTATAAGTAATTGGACTATGTTTATTCTCAGTCATATGATTATAGGTAGTCAACATAATCCATATTCCAAAAAATTATGCAATATTCATTCCCCCTATGAATTTAAATAACTATTCTTAATTAACTGAATATTCTAATATAAAATATTTTATATATAATTATAAAACCAACCGATATTATATTCTAAATTTCTCAAATTATAAATTAATAAGATAGAAAAAGGTAACATTTGAACCATAATTTAAAATTTATTTTTCCAATCAACCATTTATTAATATTGTAATGTTTTAAAAGTCGTGTATAAATTATAAATACTTATAAAGTTGGTGATTATTTTTTACAATTAATCATATTTTTAAAACTTTGTCTAGCAAATTTCAAAATAGGGCCCCCAAAATTTTCTACATTAATCAATTCTTATATTTATCTTCATCATGGACTTCTTTTAAATGTTCTCCATTCACTTTAATAGATATATATTCTAATAGTTCAACATATATTATTTGACATGTCTTCTTGGTGCAATCAACATTATCCGAGCCCAACCATAAATATAGAAGTTGAAATTTAGTTTCAATAAAATTTAATTGGAACTACTCTTAATCATATGAATGAGAGTGAATACATCAATTTCAATTAATAAATTAAAACTTAGCATTTTGGTTGTATATATTATGGAACCATTTTTTTTCAATTTTCTTTCATATACCATATAACATGATTTAGAACACACACACACACACACACACACACTGTAGTTACTGCAACTAAATTACATGTTTTCTATTAAGAACTATTTAAATAACTTATATTAAATGAATCAAATCATTGATTGAATGTTGATATAATTCTTGATTATTGACAGATAATTTCTTAAGAACAATGAGCTAGATTAGTTTACAATCTTTCCATAAATTCAAGTTCTTATTTTTCAATCTCCTTCGTTGGGATGTAATTTGTTGGTCCCGAATGCATGAGTCAAATGGGGTTTAGGAGGGTTGAATAATTTTTTTTCAAAATTCAATTTAAAGTGAGGAAATATAAGGCCTTGACTCGTTACTTGATCTGTACTAACTATCGTTGAGATAGTCTAGAATAATAATTTCAGAGGATAAAATATATAATGAACAAGATAAAATAGCGATAATCAGCCGTTAGTGAATATGACTCTGGACATCTGATTTGAATGAATGTGTTGCAATTAAGATATGTCAATCAAAATAAAGCAATATACAACACATAAGACTTATAGAGGTTCGAAGCTAAAACTTCTACGTCTTCTCTACCTTTGTATAGTCAGTTGATGACGTGACATCTTTATTGATTACCAACTCGTCTCTGTGATAATTGTGTATTCGTTCAGTCGAGTTTGTCATGACTGATCATTTTAAGTTATTTGATATTTCATCAAAATATTTGATCGATTGTTTTTCCAACATAATCTATATAAACTATATAATAGTATAATTCTATTATATTTAAATTATAACATATAATATATTATATGTGGAGAATTAATTATATAATATATTATATTACAGTACGTTATTTTTTTTTCTTGTTTGCTATGGTTGATATGATGAAGAAATAATTGGTGGAGAATTAATTGATGTGAATGAAGAATTGTAACAGTACAATACTATTTCAATATATATAATATATTACACATGATAATGATTAATTATATAATGATTGATGGAGAAGAAAATCTTGATTTTTGATAGAGAACTATAAGTATCATTAGGTTAGTTTATAATCTTTCTATAAATTCAAGCATTTATTTTTCTATCTCTTCATCGAACGTAATTTATATAGACTATATGATTGATGGAGAATTAATTAATGTGGATGAATGAAAAATTATAATAATATAATTCTATTAATTAATATTTAAATTATAAAATTAAATATAATATATTATATGTGTTGGATTAATTATATACTATATTATATTGTTGTGGGATTATTTTTTTTACTTTTTTTCTTGTTTACTATGGTTGATATGATAGATAAATAATTGGTGAAAAATTAATATGATGTGGATGAAGAATTGGAATAGTACAATACTATTGAAATAAATATAATAAATTATATGTGAATAATTAATTATATAATATAGTATATTACTATTTTACCTTTAAATTAAATGCATATTATGGATATAATAGACAAATCATATTTTGTCTAATTTTTTATATTTAATTGATGAAACGGAAAGCTAATGGTGTTTTGTCTCTGACTTCTTAATGGAAAAAGAAGCTTCAACAAATTTGAAATATAATATTCATAATTTCTGAAATAAAATAATTATCTAAATAATTGATTACTTAGAAAATCTAAGCACAAGATTTAGAAACGGGTTTCATGGACTCGTTGGCACGCCAAAATTTCTTAAATAGGTTTATAAATATAATATATTATATTTACAAATAATTATTTATAATATTTTATATTAGGGATGATTTTATATAGTAGAGTTCAATTATAACAAAACTATTGAAATAAATATAATATATTATATTTACAAAAAAAATTATAATATATTATATTACTTTTTTACCCTTAAATTAAGTGCAAATTGTAGACATAATAGGCAAATCATATTTTGTAAGAAACATCCACACTTTTTATATAGGTATAGATATATGTTTGTGAATAATCAATGAATCGAAACTGTAATAATTTTGTGGAAAAATAGGATCTTCCAGAGAACTATTTGGCTCAAGCAGGTGGTTAATATTTGCCTGAGCAAAGTTTAACAAATATAAATACACCAATAAGAGATCTTATACTTGAAGTCCAACCAAACTAAATGTTCCTAACACACGAATAATAAAAGTCTAATAAAATTAAAACACCATAACACACGGAAAAATAGGCAAAAGCAAAATAGCTAAAAAAGGAATCGTGAAGTCTAGTGCAAGTTTGATATATCCATCGTATCCCCACTCATCGCCCCAGCTGTTTTTGGCAATTAAGTATGGGACGGCGTTCTCAACGCCGTGGGAAAAATGCACTCCATTTGCTCTCACATAGCCTACAATAGTAATGGCATGAAGTCCGAAAATATCAGGCAAATTAGGATCTGCCCATGACGCATAGAAAGTGTCATAAGTTAAGTTTAATTTATCCCTAAAACTATAAAATATGGTTGGCATGTGGATGCACTAATAGTATGAGAGTATGAATTCTCTTAATTTGTTCATGATTTCAAATTTAGTGAGATTTGCTTTGTATGCACATGTTTAAATATATTGTTAGTTTAAAAAAAAAACTTAAACTTGTGATTGCGCATTTATTCTCTCGTTTGTATTAGACAAACTCACAAAAAGTTCATGAATGATTTGAGTCAATTACCGGTGAAACTCATTTTTACATTGAATTTTAAATTTAGTAAGAATTTCCATATAGTTGTAGTAATTAAAATTAATAAGAATTCTATATTTAGTAAAAATATATAAATAGTTGTATTGAAGTTGTTGTGCAACGTGCAAGCATTTGAAAGGATGTGTTTCTCTCCCTATTTAGTATTTTCAATCCAACAAACCACGTCGATTTGCATATGTTCACAAGATTTATGGCGTCAACAACGTTGGAAAAATATTTCCGGTAATGAAAACACAAACAACACATATTTTCATATTTTTAATCATTATATATGATTGTGAATAATCAATGAATCGAAACGGTAATAATTTTATTGAAAAATAGGATCTTCCGGTGAACAGTTTGGCCCAAGTAGCTGAGCCGTTACTATTTGTCAGACTAAAGTTTATCAAATATAAATACACCAATAAGAGATCTTATACTTGAAGTCCAACCAAACTAAATGTTCCTAACACACGAATAATCAAAATCTAATCAAATTAAACAATCATAGCACGCGAATTAATAGGCTACATAAAATAGCTAAAAAAAGGAGTCGTGAAGTTTAGTGCAAGTTTGATATATCCATCGTATCCCCACTCATCGCCCCAACTGTTCTTGGCAATTAAGTATGGGACAGTGTTCTCAACGCCTTGGGAAAAATGCACTCCATTTGCTCTCCCATAGCCTACAATAGTAATGGCATGAAGTCCGAAATACATCAGGCAATTTAATCTGCTCATGACGCATAGAAAGTGTCAAAATTCGAGTTTAATTTATCCTAAAACTGTAAAACATGATTGGCATGTGGCTAAACTAATAGTATGAAAGTAGAAATTCTCTTAATTTGTCCATGATTTTAAATTTAGTGAGATTTGCTTTGTGTGCACATGTTTAAATATATTTTTTGTTTAAAAAAAAACTTAAACTTGTGGTTGCGCATTTAATCTCCCACTTATATTAGACAAATACACAACCGACAAAAAGTTCATGAATGATTTGAGTCAAGCTCATTTTTACATTGAATTTCAAATTTAGTGAGAATTTTCATATAGTTATACTAACTAAAATTAATAACAATTCCATATTTAGTGAAAATTTATAAATAGTTGTATTGAAGCCAATGTGCAGCGTGCAAGCATTTGAGAGGAGATGTTTATCTCCATATTTAGTATTTTCGATCCAACAATACACATCGATTTGCATATGTTCACAGGATTTATGGTACCAACAACATTGGAAAAATACTTCCGATAATGAAAACACAGACAACACACACATTTTCATGTTTTTAATCATTATATATGTTGAGAATAATTAATGAATCGAAACGGTAATAATTTTGTGGAAAAATAGGATCTTCTGATGAACTATTTGGCCCAAAGAGCCCTTACTATTTGCCAGACCAAAGTTTAACAAATATAAATGCACCAATAAGAGATGTTATAGTTGAAGTCCAACCAAACTAAATGTTCCTAACACACAAATAATAAAAGTCTAATCAAATTAAACAGCCATAACACACTAATTAATAGGCAAAGCAAAATAGCTAAAAAAAAAGAGTCGTGAAGTTTAGTGCAAGTTTGATATATCCGTCGTATCCCCATTCATCATCCCAGCTGTTTTTGGCAATTAAGTATGGGACGGCGTTCTCAACGCCATGGGAAAAATGCACTCGATTTGCTCTCCCGTAGCCTACAATAGTAATGGTATGAATTCGAAAGCATCAGGTAAATTACTATATGCTCATGACGCATAGAAAGTGTCATAAGTCGAGTTTGATTTATCTCTAAAACTGTAAAATATAATTGGCATGTGGATGAACTAATAGTATGAAAGTATGAATTCTTTTCATTTGTCCATTATTTCAAATTTAGTGAGATTGCCTTGTGTGCACATATTTAAATATATTTTTTGTTAAAAAAAAACTTAAACGTGTGGTTGCGCATTTAATCTCCCGCTTGTATTTGACAAACACACAACCAACAAAAAGTTCATGAATGATTTGAATCAATTACCGGTGAAGCTCATTTTTACATTGAATTTCAAATTTAGTGAGAATTTCCATATAGTTGTAGTAATTAAAATTAATAACAATTCCATATTTAGTGAAAATTTATAAATAGTTGTATTGAAGCCGTTGTGCAGCGTGCAAGCATTTGAGAGGAGAGATCTCTATTTAGGATTATTCATCCAATAATCCACATTGATTTGCATATATTCACAAGATTTATGAAAACACAGACAACACTCACATTTTAATGTTTTTAATCATTACATATGGTTGTGAATAATCAATGAATTGAAACGGTAATAATTTTTTAGAAAAATAAGATCTTCCGGTAAATTGTTTGGCCGAAGCAGGTGAGCCCTTACTATTTGTCAGACCAAAGTTTAGCAAATATAAATACACCAATAAGAGATCTTATACTTGAAGTCCAACCAAACTAAATGTTCCTAACATACTAATAATAAAAGTCTAATCAAATTAAACAACCATAACACGCTAATTAATAGGCAAAGCAAAATAGATAAAAAAAGGAGTCGTGAAGTTTAGTGCAAATTTGATATATCTGTCGTATCCTCATTCATCGCCCCAGTTGTTTTTGGCAATTAAGTATGGGACAGCGTTCTCAACGCCGTGGAAAAAATGCACTCCATTTGGTCTCCCGTATACTACAATAATAATGGCATGAAGTCTGAAAGCATCATGCAAATTATGATCTGCTCATGACGCATAGAAAGTGTTATAAGTCGAGTTTGATTTATCCCTAAAACTGTAAAATATGATTGGCATGTGGATGAACTAATAGTATGAAAGTATGAATTCTTTTAATTTGTCCATGATTTCAAATTTAGTGAGATTGGCTTGTGTGCACATATTTAAATATATTTTTTGTTTAAAAATAATTAAACTTGTGGTTGCGCATTTAATCTTCCGCTTGTATTTGACAAACACACAACCGACAAAAGTTCCTGAATGATTTAAGTCAATTACCGGTGAAGCTCATTTTTACATTGAATTTCAAATTTAGTAAGAATTTCCATATAGTTGTAGTAATTAAAATTAATAACAATTCCATACTTAGTGAAAATTTATAAATAGTTGTATTGAAGCCGTTGTGCAGCGTGCAAGCATTTGAGAGGAGATGTTTCTCTTTTAGGATTATCCATCCAACAATCCACGTCGATTCGCATATGTTCACAAGATTTATGGCTCCAACAACGTTGAAAAAATACTTCCGGTAATGAAAACACAGACAACACATACATTTTCATATTTTTAATCATTATATATGGTTGTGAATAATCAATGAATCGAAAAGGTAATAATTTTTTGGAAAAATAGGATCTTGCGGTAAACTGTTTGGCACAAGCATGTGAGCCCTTACTATTTGCCAAACCAAAGTTTTATATACACCAATAAGAGATCTTATACTTGAAGTCCAACCAAACTAAATGCTCCTAACATAGGAATAATAAAAGTCTAATCAAATTAAACAACCATAACACGCGAACTAATAGGCAAAACAAAATAGCTAAAAAAAGGAGTTGTGAAGTCTAGTGCAAGTTTGATATATCCGTCGTATTCCCACTCATCGCCACAGTTGTTTTTGGCAATTAAGTATGGGACGACATTCTCAACGCCTTGGGGAAAATGCACGTCATTAGCTCTCCCGTAGTATGGCATGAAGTCCGAAATCATCAGATAAATTAGGATCTGCCCATGACACATAGAAAGTGACATAAGTCGAGTTTAATTTATCTCTAAAACTGTAAAATATGATTGGCATGTGTAAGAACTAATAGTATGAAAGTATGAATTCTCTTTTGTGCATGATTTAAAATTTAGTAAGATTTGTTTTGTGTGCACATGTTCATATATATTTTTTGTTAAAAAAAACTTAAACTTGTGGTTGCGCATTTATTCTCCCGTTTGTATTAGGCAAACACACAACCGACAAAAAGTTCATGAATGTTTTGAGTCAATTAGCGGTGAAGCTCATTTTTACATGGAATTTCAAATTTAGTGAGAATTTCTTGTAGTAATTAAAATTAATAACAATTCCATATTTAGTGAAAATTTATAAATAATTGTAGTGAAGCCAATGTGCAGCGTGCAAGCATTTGAGAGAGATGTTTCTCTCCCTATTTAGTATTTTCCATCCAACAATTCACGTCGATTTGCATATATTCACAAGATTTATGGCACCAACAACGTTGGAAAAATAATTCAGGTAACAAAAATACAGACAAAACACATATTCATGTTATTAATTATTATATATGGTTGTGAATAATTAATGAATCGATGAATCGGTAATAATTTTATGGGAAAATAGGATCTTCCGGTGATCTGTTTGGCCAAGCATGTGAGCCCTTAGTATTTGGCAAACCAAAGTGGGTCGACTTCAATGTGTTGTAGCCTTCCAACTTGGTTCGAGTGAAATTTCGTTTAGCGCCTCTATTAATGGCTTCGTTACTTATGTCAATATTTCGAGTTTCCTCATGAAATATAATAAATCGTGAGCTAATAATCAATCCATTCTGAATATTTGGTTGTGGGTTGCTTCAAAACAAACTCAAATAACACAATTACATATCTCAAGAAAAGATCTCCAATGGACAATGATTTCATGTTTGAAACGTAAATCATGAACATACATACACAACGGTTCAAAAAATGCAAGCAAAGCGAGTTAGCAATTTAAAGTAGTTAAAATGATGAAATAAAAGCCATTCTTATAATGTCAATTTTTAACAATCCCTCTCGTGTAATATGTTAATACTGCGTATAATTTTTTAGAGGTAAAAAAGCCACGAGCCCTGTAGCTCTGAAGCCTTTTTTTTTTACAAATTTAAACTAATTCAATCATATTGCAAGGTTAATTTTTATATGATTATATAAACTCCAGTTTACTATAGCAAGTTTGGATTTTATAGGGAATGATGACATTTGGATTTGAATTCAAAACAGCTCCACAACATAATAAACATGCATGCCCGCTCTCTCTAAAACAGCAAACAGAACTGCATTTCTTAACAAGACCATGTATTCGGTATAACAATCATCATACGTACATGAAGTGTTAGAATACAAGATGAAACACGGTTTATAATAGAAAAATCCATCTAACAACATCGTAAATCAATAAGCATTGCTACGATGATCTAAACGTTTCAACCATAACATTCTACAAGTGAAGGAAAATCTGCTTGGATTTGGATCATTGTATCTTTACATCCAACTGCTGTTTACATAGACAACTGTAGCTAATTATTAAAAAAAAAAGGAAACAAATAGGTCGCAAACAACTATGGAGTCTACGAAATTGGAAAGAAAACAAGCAAAAAATCAGAGACAGACGAACTAGAAGAAATGTACTAGGAAGCAATTTGATACTGCCTCCAAAAGAAATAATTAGTAAAAATATTTCTTACAACTGACAAAGAAAAAGGTGCTAAGAAGTTGTGAACTAACATAACCTATTTGCCTGTTAGTATCAAATCAACAAATGCGCAAGCTTGCCGAGCCTTTTCCGAATGCCCCACGGCACGAAATTTAACATTTCTACGAGGCAAGCATGCTTCCTGAAGGTGCGCGCTCAAAATTTCTAGAGGTCTTCAAAACATACTAGCAGGGCGAGTGAGCAGATGGCTGAATTCCTTTCTACAGCTAATAATGCTCCGTAGCCAGCTATATACGAGGAATTCATAGTTGGCTCCTGAGAATGCAAACCCAGCATATGCATTAAAGCCTAGGAACAACAGAAATGCAAAGATAACAACCTACTGGAGTGTAGTTCATTAGTTTCTCAATTCGTGAGAACAACAATCTACATTTAAATGGAATAAATAAGAATCTTACCAAACAGAAGTCAAAAAGGAGCCTCAAGTGATTCATCCCACACATCTGCACTTCCATTAGAGGCATCTTCTGCATCTTCCTCCATTGAGAGCCTAATGTATTCTCGGTGTGCAAACCGATCCCACTCCGTCAAATTTGGATTCTCACGCTCCTGTCCAGTTTTTAAAGTTGAGAGAATGAACTTTGCAATTCTATGGAGCATATTTCTGAGAAAAATCCACTAATGATTGAAAAGGTTGCATTTTACCTGGCGAATTAGAAATGGATCACGAGTCTCAAAAGCCATGAACTTATTAAGGTTAAACAAGATATTGAAAACACTGCCAGAAAGTCTGCTTCCTTTTATATCTCGCAATGTAAAATAGCTCTCATCCTGCATACAAGTTCACATGTAATCAGATGCCATAGAGGGTTGCAACTGAATTGCAATTTGCACAGATTCAAGTTAAATATTTGTAGAACCATGGATACAGCACTAGTTAACTTCTTCAGCCAAGATATCTAGAAGTAGCTTGGTCAATTCACTGAATCATTTTTCAATTTTTTTTAAATTCAGTGCTCTAGTACCTTAATGTCAAAGTTATGTCTTTGAATTTCCACCAGATTATAACCCTACTGCAGTCTAAATTTTGTTGGATTGTAATTTGGGTGAATAAGATGACACCTTCAGGCTGATAATTAGATCAGACACAATGGTTACAGTTTGACAGCAATTATAGAATGGGAAAATAGCATAAATATTCAAACTTAGTGAAGATTACATTGGGATTTCTAGTCTCCATTATAAATTTATATCACCCAAGGTTAACGGTACTCTAAGCATAACAAGGAATTCTGAGTGGAAAAATTATTTCAGAATAAAGAGAAGACAAAGTGAATACAAGGACCATTCCTTTAGACACATAACACACCTGAGATATGTAAGAACTAACGCTCACCTCTGGATGAACCATGTCAACAATTTGACACAATATATCCTCAAAAAGCACAGGCTCTTGGGCCATGCATTCCATTCTATGCAACTGCTCCTCATAAAAGAATTGCATTTCATTCCTCGTTATAATTCCATTTCCATCCAAATCTATGCACTTGAACCTGAAAAAACTACATTATTTGACTCGCATATAAAAGGATAAGAAATAAATATAAAATAATAACCCAAAAATTATCAGTAAACCAAAAATTTCGAGCAAACAGGGAACACCTAACACAAACCCCAGTACATTACATTTTCTTAGCTTGATTACATCAGTTACTAAATCGTAACTAATAAACCACCACTAAAAACTTTCACTGAAAAAAGTTAATATCCAGGTTTTGCATTAGGCCTCTATGTCATTAATGTTGAGGCCCTACAGGATTGAAACTCTGAAAGTACTGTGCCCTTGTACGGAAACTGTTAGATATCAATTCCTGTGGGTTTACAGGATTTACTTAATTGATAAAGTTATTTAGGGTTAGAATAAAGAATAGTCTTTCATCTATTCAAGAAAGACAGTAGAATCGTTCCGAGTGTGAAACATATTAGAATACAGTGGGCATATTCGCTGGGACAGGCTATGCCTATAGTGTCTTCAGCGTTCTTTCGGCGCTATATGCTTGGGCAGGAGAAATCATAAGGAGCTTTGTCTTTGTTCTATGTCATTAAACAAGCTGTCTTAATTTCTACATGTGGTGTCACTAGGGGATGGCTGGTGTGTCGGAATGGAATCAAGTGGGAATGGAATGAACTTAGTAATGGAATGATGATGGAAATGGAATGGAATGACTATTACCATTCCTTTGGCTGGTATCACAAATAATAAGATAGGAATGAAACTTACATTTTTAAATTGTTTATTATAACAATATCTAATTAATAAATAAAATGCACGAATTGGCTTATTTAGTTCTAAATAATAAATTACTCTTCTTTCAAAGATACTATTATATTTTAATAACATATTGTTGAATATTATGTGATTTTTTTTTACTTTATTAACATTTGTGAAAAAAATTAGTATACTTTAAATAAGTATTTCGCTAATGATTAGCGGGTTTGTAGATTTTATGTAATCCTATAATATCATTAATACTTTTGTGAAATTTTACAAAATTTTATGAATCATTAATAAATTACTAATGATTTTTTAAGAAAAATTCATAAATTTGTTTTTTTAATAAAATATTTTATAAGAATATAAGATTTCATTTGTCAATACAAAAAACAAAATATAGTTTTGCAAAATAAAAAATAAAATTTATTTTGATAATCAGGAATACATAATACCATGGGAGTGGGGAGTAATGGCTAATCATATGTTCATGGCAATGTGATTCCTTCGGGAATGACCATTCCCAATTGAAAAAATCATACCAGCCGTAGGAATGGGAATGGACGTGGGAATGTGATTCCATTCCCATTCCATTCCATCATACCAACCATGCCCGCTACTTTGTTGAAAGGGCTCAAAGGTACCCATACTACACACTACAAACCCAGGACACCACATGTGTGAAGGACTCACACAGTCACTGGAATCAGAATCCATTTTCCTGATTATCCATCCATTAGTAACATTACTGAGGTCACACCTTCAGCAAATGATAAACATCATGCATGACATGACAGAAATAACCCATCAGAGTCAAGATTCCATGAATATGACTTCTTTTTTTTTGACAATTTAAATCTTACACATACCAATACTCAAGACTAGGCTCCGATGATTTATCCTCCTCTGACAATATGAAGTAGACAAAATCTTCATATCCCATCTTTCCTTCAACCTTACTGGTGAACTTTCTCGGGACCTTGCAATATCAAGCAACAACACTCAGAGAGATGATCAAGACATCATAAGAAATAGATCAATCGATAGCAGGCAACACAACACATCACGAATAGTAAGAGGAATGGGGAAAGCACAAACCTGAGAAAATATTCTATCAACAATCCTGTAGGTAAGTGCATGGTTACCATATCTGATGAGGTTTTCTTTGTCAATCAAAAAATCATGATCCGAATCCAGCTCCCAGAACTTGCAGTATATTACGTAAAAATGCTCATAGGAGAAGTACCTGAAGAAAAATGAGAATGACGGAAAAGGAGAAATGATAAGAATGAACAGAAAGCAGAAGCAAACATATACAAGTAAAATGCAAAACGCAGAATATGAAAAGCAATTAGAATGCTCCTAATCCCAAATTGATTTTTGATAATTTAATAGTGAGAAATAATATATAATGTTACACTGGCAATATATCCAACCTACAAGGACAAGGTTTCATCTGATGGGAACCTTGAACATCCATTAGTTTTTTTTTAATTCACTTGTCTAAGAACAATGAAGAAGATCATCATTAGCATATAAATAGACAAGATAAATAAGAGAAATCAGGATTCTTTGTAATTACCTCAAGACTTTGTTAATATCCTCTTCTTCATCTGCATGTTGCATTGCAGCAATCAAATTCGAGCGTCTCAGCTCCTTTAGTGTAAGACGACTATTACCCGCTCTATTCACATAGTAAAATATTCTGTATATTACAGTTTCAGCTGGAGATAAATGAATAGGACTGTTAATTTCAGTCAGGAAATTTGGGCACTTCCAACAAGTAGATCGGAAAAGTATAACTTGAAAATTAGCAGGTCATACAAAGTCAGCAAACAGTCCAGCCAACCCATTGATACTTGCCTTCTGACTAGCAAACCAACACTGCCCTAGAAAATATAAAAGAAACTATAGGCATTGGAGAACTACTAAAGAGTCATTAAAAAAATCCATGCTTCTCTTCATCAATCATAAATATTTCATTCTAGCAAATGTTGAAAACACAATGAAAAGACTACACAAAATCCAATAAGCTACTTTTAGAACATATTCGGGGAAAGAGGAACAAGAACGGGTACACAATGCATTAACCACTTTTGTAGAACTTTCAACCAGCGAATAGAAAGAAGTTCCTCAACTAGTATTAACCAAAATATATAAAACAAGATAACGAACATCCTAGCATATATACCATCTGTCCCTAGTGTTAGGGCATGGTAAAAGGCGATAACTGTTCCCCTCCTTAAGCTTCATTGAAAATTATTTCTACAAACAGGAAGTCAAATCAATGATATGATGATATCGATGTATTGTTCGAACATAGAGCGATGAGAGATTTATTGCAGTCAGGAAACAAGTAAAGACTATCCAAAATCAGAGGAAAAAAGGAATGTGTGCATGGCCCACCAAGATAATTGGTAAGTAAGTTGTTAGTGGACTGTCTAGTGTCTACTTTTTTTAACTTTAAAGAAAACAGCACGAGTCTGTAAGGTTTTACTCATGTCCAGAGCCAACTGGAGCTGTGTTTTTGGACTCACAGATTTTACGTCTTCCTATTTATATTTATATTTATATTTATATTTATATGTGGCTATGTGCTGCTTTCTTGTCAATTTACACCAAAAATATCTACCAAAAACCAGAATACCAGAAATTTTAAGTGTACATTAATTTTGATACCATAAATCAGCAAAAAAATCAGGAATGACAACTTCAATATTTTTTTTTGTAGGGTGGTGGGGGGAAGCGTCAGAAAGAAAATCCTAGTTTGTAATCTCTAAAATGGGATTAAGAGCTCAGAATACTATGAATGTTAGCAAACCAGTTGACATTTAGAGATGTAGATGCTGGTTCCAATACCAAAAATCAGTAAAATCTTTGGAGGGAGAGAGGGAGAAGAGAGTTTTGCACAAAAACAAGCTTCTTAAAATAACTGACAGTGTGTTTTGAACCAAATAAAAGTTAAACCGATATGGTTTAGTAACAATAATTAAGTAGAATATGAGATACAGCATACCATATCTTTCTTGAAATTCAGGTGTACTCTGCAGGAATTCTAACCCGGGATGAGTGGACAAAAGTTCTCGAAGAACAGGTTTGAAATCGTCCTATTCAAGGTCATAACATTACAAACATATGAGGAAGCTATCAACAACTAGCTAAAATTAAATATGTATTGAAATACTAAGAAATTTGCTCAACCTGGACCAAATGTTTGAGCTCTGGTTGCTTCAAGATTGTGAATAACTGTGTTGCTATATCTTTTGTCAACATGTTTCTGTTGATCCAATAATCGACAAATGCATCCCTGTTTAGACAAAATAAGTCAAAGAGAGAGTTCATGCGTCAACTCTAAACAAGAACATCACAAACATGAATCATCAATAAGAAATTCAATGATGAATGCTTGCACCGAGATCACTTATCAAACTAATAGGTCGAACAGGTTGGTTTCTTCCATAGAGAGCTTGTTAGGCAACCCATTTCAAAGGGATTTCTGGACATGGATGTCTGTTTGTAGAAATTTTGTGTTTGGTGATAATGTTAACTGAACTTTTAGAACAAGTAACTTCTCTAAAAGCCCATTTTGCAGAAGCACAAATTTGTGGATTTCGTGTTTCTTTTCTTGCACTACTAATGTGTAGACATAATAGTATTTTTATCAAAGCACCTAAAAATATTTCATAGCCTAGAAATACTTTTTAGTACAGTTTAAAATCCTATCTTAGAAATCCATTTAACAATAGAAAGTGCTACTGAACATGTACATGATTAGCTCTTAATCCTTACAAAATCCAAGTAACCTAATGACTCCATTACTGTAACCAATAGTCCAATAAAAAGACTAACTTTAACCCAACATATAAACTAGAACAAATATAAATTAAAAGTAATCTTGCACAACCTTTGGTCCATTTGAGCTTGAGTTTGGTACCAAGTTCATATTATATGAGCTAGTCAGTAAATACTTTGTATTTTTGCCATTACAGGAAAGCTTTTTCTCCCAATCTTTCCATAAATGAGATTCTTACGGCTTTTTCTTAACCATTGCAACCTTCAATATGTCCCCCATTGGTGATTACAAACTCAAAGCTTCGCACATTACAGAAAACTAAACCCAATGAAGTCTTGAAAAGCTCACAAGTAACCAAATGAGGTAGTGTTATAACCAAAAGGGCATATCTGGAGAGCATGGAAAGATGGACACGGAGGGGAAATTTTCAACACAATTACCTGGTCACAATTCCAGTGCCCTCAGTGTCGATCTTTCTAAACAGTATGGTAGAAAAGAATGATGGGAGCTTGCAAATTTCCTTTGTCACTGGCTTAAATTCTGAAAACCCATCAAATGTATCATTCATTAGTAGGTAATCCATTACAAAACATTCAAAGACTCCTTGACATATGCACATATAGCCAATCTTACCATGCATTTGCAGTCCATCCATGTGACCATAAAAAAATTGGTTGATTCTAAACAAGCACCGCTCTTTCAATTCATTAGGCGGCGGACGGCCATTTTGGAAATAGAACTGCAAAGTCATGAGTGTTATCAAGAGAACTAAACTCACTCCCCACCTAGAAGGGGGAAGGGAGGGGGAATAGCAGGATTTTAAGACAAAAACTTAGGTTAACAAACATTGACAACACATCAGCTAATTCAACCTGAGGTATAAGCTCCTTCACAGGCTCATTCACTAATTTCAAGGGAGAGCCTAAAGCAGAAGGGCCTGCCCTCTGTTTCATGATTCGAGGAGAACCTGCTGAACTCCTTGGTGAAAGTGGTGGTGTACTGCCGGCAGGAAACATTGACGGTAATGTATTGCTAGCTGCAGTATTTGTGCTACCTGTTCCAGCAGCATTCAAGGGACCGCCTCCCTTAGCATTATTGAGCAAGGATTTTACCTGCATATTATAGGTGGATCTTTGTGAATATATCTTATTCTTTTTTCAACAATAATGGGATTAAACCTAAAACATTTGGCTGTTCGGAATTTTAAACAGAAAACTAAAGTATTTGGGATAGTACTGGAAAGTAAAAAAAAAGATCAGCCAAATTGCTTCCACCTGCACCAGCAAATTTTGAAGCACAACAAAAGTTTCTACAACATAATATAACATTCATTCCAAGTTGATTACTCCCATATCCACCATCCAAAGTACATCTAGATAAGAGTATAAGACTTCATTTTGTAGAATGAATAATTTCCCCAAAGATGTATTGAGTTAAAAGAAACTGTCTATGTAATAATAAAATCAAGAGTTACGTGAAAGTCTAGAGGCAGAAACAATAAATAAGTGTTTCCAAAATGACAAAAATCTTTAGGTGGACAAGGACTAAACCTAGAAAAGTGTAAACCAAAATGACTATCACAAAAATTATGAAGGAAGATTACAAATTTATGATTCAAAAAAAGAGGATACACACAATACAAGCATTTGCACTATGAGCAATCAAAAAGGGTATGAATTAAATCAAAATGCGAAAGAACTTCCAAACATGAAACCTGCAGAACTTATTAGCAATATCTGTATCCTTTGTACAGGTAAGTTCACTTCCTGATGAACAAAAGAAAGAAAATAAACAATTTAACAGCAGCTGATCAAGTGCCATGACCCAATTCTTCAAACTTAAAGACTGTAGTATTTCATTTTTCTTTGGCTTAAATAACACAAACTTGTTAAAATTAATGCTGCAGACATTTGCATAAATACATAAAAAAAGCAATTAATCAGAAGTTTCTGTTCAAACAAATTTTTATAACCTGTCTGAAGAAGTAACAAGTGTTCTACAACATAGACAAAATCTTTCAGTTAGTCCAAAAAAAGATAGATTCAGATCTATCTTACATCCTCCAAAAATATATATTACACTTATACAGGTATACCAACATATACCCAGAGATAGAAACAATATCTGAAGCAAAAATACGCATAATTAAACATTAGCGATGGAAGTTGCTTATAGGTCACTCCAAATGATGACAAACATGTCCATCTAGCACATTCTGCTAACATAGTCAAGTAAAGAAAAACTTGATGCAAATATTTATTGTCATGAACAGGCTCATGCAGCAATGCACAAGATGATTGCTTGCTTTGTTAATTGTTATATAGAAAATACAATGGTTGACATACTGATTCTTTAAGAGCAGTTGATTTCTGATGTCTTAAGCATTATCATAAGTTTTAGAGAAATATTTGGATATGACCTACAACAAAGGAAAGTTTGACTTGTGATGTTAGAAAGCAGATTGCTGCGGACTAAGATATTGACTATCCAATTGGTATGCTGACAATCAATGCTTAAAATCTAACACTAATGACTAAAATCTAAAGCTTTTATCATAAATCCAATTATTCTGAAAACTCCAAAAATGTGGCAACATTCGCAATGTATGTTAAGCACAAGTATACCGATTGATTTAATATCAAAACCAAAATATTAATTTTCAACTAATTATATCATAGAAACTAGTAATGAATTAATGATAAGGAAGAATAGTTAAGTTAGACAATTATTCTACAGTTCCATTAAAGAATTTCACAAATGTTGAGATGGAAAGAAGTTTAAGAAGCATGACTTCTTCAGCTAAAAGGAAAGTGGTGTGATCATACCAAAAGTGTAATGCACTTCCTGATTTATGAGGCAATAACATGGTTTTTGGTATGCACCAAAAGTGTCTCGGGGTAGTCAATTGAATATCAAATTACTACGTAAAAGTAATTACGATAGATTGAAGCAATTGAAAATACAGAATCTCACTTACAATTAATTCTCTAATGCCCGAAAAATTGAATTGAATCATTTTACCGAAAAATAATAAAGGACTTCACTAATACTAATTATCAGATGATTGAATGTGCTTATGTGTGGTGTGCCAATGAACAACAGCAACCGGCATCATGTAAAAGCCAGAAACCAAACTAAAAAGCTACAACATTGCAAAAGTTATCACCAATAGATGAAACAACTAAGTATCATCCACATCTGATGAATGAAAATGACCACATTGCTAGTAGTGAAAAGTTAAGTTCAGTCCTTTAATCATGCGCTGTATACAAGAATAAATATCCCTTGGCCAATTCCATTTCCTGCTTTTAACATGATCCCATAGAGTGACTAAACCGCCCACGTACGTCTTAGTAGACCGAAGATCCGCATCACATTTTAGATTGTTTATAGTCGTTGCATGTTTTATTGATATATTTCTAGTACCATACTAGTCACAATGGTATATCAACAATAATCAGCAGCAAGAGCCCAAAATTTTATCTCTTCCTTCCTACAACCTCCACCGATACACCAATGTCTCAAATGAAAATGCATGTGGAATCTAACATTCCGTCTCACTAACATATATGATACATCCCATAAAAGAGCTACCCTAACCTGCCAAACTACGCATAAACTACATACCCAATCACGAAAATGCAGAAACTAAACGTAGAAATCAACACGAGTTGAGTAATTACCAAAGAATTGGTCTCCGGAAGCGAAAGCCACTGATCGTATAACTTATCGGGAACATACGAGTTGGCTTTAATGGCCAACGGAGACACCTCATGAAGCTGCAATAGTTCAGCATCGAGGCACGTGATATCACCATTGAAATCCAAATCCATCTCTATATTCTCAAATCTCCTCAAATTACAATACAACACGCAACCCTTAGATCTTTCCGCGCTTCTTCAACCATCAAACGGGACGGCAGAACAGTCCGAGACCGAGCAGAGACAAAAAAAAGAAAAAGTGCCCGAATTTCCTTCGCTCGCGGATCTTAATCGATTCAAAATCGGCAAAACGCAATTGATTCGAGATGCGTAAAATCGATGCCTATGCAAACGTCCAACCAGGAAAACAAAAAAGAAACCCTAAAAATGGATTGGAAATAGAGATCGGAGAGACGGAATTTACAGAGAGATTTGCAAACCCTTAGCAGAGAAGAAAAAGTGTGTGCATATTTTGTGTGTGCCAGTGCGTGTGGGGTGGAGGTGGAGAGAGTGAATAGTGTGGATATAAATTCGAGAGATTGTTAAAAAAAATACCAAGTTTATCAAATTCTCTAACTTAATTTGGTATATGCACGTATCATTTTTTTAATAAATAATTCAACAATATAATTGCTCCCAATTATTAAATTAGTCTTTTCTAAATAAATGCTCTTGTTTTGTGCGTGTATTAGTTTGTACATTCGGTTCAACCTTTTTATATTGGTATTTCTTTTATAAAAAAACAACTTTATTTTTTTTTCGTTCTTTTTAAAATTGTGAATGATTTAGGGATTGTTATACTGATAAAATTGATCTATGAGTTCATCAGGTATGAATGTATGATTATTTTTTTGAAATACTTATAATAAAAAGTTATATTTACTAGTACATGTAATGATGATGAACTTTTTCTCAAAAAATAAAATAATGATGAACGTAATTTATTTATTTATTTTTAAGTGTTTGAGTTTAATTGACCATTCAATTCAAATTAATTGACATACCTAATTGTATTTTATGTAGTAAGAGCTCAATAAATTTATCACTTTTGGGTTGACTTAGGAATTGGGATTACCGTTGTATATTAAATTAAATGATGACTAGTATCATCATACCAGAGTAAATGATTGATCCCATCATGTGTGGGCATACCAGAGGGAATGTAAATCATAAATGGAAGTGTGAGCTATGGTGAAATTAGGTGACAATCTCATAGTATACATTGAGACTTAATAATGACAATCTTTGATAAGTGATGATTTTTAAAAAATTACAAATGGTATAAGGATGTTGATCATGTATTTGGACTTTGGAGATTGACTGATAATTATAAATGCATTAATGCTAGCAACGAGGGAATGTGATTTTATCTTCTATTTGCAATAATATTTTAGAAACGAGGGATTGTGATTTTTTTAAATATTTTTTTTAATAACTGAGAATTGATAAAATTATCACTCCTATTTTGATAATTATGTTGATGTATATATTATGCCATTTAAATACTCCAACAATTAACTAGTTAAAAATAAAATCTAAACATTTTTATAAGCTTGGGGGGAAAAATGCGAATAAACTTATTCATCAGCAACGGCGACTATACTCTATCCATAACATAGTATCATATAATACCTGTAAATATCAAAGCAAATTGTGAAATAAGCTTTACATATCTAATATGATCACCATTTGATTAAAATTTACTTCAATACGAGTGTATGTACTTAATTTTTCAGTACTAATTAAATTTGACGCCAACAAATCTTCCTTCATTTTGCTTCTTTCATTTTTATAATATAATTTTACTGTTAAAGACTTAAACTAAGAGTTAAAATTATGTATAATAAAAATCATAAATCCAGTTTATTATTTATATTTTTTTTATAATTGAAGTTTGAAGCTTGTTCCTATAAAAAAAAATGTTTGAACCTTTAATTAAAGTTCTTTTTTTGTTTATTTAAATTTAATTAATTATTTTATTATTGCTTAGATAAAATATTTATAGTTTAAAATTACTTTTTCATTATAGCTAAACCAAAATACCGTACAATTTTTTTTATGTTTAAAAAATTACACGCTGAATAGACATTACAAGTTTGCAACCAAATTTGCCAAACTCTAAATATGCAACTAAATTAGTTTATCATTTTTTAAACTATCGAAAACTTACCCTTTTTAAATTATAAACATAATCAGTGGCCGCATCAATTTTATGAATTAGGTGCTGATTTCTTCTAATTCAAAATTGTCCTCGAACTAAATGAGATAGTAGGTAACCATAACTATCAATCATAACTACATTTAGTTAACTCGACTTTGTTAGATTTTAATATCTCTCTACTTAAATTTTTAATAAAAAAAATTTAAATTAGTTTATCCTTCCTTCCCTCCCTCTCATCTCTCTCCTCTCTCCAACGATCCCTCACCGGCTACGTCGCTCCTACTTACCTGCAACAGACGCAACAATCCTTCTTCCCTCAACCGCCACCCGCAATAGTCAAGCTCGAGCACCTCATGAAGTCGAGCTCAAGCACTTCTCTTCTCCAACTCTTACCTTTCTCGAATCTTTAACTATATCAGAAAAAATGGAGGATTCTTAAATGCTCGAGTGTTTGACTAGTTCAAGCACTTGATCGCATTCGAGCACTGGAGAAGAGGTGTTGGAGAAGATGATCGGAGAAGAAGTGCTGGAGAAGACTATTTGCGGGGGGGGGGGGGGGGACTTTAAAAAAATTCACTAATGACATTATTGGCATTTAAAGTCCCCAGTGGCTAAAATAAAATTTTATAAAATGTGTGGCCAAAATAAATTTTCTATAATATTAAGTGGCGAAAATAAATTTTGGTTCTTGAGTTTTTAGTAAAACAATTAAATTTCTCTAAATAAATCGAGATATATTTTGTATGCTTCATCTCAATGTCAATCAAACGAGATTGTATGTTCTAAATGATATTCGACTTCTATTTCAATAATGAGTTTGTCATCCCCACAATAATAAAATTCCTTATTTTTACTAATGATTTTTAGTAGGTCGTTACATTATCATATGATTTAAGTAGGAGACGAAATAAATATCTATGGAAAATATAAAACCTAGCTATACACATACTTTCAATATCTTTATCTTTATCTATTTAATAATAAAATCGTTGTTAAATATAGTTTTCCCTCCAAAAATCATTGCTAATTTTGAAAATTATTATTTTTTATTAATGTCAATGCACTAAATAATATTTTATTATTAATTTTGAATCACTTGCAAAAATTTTACGTATTTGCTTTGGAAATAAAAAATAATAATGTTGCATGTTGTAGCAATTAATACATTTTCTTTGTAATTTGAGCTTAATTTGAATTTCAAAATTGGGTTTAAATAATCAATTTTTTTGTTGGACTTAATCTCAATGAATATAATAAACAAACGTAAAAAATTATATAATTAACAATAGTTGTAAATTAATTTTATTTTATTATGATAATTTTATAATTTTTCATAATTATAATTTTAACAACTAAAATTATACTTATATCTCATTCGTGCATCACACGGGAAATACTCTGGTACAATACAAAGAGAAAAATATGTGCAATTTATAATATTTAAAATATATAGTAAATAAAAATCTAATAAGTTGGTGGTGGTGAGCGGAGGTGGTGAAATTTAATGTATGGGACAAAAATAAATAATAATTTTTTTCATAAGGAAAAAAAATAATTTTAACTTAATTATTCACTTGAGAATACATTAATGAGTAACCAATCTTAATCTTAATCTTAATATCTTATCTTAATCTTAATCTTAATATATATAAAAGCGAATAGTTATGCCCTTTATAGTAAGTCACTATTTCCCGCCAAAATGCATTTCCAGGAATAGAAATCTTAATATATATTAATGAATTAAGAATATTTATATTAATTGATTACAAAAATATTATCATCAAAATCAATATATAAATACAACCTGTAAATGAACGGATGAAATCCTCTGCTACACTTTGTATTGCATTTGGTGCTACATAATTTAATTTATTAATTTTTCTTCGATTTTTTTAATTCAATTTTAATTTATTATGCTTTAGTTTAATTTTATACTTATTATTTAGGGTTCATCCTACCTAATTAGGGTATATAATTAATTTTTCAATATTATATTTCATTTTCTAATTAATAATTGATTATTTCGTAAAAAAATAATTATACACCCTAATTGGGTAGGGTGAACCCTAAATAATAAGTGAAAATTAAATTAAAGCGCGAAAAATTGAAATTGAATTAAAAAATTAAAAAAAAATAATAAATTAAATTGTGTAGCACCAAGTGTAGCATAAAGTGTAGCGGAGGATTTCATCCGGTAAACGAATATGCATACCATAAACCATATATATTCTTACCATTAATCATTTTAATCCTAATTTAGGTAAATTACATAAATACAAAATTTTTGATCAATTGATTTAAATGCTAAATAGATATGATTAGTTTCTTTCAATTACGAATATATCTATATACTAAAAGTGATTTACATTTTATATATAGGGATATATACATTATTAATCTACTAATCTATTATATATTCCATCAATCTAATATTAATGTTTAAATATAAATATATTATAAGTTTTAATAATGTAGATCAATTAAAGCATGATTAACGATGTTAATTGCAAAATAAATAATGTATAATTATATTTAATTTGTTATATATGTCATATTGCATGCATGATCACTTTATCTTCCTTTTCAATAATATTTATATTGCAATGTTAGTTCATTATTTTATAATTATCCACAAAACTATATTTAATTTCTATATCTATACCTTCCGAGAATAAATGTGTGTGTGTGTGTGTGTATTTGTTGTATATTTTTTATGTTAATTAATACATCCAAATTTTAGATCACCAATTAATCAATATCCATTTCTTCAATTAATCACTAATTTGCAAAATCAAATCCGGAAATCTGGAATATAAAAACAACTTTAATTCAATATCAAATTACATTGCATGTTTTGAGCCTAAATTAGTGCGCCCATGTTTCTTTCAATATATATAGCCATAGCCAATGTAAATGAACGCAATGTGCATTATGTGATTATTATTAATGTTAATTTCATATTGCTTATATTTACACTATTACATTCTATTTTCTTTCAAATAATTGATTAATTTATGTTTCGTCTGCGTTTTTTTTTTACGATGATTTTTTGTTCTTGATTATTTTTTATTGTAAAGTAAGTAGTGCATGTAAAATTTAAAAATTATAAATACAAATATTAATCTAATTAACCTACTTTTAATTGGTAGGATCTAGATGGAACTTTAAATATATTAGTTAAAATTATCACATCGAATAAACTATCAAATATTGTTCTACATGAACAATCAATACATCGTGAGGCCTATAATAATTTCCACCTTTCTCAGTCATTTGGTCGAGAACAAGTGTACGTAATATTTTATTTTATTATTTTAATATTAAATATGTTTTTAATTTTTTTATAGAATTTAAATAATTTAAAATTAATATTTTGAATTAACTATATGAAAATTTTTGAATAAAATATTTTAAATTTTTTAAGTTAATTAAATTTGTTAAAAGATCAAATAAAAATGTTTTTAAGGCTTAATGAATTGAAAATCAGTCAAGAAGATATTTAGCCATTAGTTGACTTAGCCGATTACAAATCAATCAAAAAGTCATTAAGCCAAGTGTTCACTCAATTGATTGAAAATCAGTTTAGAGGAAAAATTAAATCAAGTGTTCACAAGGTGGCTGGAAACCAACTAAGAATACATTAAGTCAAGTATTCACAAGCAATTGAAAATAAGTGAAAAAGGACATTGAGCCAACAGTTGACTAATGCAGGTGAAAATCAGTGAAGAAGACATTAAGCCAAGTGTTCACAAGTTTGAATTGTCCTTAATTGTTAGGTGGAATAGTGAGAGATAAAATTAATAATAAAGCAACTCCAACGGCAGATCGGTCAGAAAATCATGCCCAAAATCTCTCAATTTTGCTTTTCTTGAGGCACCAAATCTCTCATTTTCAATTATATTTTTCTTTTTATTTTTTTTTGGTGTGATATGATCATCCTTTATTTTATTTAGCATAAAGTAGTTTTTTTATTAATTTTCTGTCATCATATACAAATGATTCATTTCAGAAAAATAATTTCATTTATTGTTATTATTTCGTGAAGTAGTTTAAGATTATCAAATTCTAATTGAATTTCACTTATATACAAGACTCGGGCCTAATTTTCATAATTTTGATTGTCGAGCAATCAAATTATGCTAAATCATGTCGAAAATGAACATTTTTCAGTTAGTATATGTATATTATAATGAGCTTCAAATTTGTGAGTGCACATATATAAATATTTATATGCTACCTTATTTTATACAATAAATTATTTATACAACACATTTCAAATTCTTTAATGTTTTCTTAAATTATTAGTTTTCATATGTATATTTTACATATCATACATAAAAAAATGACTAATGTTTAATTTTAACACTACATATAACCTAACGTTGTACAATAATACAATTGAATACATACATACCCTTGTGTAAGGAGACGTAAAATGATTTGATGTTAAAGATGGAGTTTGATGTGTTCTCTTTAAATAAAAGAGATGATGACGAAACATTAACTTAAGGAAGCATTATTCACGTCGTGACAACTTTCCCCCGATAATGTCCTATTTACTTCACACGCTATGGAGGGATGACGAATATGTATATATTACAATAATTTTCTTAAATATGTTTTACGAGTATCTTTTTTTTCTTAATTGTTCTCATTGTGCCTAAAACTATAAGAGATTCCAATTGTGTTCGTAATGGATTTTGGGACGACCAATTATGTTATTTGTTTTATTGGGCACAATGAATGAATTAATGGATATGGGTTGTTTGCTTATAAAATAACAAACAGACTTGAATATAACATTATATATTCCTTACAAATTTATGATTGTTTCTATTATTATTCTTTAATCATAATTTAATTATTTATTTATAAAAACTATTTATTATAAATTATTCATATATCTCTAACCGTGCATCGCACGGTATGTAATACTAGTTTGAATAATAATTAGCTAAAGAGTATACCAATACGTATACATGTGAAATTCTCAAGGCTGTACTTTGTTGGATGTAATTGTAAGAAAGAATAATATTTCTTAACATGTCACAAAGCATATAACAAATAGAGACATATATATATATATATAATAGTACGATTTCGGTCTTTGGAATTTGTGCTGTGATTTCTCGAACTTATGATAAATTTGTGCATGCACTTATTACGACTGAAAAGGGGTAAAAAATGGTGTCTGAACCAAGTAATGATTTCTGGTGTGTTTATCTCTTCTGCCTCGTTGCGTAACTGGCGTCCTCTATCATTGCAATATTTTTGTTTCTTTATCAGTCATTTTGCTCAATTTTTACAAACTTTGTAACCTTGACTCCTTTGAATTTTTCTGCGTCGGCTTCGCCATTCCAATTTCTGATTGTTGCTTTGTTATTATCCCATGCCGCATTGTTTGACTGATCTCATCTAACATGGCAATACTTTTGTTTCTTTATCAGTCATTCCGTTCAATTTTTACAGACTTTTTAAGCTCGATTCCTTTGAATTTTTGTGGCTCGGCTTCACCCTACCAATTTCGCATTTATGCTGTGTTTATCTCCCTTGCCCCCTTGTTGAATTGATATCAACTATAATGGCAATATTTGTGTTTCTTTATCAGTCATGTCGTTCAATTTTTACATACCTTTTAACCTTTATTCGTTGGATTTTTGTTACCTCGGTTTGGCCATTCCAACCTTTGATTTATGATGTGTATATCTCCCATGTCCCTATTTAACTGAGTTCATCTATCATGGCCTTATGTTTGTTTCTTTATCACTCATTTGTTTCAATATTTGCAGTCCTTTTAATCTTGACTCCTTCGAATTGTTGATATCTTCTTTGCTATTCTGACTGAATTAGCCTGTAACTTGTCCTGTCAGATTTCTCATTTCCCTCTTGTGAGTGAACTCTCTCTCCTTGTGCTGCCTGTGACTTTGCAGCCTGGGGTCCTTTCGTTCGGGCCCCTGTAGAGCAGATCAATGTAGACAGGCGGCTCAAGCGCAAGTTAGATTTTGAGCCCGATCCCTACTTGAACGACCCTTTAATGGAGATTGGTTGCAGCATTCCTGGCCCATCGAATAAGAGGTTCTGTCGACATTTGATAGATGAAACCATAACCCAGCTGCTAGATGATCTGACAAAGCCCAATGAGGTTTTGGACCTTGTTCCAATGACTGATGAAGTAAAGGATAGTTGTGGCGGTTCCAATGATGCTGAGAATTTGTTCTTCCCGAGAAATCTCTACCCTCCGTCAGACATGCTCCGTTGCCAGCCAACACCCAACGTCTTCGGTGCATCCTCTCACACACCAGAGAAGCTATCTCTGAATATGGTTGTATTTCTTTGTGGTGGAATAATAATTAATCTTTTATCAAACTCCAGCTCATTATTGTATTTCACATTCTCACGGACGATTATGAACCAAGCCTTGCAAGTTCGCGTTCAGCAGTTGGGGGCTGAACTGGAGAGTTTAAAAAGGTTCGTGGAGAGCAACCCCTCGTTCCAAGTGAAGAATGCAGATGACAAGAATCTGCCCCCACGGAGTCAGTAGCTGAACTTGCATTCGAGGATTGGTACAGCAGCCCTGACCCCTTGAAGAAGTGAGTATTGAAGTCTGTCTCCATTGACCAAATGTTCAGGCTTCACATTGCGAAAATACGTATGCATAATGTCAAATTTTATTGGCTTGGTAGCTATCCACCGCAATATTCGAGGAAAACAGTTCATCGCACACTCAATCTTCTGGGCACAATTGTGAGCAACAACTGGGATAACCTCATAGGCCCAAACATGTACTGCGAGCGAGAATCCATTAGACTCAAGCTATATTTTTTTGTCAGTCCGAAGAAGCTTGTCAACTGTAACTTTGGCACGATGAGTTTTCCTGACAAGCAAATCATACGCCACTTCATCCCAGGGAAACAATTGGAACTGTTGAATATCATCGGCGATATGCAGAAAGGTCATATCAACATTCTTGTTGCAGCTTCCACGAACGAGCAAAATACCAAAAAGAATTAATACGAATGCAAGCTTCAACGAGAGTTCTGAACACCCTACACTGGCACGACATTCAGCTTTGAAAGACTTTTCAATATCATCGACTGTGATAGAACATTTGGAACCAAACACACGTCTATGAAGATCAGACTCAACAAGGAGAGTAGCAGCAGGACCAAATTTTAGCCCAGTAATGATACCAAAGTCAAAGGGACTGAAATCTAGGTTACGGCCATTGATATTGAAGGACAACAGTTGATGATTCAAGGAACTATTAACCAATCTCCTTAGCAACATGTTGTGGAGCTGTCCTTGAAACTTTAAATCCGGAATTGAAAATAGATGACCAAAACAAGACGCCTTCATGGCTGACATGTTTTCATTACCCAACTTCTGCCGAATGGTATCCAAATATGAGAGGTTGCACCTTAGAGATATCATAGCACCTACATATTCACAATCATATTTTATTAAGGATATGTGATTCCACGAGGTACGGATAAAGGAAGGATGATGGTATAAAACAGATTGCACAAAAAATGGCAATAAAACAAGCTCATGATTTGATTAAAATTTGACTACAGATAAGTGCCAACAAATTTGGGGAGAACGTTTAAAATCCTAATACCATATTGGAGAGAGAGGTTTCAAAAAACACAACATTCAACAAAACGCAAACCATAACCCATTGAAAATGACATGAATAGAACAGTACTTAAATTTTATTCAGCCAAGATAAGTACAATTTCACTGGTAAAACTCTGTAAATTAAATGTCAGCAACCAGCAACAAATAAAACTTACAACACCCTCTAATCAAAAACAGAAGATCAAAAGCTTTACAAAAACCAACACACGGATTCAATGGGTAGATGCATAGTAAGTTAACGCGCTAGGGGTAAGCTAAAACGCAAACGATCGATTACAAAAAAAAACACAACCCCCTGTTTCTTGCTTCTTTTTACCAAAAATGGTTCTTATTGCATAAAAGGAGAGAAACAACGGCTTATCTTCCAAAATGGTGACTCCAAATATACTCAAACATATTCAGCTTCAGTAATTCATTGGACATATAAAATGAAAGGTAACAAACAAGTAAATCTTGACAATGTCATTACCCAACTGCAACATCACCGAAATTTGTATTCGATTGAAGAATCTATAATAAAAATGCAAAGCCCCTAATAAAATACAAAGCCCTAAATTGCGAGAGTAGGAGCTCAAAATTAGGGTTACCGCGGCCAGAGCTTCTGTAGGTCCTCTGACTCATGGTGCGCAGACGACAAATTGGTGATGTCCTATAAAGTTTTTATATCAAATGCCCGTTCGCGAGATCAGCATTGAACTGATTCTGGACTCCACGCTTCATCGGGTAGCAGTGACGAAAGGACGGGCGACGGTGGCGAAAAATAATACAAACTCTGGTGGCAGCTGGGAAAAGGTCTCACCTTTCCTTCCTGCAACTTTTGGCAGCTACCGCATAGATGAAAAAAAAAATGGAGAAAATGTTGAGATGCATTCAACATAATCAAACGGCAAAAAAAAAATAAAAATAAAGGGAAACAAATACAGCCTGGTAATTAGTCACATCGAAACATAGACATACATTTCCTACAATATAAATGAAATCGGAAACAAGCAGCATTCCAAAAATAACGGACGATAACTCATAAAATGAAAAAAAAGGGAATTCTGAAAACATTTTCCAAATCAAATAGAAGTATAATTTTCAGCGGAGAAAATGAAGATGATAATCCTGTCGATGCAACAATGGGAACCGAAAATTCTGAGGTGCAACTCCTTAGAAAAGCTGCCAGAACAGTCGTGATGTTGACAGGGCCAACTCGCCCTTGACCGAGTCTGGGTGAGTCGACCCAGCTTGAGGCCCGAGTTGTGAATCGAGTCGGATACTGTTCATGATTATCGACCTGCTGCCATGTGTCGGCAAATTGGTGGTGAGGCGCAGTGAGTGGATCCTAGCATCGACTTAGCCGTTTATCCCTGCGATATAGAGGGAGGAGTGACTAGTAGTGAGACTGAGAGAGAGTGTTTATAAACCCTAAATAGAACCCTTCGATTTCCAATTTATCTCATTGAATCCATTGTTGTCCTAAAAAATTTACCGGCAAGATGAGGGTTATGATCAACGGCGGCGTGTGGAAGAACACGGAAGACGAAATCTTGAAGGCCGCCGTTATGAAATACGGTAAGAACCAATGGGCTAGAATTTATTCTCTGTTGGTTCATAAAGCGGCGAAATAGTGCAAGGCGCGCTGGTACGAGTGGCTGCATCCCTCAATCAAAAAGGTATGTTGCAAGATTTCGTAATGTCTGGCTCCTTTTTTTTTGGGATTTGACTGATTGCTATTGTGTTATGCTGTAGTTTTTAGTAATTTTTAGGTTTTTGTTTTGGGATTTTATTTTTTTGTTTTACCTTGAATTTGATTGATTGCTAATATCTATTTTGCTTTGGTGACATTGCAGACCTAGTGGACTCGGGAAGAAGATGAGAAACTATTGCATCTGGCTAAACTGATGGCCACCCAGTGGAGGACCATTGCCCCTATAGTTGGTCGAACACCGTCTCAATGTTTGGAGAGATACGAGAAGCTTCTGGATGCAGTTTGCGCCATCCCTCTGAAATTGCGCCCCGGAGAGATTGATCCTAATCCAGAATCAAAGCCTGCTCGTCCTGATCCCGTGGATATGGATGAAGATGAAAAGGAGATGCTTTCTGAAGCTCGGGCACGATTAGCCAACACTAGGGGCAAGAAGGCAAAGAGGAAAGCGCGAGAGAAACAACTTGAAGAGGCTCGAAGGCCTGCTTCTTTGCATAAAAGAAGAGAACTAAAAGCTGTTGGAATTGAGTTTGGGCATAAGAAGAGAAAGAGAAGAGGAATTGATTACAATGCTGAAATTCCTTTCGGCTTTTACGACGTTACCGATGAAGATCGGCCTACTGAGCTAGTCAGCTTTCCAACGACTATCGAGGAGTTGGAAGGTGAAAGAAGAGTTGACAAGGAAGTTCGGTTGAGAAATAAAATAGCACAGAGGAAGGATGCTCCGTCTGTGATATTGTTAGCAAATAAGCTTAATGATTGTGAAGCTCTTTGAAAAAGGTCCAAGCTAAATCTTCCCTCTCCACAAATTCTGCTGGTGCCAGTGGGTGTGGGGGTGGAGGTGGAGAGAGTGAGCAGTGTGAATATAAAATCATGAGATTGTTAAAAAAAAAAAAGGAAAAAATCACCAACTTTGTACATTATTGTAAATTTAACACCAATTTTAAAAGTAGATAATTATAACATCAACTTTTGATTTGAATGTTATTTCACATTCTCTCAATTTTCCGACGATAAGGATTTGATGTGTCCGATTTAAATCTTCCCTCTCCACAAATTCCAGTGCTTGTGGGGGTCGAGGTGGGGAGAGTGAATAGTGTGGATATAAATTCGAGAGATTGTTAAAAAAAATACAGAGTTTATCAAATTCTCTAACTTAATTTGGTATGCACGTATCATTTTTTTAATAAATAATAATTGAACAATATAATTGCTCCCAATTATTAAATTAGTCTTTTCTGAATAAATGCTCTTGTTTTGTGTGTGTATATATTATTTTGTATATATTTGGTTGGACTCCATAAATTCGGTTCAACCTTTTTATATTAGTATTTCTTTTTATTAAAAATCAACTTTATTTTTTTCCTTTCTTTCTAAAATTGTGAATGTGTTAGGGGGGTTTTATACTGATAAAATTGAACTATGAGTTCATCAAGTATGAATGTATAATTATTTTTTTGAAATATTTATAATAAAAGTTGTGTTTAACTAGTACAAGGATTAATGATGAACTTTTCCTCAAAATTAAAATAATGATGAACGTAATTTTTTTTAAGTATTTGAGTTTAATTGACTATTCAATTCAAATTAATTGAGATACCTAGTTGTATTTTATGCAATAAGAGCTAAATACATTTATCAATTTTGGGTTGACTTAGGAATTGGGGTGGGACTAGGGTAAATGATCGATTCCTTACTTATAAGCATGTACATTAAATTATAATGAAATTAGGTAACAATCTCATATTATACATCGAGACTTGATAATGTCACTGAGAAGTGATGATTTAAAAAAAAATACAAATGAATTTAGTATCAGGTTGTTGATCATGTATTTGGAGATTGACGGAGAAAGTATAATTGTATAAATGCATTAATGTTAGCAACCATACATTGATACATTGAGAGGGATTTTGTGTAAAATAGTCTTAGTGGTTAAAACATGATACTCCCTCCGTCCCGATTATATAGTCCCTTTTACTATTTTGAGGTGTCCCAATTATATAGTCTCATTACTATAAATATTATTAATTTTCATAGTAATTGACAAATCAACCCTTGTTGAATCTTGGAAATTAAAAAAATAATAACTTAAAAGTTGAAAGTCATAAATATTCAATGAGGGTGTTATTGGAAGTTTAGCTTTAATATCTTATTTTCATAAATATTTTTAATCTACGTGCGAGGAGAAATGAGACTATATAATTGGGACAGAAGGAGTATTAAAATTCAAAATCAAATCTAATCAAATACTAATAAAATTACAAAGTTGTCATTAAATATGAATTTTAATATGGATCATGCTCGGTTTACGAATGTTGACTCATAAAACGGTCTCACAGAACTTTGTGTCTATTACATTTTATCTTATATTTGCAATAATTTTCTAGAAACGAGGGATTGTGATCTTTTAAAATATTTTTTAATATCTGAAAACTAATTAAATTATCAATACTATTTTGATGGTTATGTTGATATATATCATGCCATTTAAATACACCAACAATTAATTATTTAAAAATAAAATCTAAACATTTTTATAAGCTTGGGGAAAAAAATGCGAATAAACTAATCCATCAGCAATGTGTGACTATACTCTACACACAACATCATATCATATAATACCGGTAAATGTTAAAGCAAATCGTGAATTAAGCTTTACATATCTAACATGATAACTATTTGATTAAAATTTGCTTCAATACGAGTGTATATACTTGATTATATTTTTCAGTACTAATTAAATTTGACTCTCCAACCATTTTTCATGACTACTACCAATGCATGATTTTGCTTCTTTCATTTTTATAGTATAATTTTATTGTTAAAGACTCAAACTAATAATAAAAACATAAATTCAGTTTATTATTTATAGTTATTTATAATTGAAGTTTGAAGCCTGTTCATATAAAAATAATTGTTTGAAACTTTAAAGTTCTTTTTTGTTTAATTAAATTTAATTAATTATTTTATTATTGCTTAGATAAAAGATTTATATTTTAAAATTACCTTTTCATTATAACTATACTAAAAATAGTTATTTTTATAAAATTGCATGCTGAGTAGACATTAGAACCAACTTGCAGCCAAATTCGCCAAACTATAAATATGCATCTAAATTAGTTTATTATTTTTCAAACTATCGCACACTCCGAACTTTCCGTTTAAACCAATGGTCACATCAATTTACGAATTAGGTGCTGATTTCTTCTAATTCAAAATTGTCTTAAAACCAAACGAGAGTGTAGGTAACCGTAACAATCAAATCATAACTAAATTTAGTTTTGTTAGATTTTAACATCCCTCTATTTAATTTTTTGATAAATTTTTATGCGAGATTATTTTACAGGTAAAAATTATGATATAAACTGATTTTATCAAGTGATACTTTTATAATTTTATTAGGACCGTTTGGTTGACACCGAGTATGGGAAAATAATTTATTCCTTATTTTAAAATTATTGTGCTTGGTTCAATTTTAATGCAATTTGGAAAAGTAATCAGATTTATCAAAATAAGGAAAATAATGCGATTCATGAATTTTGAATTTTGATTACCTACTCCAAATAGGTGTTCTGATTAATTACATAACTCTGAAAATCTTGTATATGACCATTTCATTTTTCGATTTCTTCATCAATTATATTTTATGTCTTATAAATGATATTGTACATTAAATTTTGGATTCTTTGAAAAATTATTAAAAAAATTTGGTTTTGAAATTTTTAGGATTTTTTCATCATTTATTTTTTATGGATTATTATTAAGTTGAGATTTACATGAGTTTTCAAACTGAAAATGAAAAATAATAAAAAATGAAAAAAATAATTATTTTTTTGTCGATGAGATTCAAACTCAACTCGGATGTAGAATGAACAATAATATTTTTATATTAAAAAAGAACGAAATAATCATCTTGATATTTATTATTTTGGTAATCACATAATATATTTTTATCTAAATTTAAATAACATATTGTCTTCAAATTACTTCAACAATATATGTATATATATAATATACTTATTTTTGTACATAGAATTATAAATTCTATTGTTCATATCTTAAAAATTATAAAAATTATTGATGACACAAAAATGATAAGATATGAACAATCATGGTTGCAGAAAATTGACTCACAATCATGGTTGCAGAAGGCGCTAGACGGGCGGCCGGGGGACCTAGTGCCTAGACCACCTAGGCGGGGCCTAGCGGAACCTAGGCGGTTTTTAATTTTTAATTAATTATTTTATTTTTAACCTATGAATTTTGCAATTTTGAGCTATAAGTTCATAAAACATAACATTTCAAACAAAGTATTCAAAATAAAATCATCCAAAAGTCGATATAAAAGAACATTCAGAATTAAAATCATCCAAAGATTAAAAAAAAAACAACATTCAAAGTTCAAATAATCCAAAAGTAAAAAACTAATGACGTAAAGTTCAAATATTGAAATTATCCAAGTCAAGATCTCCATCTGGCTCATATTCATTTTCATTCATTTCCTCATCTTTGGACCCAAAATAATCATCATATAGTTCTCTCATTGTTCGATATTTTGGGTTGGAGACCTTTAGTAAATTTTTTTAAAAAAGAAAAAAATAATTAAAACTGAAAAAAAAAATCCGCCTAACTCCGCCGCCTAACTCCGCCTAGGACCGCCTCGCCCTGCCTAGCGCCTAAGACCCGCCACCTAGTGAAAATCGCTAAGGTGAAGGGCCGCCTAACGCCTAGACGGCCGCCTAGGCCGCCTTTTACAACCGTGCTCGCAATGCATTCCCACACCTTTCGAAATGGTTGAATTTCTCTAAATAAATTGAGATATATTTTGTATGCTCCATCTCAATGTCAAACGAGTTTGTATGTTCTAAAGTGATATTCGACTTCAATTTCAATTTTGAGTTTGTCACCCGCACAATTTTAAAATTCCTTATTTAATTTTTACTAACATTTTTAGTAGATCCTAACATAATCGTATAATTTAAGTAGGAGAAGAAATAATATCTATTTAAAATAGATAATCTTATTCGACGCTATGCTCCTTGGGGTGGAGGTAAAGAGAGTGTAGTTGGAATAAATTCAAACATGGGAGATACATATGTATATGCAATATACAACGGGGAGGGTAATAAAGTGGTGCAGCTTATAATACTTAAAAATATATAGGCGTAAAATATTAATACATGGGAATAGAAAATATGAAACCTTGCTATACTAATTTATCTAAAGAAATACGCATGCTTTTAATATACAGTAGAAAGAGGAAAACTAGCTATGATGTAATTTATATAATTAATATGTAGCAAATGAAAATATAATAAGTTGGAGATGGTGAGCGGAGATAGTAACATTTAATGTATGGGATAAAAACAATTAATAAATTTTTTTCATAAGAAATAAAATAAAATAATTTTAACTTAATCACCTGAGAATGCACTACTGAGTGACCAATCCGAATAATAATTAGCTAAAGAGCATACCAATACATATATATGTGAAATTCTCAAGGCTATACTTTAATTTGTTGGATACAACTCTACATAATACTTTTAAAAAAAACATGTAACAAATAGAGACATAGTATATAATAGTATGATTCGTTAATTAGCCAAAGGCAATGGTTATTTTCAAAGTAAAATTGAGCGAAAAGGAAATATATATATATACACAACAAAAATGCCACAAAAATAAATGAACACACTAGAAATACAAAAATAAAATAAACAAAAACTTATAAAACTAAAGTGTAGCATCCCACCTGAGAAAAATAGTAAACGCAAATTAAAAAGTATTTATATATTATACTATTGATAATAATTGATTGATCATTAGATAGATTATATATAATAATATTCCTATATTATATAATCATATATATGTGTTTGTGTCTTTTTTAGTGAAATATATATGCCTTTATTTTATTTTATTTTTTGAGGTGTATATTATATGTCTATTGATAGTAAGCCCTTATATTCTTAAAAAAACTTTCCTTATTCGCTAGCTTTACATACATATAATACACACACATATACCTATTCGGATTTGGAGTCGGCTCGCGTATCCGTGTCGTAGCTCAGACCTGCGATAGAGAGAACTAGTAGTGAGAGAGCAATTATAAACCCTAAACAGAACCCTTCGATTTCCGATTTTTCTCATTGAATCCGTTGTTGTCCTAAAAAATTTACCGGCAAGATGAGGATTATGATTAAGGGCGGTGTGTGGAAGAACACGGAAGACGAAATCTTGAAGGCCGCCGTTATGAAATACGGTAAGAACCAATGGGCTAGAATTTCTTCTCTGTTGGTTCGTAAATCGGCGAAACAGTGCAAGGCGCGCTGGTACGAGTGGCTGGATCCCTCAATCAAAAAGGTATGTTGCAAGATTTCGTAATGTCTGGCTCCTTTTTTTTTTTGGATTTGATTTGATTGGTTGCTCTTATGCTATGTAACGAGAATTTTTTTTTTTCCTTTTATTTTGGATTTGAATGATTGCTATTGTGTTATGCTGTAAGGTTTCATAATTTTTAGTTTTTAGTTTTGGGATTTTGTTTTTTTGCCTTGAATTTGATTGATTGCTAATATGTATTTTGCTTTGGTGACATTGCAGACGGAGTGGACTAGGGAAGAAGATGAGAAACTATTGCATCTGGCTAAACTCATGCCAACTCAATGGAGGACAATTGCCCCTATTGTTGGGCGAACACCGTCTCAATGTTTGGAGAGATACGAGAAGCTTCTGGATGCAGCCTGCGCCAAGGATGAGAACTATGAACCTGGTGATGACCCTCGGAAATTGCGCCCCGGAGAGATCGATCCCAATCCAGAATCGAAGCCTGCTCGTCCTGATCCCGTGGATATGGATGAAGATGAAAAGGAGATGCTTTCTGAAGCTCGGGCACGATTAGCCAACACTAGGGGCAAGAAGGCAAAGAGGAAAGCGCGAGAGAAACAACTTGAAGAGGCTCGAAGGCTTGCTTCGTTGCAAAAAAGAAGAGAACTAAAAGCGGCTGGAATTGACCTTCGGCATAAGAAGAGAAAGAGGAGAGGAATTGATTACAATGCTGAAATTCCTTTCGAAAAGAGGCCTCCACCTGGCTTTTATGACGTTACCGATGAAGATCGACCTACTGAGCTAGTCAGCTTTCCAACCACTATTGAGGAGTTGGAAGGTGAAAGAAGAGTTGACAAGGAAGCTCGGTTGAGAAAGCAGGACATCGCTAGAAATAAAATAGCACAGAGGCAGGATGCTCCGTCTGCGATTTTGCAAGCAAATAAGCTTAATGATCCTGAAGCTGTTCGAAAAAGGTCTAAGTTAAATCTTCCCTCTCCACAAATTCCAGACCATGAGTTGGAGGCAATTGCCAAGATGGGAATTGCTAGTGATCTTCTAGGAGAAGAACTTACTGAAGGAAATGCTGCAACACGTGCTCTTCTTGCAAGTTATGCACAGACTCCAAGACATGGCATGACTCCAATGAGGACCCCTCAAAGGACTCCTGCAGGCAAGCAGGATGCTATTATGATGGAAGCAGAGAACCAACGGAGATTGACTTTTTCTCAGACTCCGTTGTTGGGTGGGGATAATCCAATGTTGCATCCTTCAGACTTTTCTGGGGTGACTCCAAAGAAGAAGGATATTGCAACACCAAATCCTCTCTTAACTCCCTCGGCAACTCCTGGAGCAACTCCCGGAAGCACTGGTCTCACTCCCAGAATTGGGATGACACCGCGTGATGGATATTCTGTTGGTATGACTCCAAAAGGAACTCCAATGAGGGATGAGCTGCGTATTAATGAAGATATAGATATGCATGACAGTGGTAAACTGAGGCAGTCTGATTTAAAAAAAGAACTGCTTTTTGGACTGAAAAATCTTCCACAACCAAAGAATGAATATCAAATAGATATTCAACCATTTCCTGAAGATGATGAAGAACCTGATGAGAAGATTGAGGAAGATATGTCAGATAGAATTGCTAGAGAAAAGGCTGACGAAGAAGCAAAGCTGCAAGCATTACTCAAGAAAAGGTCTAAAGTCCTGCAGAGGGAGCTGCCAAGACCCCCTATGGCTTCGTTGGACCTCATTAGAGACTCTTTAATGAGAACTGATGAAGACAAGAGTTCTTTTGTTCCGCCGACATCGGTTGAGCAGGCTGATGAATTGATAAGAAAGGAACTTTTATCTTTGCTAGAGCATGATAATACAAAATATCCACTGGATGACAAAGCAACCAAGGAGAAGAAGAAAGGTGGCAAACGTGCAAATGAGAATTCTGTACCTGTGCCTACAATTGACGATTTTGAAGAAGATGAGCTGAAAGAGGTATGCAATACAATTTCATCTTTGCTGTCATAGCCAATTCATTCTTTGAAAAATTAGTTGCATCATTCAAATTACACCTGTTCTCATACGGCTCAAATTCACTGCACAAGTCACTGCTAGTACTGTTAGATTCTTGTATATCTTATCTGGAGTTTGAATTGAAATTTGAGATTCTTGCACATATATGAGCATTTAGCAGTGAGCTTTATTACTTTAAATTATGCTCTTCTAAAATATGGTATACTTGATTTTAATTATATGAAATTCTATGTATGTAAATAAAAAAATAAAAAATCTTAATGGGCCTAGTGCAAAAAATGAAGTGATTGGTTCGTTTTTTCATGTAAGTTGGTAAGAATGGATTTAATATGTTGATGGATTTCTGGACATAAAACATAGTTTCATGAGATCTGTACTATGTTTCTTGCTATAGATATAAAATATTTTACTTAGAATCAGTTTCCTATGGAATATGGATCTTTCCTTCATATATTTGTTACTCTCGCCTTATTGTGTATCATTTGAACTATTTTATTTGCATTTGCTAACAACTTCCTATTATGCAGGCGGATGAATTCATAAAAGACGAGGTCCAATATCTTCGTGTTGCTATGGGCCATGAGAATGAATCAGTTGATGGTTATGTGGAAGCACATAACACATGCTTAAATGATATTATGTACTTCCCGACTCGTGATGGCTATGGTCTATCAAGTGTTGCTAACCATGCAGAGAAGCTTGGTTCTTTGCAGAACGAATTTGAAAATGTGAAGAAGAAGATGGATGATGAGACGAAAAAAGCACAACGCCATGAGCAGAAGATAAAAGTTCTTACAAATGGCTACCAGGTATGCTTTTCTTCAGGAGTTAGTTTCTGAAAATATTCTTGCTGTGTTCATCCTCTCTTTGTTACTTGAAGTGGCTGCCTCAAAAAATCTAAAAAAATAATTAGATGATGGATTTGCTAGGTGTTAATTCTGAAAAAACTTTTTTTAGACCTTTATCAAAATCTGATGGTGGGATGTTTACATGAATAGGTCTAATAAATTTTTGGTGGTTAACTGTTAGCATCAGGTCTACTAGTCATACAGTCTGCCCTGGGATTTGGGAATTTAAAATTTGCTTCTTTACAGATGAAGTTCCGTGGTATTGATTAATTGCCTTCGCAAAATCTTGAGATACAAGCATGGTCCAATATTTGTTTGATGTGATATTTTATTTAATGGATAGGAGAGCTTGATATTGTTCCCTGGTATCGGGCACCATGGTCTTGTTTCGGTGCCTGAACCTTCCCAATAATTTTGTTTTTGCTCGATTCATGCTTAGATTCTAAATTAGCTCCTTTTTGTGAATGATCAGATGCGAGCTAATAAACTTTGGGCGCAAGTTGAGGCAACCTTCAAGCAGATGGACACTGCGGGAACAGAGCTCGAATGCTTCCAAGCTTTAAAGAAGCAAGAGGTGCTAGCTGCAACACACAGGATCAGCAACCTCTGGGAAGAGGTTCAGAAGCAGAAGGATCTTGAGCGCACTTTACAGAAGAGATATGGTGATCTATTCACTGAACTAGAAAGGGTTCAGCATTTGATAAATGCATATAGATTGCAAGCAGAAAGAGAACAGGAAAATGCTGCAAAAGAGAATGACATCGCTATGGATGACATTGACACAGCTCAAGATCAGTCCGTTGCACCAGATCTTGAAGCTCCTCAGGATGAAGTTGCTGCAAATAATGACACTGCAATGGAAGAGGCTGATGCTGCTGAAGACCAACCGGTTGCACCAGATGCTGGAACTTCTAAAGAAGTCGTGGCAAAGGACATGGTCGAGGCTGAGCCTGATGCAGCTGGAGATGAGGGGGTTGCTCCTGCTGCTGAGCCTGAAGTCGTCCAAAATGAGGGAAACTCTATTGAAACGCAGAATACTGATGAGACGAGTGGCCAGGAGGTGGGTGCGGCTGATTTACATGCTCAGCCGAGATCAGAGGATGGAAACGATGTTGCAGAAGAGAATGCAGCAACAACCACTGATGAGATACAAATACCAGAGACGACGGCAAGTGAGGCTTAAATCATTTGGAGAATGTGGAAGTGCATCTTTTGTGAGTGAAGGAGCAAAGAAAATATCTTTTTGTTCTATGTCATTTTGTGGGGGTGAAAAAGAACGCCAAAACGTGATGTATTTGTTCTATTTCATCCCATATTTCAGGAATTGTTAAAGAGAGTATGCTTTGATGCATCTATAAATTACTGAGCCTTACATTGTAAACAACTGGAGATGAGAACTTAAATGTTTATTTATCGAAAAAATTGAAACTTTGAATAGAGACTATGCTTTGTCCGTATTTGTAAATTTAGAACTGCAACAAACAACATTAAGGTATTTTAATCTAATAATTTTTACGCATATAATGTTTTTAGATCTTTTGTGGCTATAAAATTCAAGATTAGTAATCACTGGATGCGAGTTTTGTAACCTTAATTTGATAGAATCCTTGTTCAATATTACAGACATCCTTAAAAAAATTTGAATCAATCTATGGGTGCATTGTTCAATATTACACACAATCTTAAAAAAAATTGTATCAATCTATGGATACATTGTTCAATATTACACACATCATTAAAAAAATTTGAATCAATCTATGGCTAACGTATATTATCTACCTATCTATACATATATTAATCTTTGCCTATCTCACAATTTTACCTTAATATATTAGACAACAATTTGTGTATAATAGACAATAATTTCCAATTAAAAGACAATAATAGTGACATTTATTGTTGTAAATTTTATATGTTTTTTTTTTGCATTTTTCACGTTTAGATTCAACTGCTGTCTTTTAACAAATTTTTGCAATCTTACTTATTTTTTTATTTGAAAATTTGAGATTTGTAACTTTTTTTTTTATGTATAAGTGGAGGGTTTGTAGTACTTTACATTTGTCTCCTAAAAATAGTTTTCATTTGTGTTGCACTATAATAATAATGAGAAGGTATTCCATGCAACACCCCCCATTCCCCCTTATTTCAGGCGCTATTTCAGACGGCGCGTGGGCCCATGCACGCGTGCCACGCGCGCCCACGCGCGGCGCGTGGGGCCCACGCGCCCGTCTAATTTTTTTTTTTCTTTGTGTTTTTCTCAGTTTTTTAGGCAATTTTTTGTACTTATTTTTGTCTTTTTTTAGCAATTTTATTTGTTCCTCAAAAATATATACCTAAAAAAATATTAGTGAACCCTAAAATTAAAATAAATTGATTTAATTTGTTTGAAATGAGTATTAAATAGAATTAAGAAACCCTAAAAAATACAAAATAAACCCCTAAAAACACCCCAAAAAACCCTAAAAAACACAAAATAAACCCCTAAAAACACCCCAAAGAACCCTAAAAAACACAAAATAAACCCCTAAAAACACCCCCAAAAAATCCTAATAAACACAAAATAAACCCCTAAAAACACCCCCAAAAAACTCTAAAAAAACAAAATATACCCTAAAAAAACCCCCCAAAAAAATGAAAAAAAACCCCCTAAAAACCATGAACCCTAAAAACCCCCCCTAAAAAACATAAATCCTTTAAAAAATCATGAACACTAATAAAACTCTAAACGACTAAGCTCTAAAGATCAATTCGAATGGAAAAAATCACAATTTGAACTAAATAAACAAGTATAAAATAACTAGCAGACCCCTTACTTTTTAATGATACGGATGATACTTTTCGAATTTTTGATGATACTTTTTAGTGAGACTGTTGATACTAATTTTACCGTTTTTTTCACTTTTTGGCGGGTTGACCCGGTCAACGCAGGTTTGACCCGACCCGTCTGAAATAGTGTTATTTACAGCTGTTGCATGGAAGTTTTTGCCTTTTTTTAATACATGTCATATATTCAAAGAAATTAAATGTTGTTTAATCGTGGACAATTATACATTACTATTTATAAAACCGTACAGTTTGAAATATTCTAATTCGATCTCTAAAATGGATTTTCATTTTAATTTTCTTTTTTGTGCATCGTATCGCATGGGAGAAACTCAAGTGTAATTTAAAGAATCTAAGTAGAAAATAAACACGCTGCTGCGTCAAGAAAATGTGTACACGGGCAATTAGGTCACTTTCACAGTAAAGTGACACTTGAGTTAGCAAATGGATAAAACTTAAAAAGTGACGATTAGTTTAAAGTTGCTGAACAATTTCTAGGTATACGATTCATGATTTGCATTGCAAAAAGGGAGTGATCTATGTCTATATTTGCCAAAACCAAGTAGTTAGCAAGAGTTGATTTTGTTGATTATATCTACACTTTAACCGCACATATATAGTTAATTAAGAAGCTCAAAATTTACAATAGTTAACGGCTGGAAAATTTCTATCTTGTATGCTTGTCAATCTCTTCACTAAGAAGTCGGCTCAGTAAGCTTGGTTCATCACTTATCTTGTTTTGCAAAACACTGTGGAGTGCATTGAGTTCCTCCGGGCTTGCTTTCTCGAAGAGGCCGTTGAGTACTCTCTCAACATCCGCGTGCCTTTTCAAGCTCAAGGGCGCAGCCATAAGGTTAGCATTGTTGCCTATTGATCGCGATTGCCAGTACTCGTTGCAAACTCGATGCTGGTCCATAGCCTGAATTACCTGTCGAGAGAGAACCAAAAGGGCCATATTAGTGCCACTTTGCAACAAAGGTTTGATATTTATTAGTGCAAGAGTTTGAGAATTTATTTGACATCTGGATCAACAATATTCCATCAGTTTCAATGTGCAGATTATGAATACTTCTCGGAGGGTAACTTGAAAAAACATCAGCAAAAACTCAAAATCAGTTGTGTGAAAGAACTTGCCTGCGTAATTGCTGGTGAAGAAAAGCCGAACATTTGCATGCCATCTACACTCCCAGGAGGCTGCAGGGGAGGAAGCTTCGTCCCTCCTTGCTTATGTTGCTTGGTAATCTCACGATTTATTCTCTCCCAAACCATTTCCCAGCATCTACTGGCGGAGACATGGATAAATACTTCAGTAGGATCATTCTCCACCGACACCTAAAAACGCAATATATTAGCACTACGGAAGCTGTCATGTAGAGAAAACAGGCGAGGGAAAGAAACATCTCAGGCATGTGTGGCATAACGTATTGCAATTATGTATATTGTATGGCATTCTGAAATCATTTGAAATACGTAAATATTTGTCAGCTAACTGATGAAGGAAAGAAGAAACAGAAAAACTAACAAAAAGAATTTACAAGAAATACAAAAGACATTTTGCGCTACTGCAAAGGAATCATCATATAATGTTCAGAACATATCAAACCCCCCCCCCCCCCCCCCAAAAAAAAGCAGAAGATTTCTCAATAAGGAAAAGAAAAAAGCTTTTCTTGATGCTGCAAGGATCATATGATGTGCAGAAGTTTTTTCATCAATGTGGATATTATACTTACCATAAACAAAGGTCGGTCCAGACCATCATCCAGGATCTGCGAGACATAAGAGCACATATTGGTTGGATCAGTAACATCTATGTACCTTACTCGACTCCTAAAACCTGTATTCAAAAGAAAAGAAAGCCGTTCATTTATTTTTCAGTTCAATAAAAACTGCATAGAAGCTATATGCTCCATGTATTACAATGCACCATACCTACCCTTAGGGTAAATAGCATTACTATCGCACCATAACTTTCCACCACAGACAGCTCCGAAGTTCAAAGGCTCAACATTGCAATTGATTCTCCTAATTACTTTTGCAATTCGAGGACCCTTCTGGCGACGATACCCATCCAAATTATTTTGATGGCTAGACGGGCTTGATACAGTTAGCATGTTATCTACAGATCTCAACTCGACATCCAATTCTAACTTTTTATGAGCATCTTCACCTGTCGATTTCTCATCATCAATCGGTTGATGTTTGGAGCACCTTGCATTTGCCTCATCATAATCATTAGTCTCTTTGTTCCTCTGGACATCTTTCTTGGAATCTGTATCCATCAATGAAATGTTAACACAAGAACTGCTTGGTGGGTTGCTTCTTCCTACAGAGCTTTCAGCCTCAGCATGCTTGTCAACTTTAATACACGTTGAACTAGGAAAGCATGCAGCAGAAGGAATAGTAACGGTGGTCATGGAGGCTGGTTTATCAATGCGACTATCTAAATTCGTCATACTATCAAGGGACATTGGCTTCTGAATACTTATTGTATCCTTTTGAGAAGTCCCCTTTACTACACACAGCTTTTTACTGGGTGGTTCATTTTCTTCATCATCACTCAGGAGTATGATATCCTTGTGTTCCGAAAAAGATGACTGCTTCTTCTCAGATTTATCGGAAGCTTCTGGAGAAGCTATCTTGAGGCCAGTGGGTTGAAAAGCCTGACATGATTGTATTTTATTTCTTGAAGGCGGCTGTAAAGAGTTCTCTCTTTTGCATGGAATGCTAGATTTAACTGATTTAACTTTCTGAGAATAGCGGCTCGATGTCTTCACACTTTCCAGAGCCAATACTACTATAGGTGGTTCCACATTCTGAGAAGAGCCAACACTGCCTATATACTTCGTTAAACTCAGAGAGCATCCATGCACTTCCTTTTTCTGCTCCTCTGAAGTAATCACACTGGGTGGTGAGCTTATCTCTTCTCGAGTTGATTCTTGAGATGTAGGAGACACTTTATTCATGAGCCCAGGAACTTGCCTTTTATCTGTGGAAACATGAGAACTTAGAGCAAGGCCCATATCAAGCCTTGCCCACCGATACACTGCACTTAGTTTCCCCTCCAAGGCTTCAACCAATACGTTCAACTCCATGATGTCATAACGAAAAAGGAAAAACTTAGCACTCCATGAGCATGAACACAACTGTTTGGCATGATTCAAGCATGCATATTTATCTGGTGAACAGTGGTGGCACCCGGCAGCGGACAGGTGTAGATCAAAAAGGCATACACTGCATTCCCTCTCGCTACTATCATCAAAAGAGCTCTCCATCTTCAGCACATGCGATGATTTGTTGAGGAATTCCCTCCATTCTCGCTCCATGTTAACACGAGTCTAAATGCAGGATAAAAGAGATTGAATTAAAACAATGCACATGAATGACATCAACAATTTGAAAAAGAACAAAAAAAGAAAAATGATCCGTCTTCCACTGCCTTTTTATCTTTCAAGATTTATGCAAATGTCTTAAGCCCTATACATCACATGCTTGATATTGAGAACAAACAACGAGTGAAGAGTTAATAGATACCTTGAGTGCTTTTGATAAGATCCCATCCTTTCCGCAAACTTCATTCCATCTCAAATTATTTGATTTATACTTTCTCAAAAAATTATGTTCCCAATTTTCTTTCACCGCTTCTCTAGCTGCACCAAGCAATAGTTTATCATGTGAAATGGAAGTTCTTCTACCTTGCTCACGGTACAGATCCAAAGCATTCTGTCCGTAAGGTAACCAGTCAACAGGAGCAATATTAACTGCCTCAGCACAGTTAAAACCACAGTTGAATCCAGCATGATATGCTCGAGGGAAGGTTAGTACAAACTCTCCAGGATTCTGCACACACCGATGAACAGGCACGCCTTCAGACCTTAGGATTGAAGGTGATAGTTGGGTCACCTGCATATTGTTTAACACATTGAATTAATTTCAAAATTCTATATCGTACCAAAAAAATGGTTTAAAGATAACATATCTCCCCCATCCTCCTATATAGCAATGAGAGTAGAAGAAGGAAAACTGTCTTGAAAGCTACATGTTATTTACTTGTACATTGTAACTGAATGAGATAGATAAAAAGGAAAGTAAAGAATTAACATGGTCACCAGCTTATGAAGCAAGTCAGGCTGTTCTTCGAAGAGATCGGGTAGATGTTTTCTCATAGCAGCCTCCAGTTTCATAGCATCTGATCCTGGAACGCCATACCACATTTTTGGAGCTCCCCAATGCATGTAATTCAAGGAGTACATGTAATGGTCCTCTACATGCTGTTACAGATGAAGAATAAATGAGAAATGAAAATAGAGAACATTTAAAGCACCAGCAGTAATGAAAAACCATCTATGATTGAAGGGGACAAATAATAAAAAGAGGAAATTGGGAAAAAAATTGTGTTCTATTGGTGTCATGACAGGATGTTGCTTTCATATTCATGATGGGATACTTTTTGACGAGGGCAGGCATTAATCAAAGCCATACCATACCAGCAAGGATTCTGCTAAGCAAATACAACCCTATGACCATGTATCATGCAGATGAAAATAATTCTTTACTTACCCAACAAAACGAAGAAAAACACATTCCTATATACAGCCAAGGAACCACGACACCAGATATGTCACTGCTTTCAAATGATAGAACAGAACCAGGAAGTCTGGGGAAGTTATTCAAGTTCCATCCTGAATTAATGTACTTGAGGTGTGAAGCAGAACCAGAAGCAGCTTGGTCAGAATGTTTAGGAAACCCACTGCCAAATACTCCAGTTTCCAGATCAGCCCCATAAAGCACCTTGAAAGAAATGGAAGTTATTAGTAATAAGAGCAAAGAAATAAGCCTCCAACGTGCTCATTATTTGGAACAAAAGAAGAAAAAAGCTCCGTATGAAACCAGCATTGGAAAATTACCTCAATTTCTTCTGTTGGTTTCTCTACCATCCGCCAGTATTCTCCCTCGATGTCTTGTATCGTGGGATGCCACTGCTCCTCAAGTATAGTTCTGCTACCTCCTAAATTTGAACTATTGATATTTTTCCTGAAGTACTGAGCCTTGAAATCATCATCATACTTCTGAAATTCATCCAGAGTAAAATCTGGACCAGGCTCAAATCCAAATTGTTCAGCCTCATCTGGAATTTTGATATCCTGAATACCATTTCCAGGATCAACTCCCCTTCTTCGGCATTTCCTCTTTTTCCTCTTGTCATGATTGACTTGGAAAATCTTTCTCATCGAACCCCGATTTTGAAGTTTGTCTATCCGCTGGATTCGGGTCATGAATTTAGATCTTTCCCATATGTTCTTTTCCTTCAGAGGACAAGGAGGTATCCATGATGCAGGTGGTACTATCCGGCAGATCCCATACATTTCTGCTTTAGACCGTATACTTGAAATGTATTTTATGGTGTCTTCAAACTCCTAGAATATTGGTAAAATAATAATAACATAAGTAATTTCAAAACTAAAAGCAAATCAGCTCCATAATGGATGCCAGCATTAGGAGGCAGTATAATAAGGACCTCTTCAGAAGGATAAAACACAGGAGCCTCCTCAAGATCAGCCCTGAGAGCTTCTTCTGGACGCCATTTCGCAAAAACCTGTTATGGTAGTCTTTAAAGGTGAGCATGCAAGCTTATAAATGTTCAGAGTCTCCAAACCATTTCAGCACTACACAACTAGAAAAAAAATGTAAATGGAAGATCAGCCTATAATGCCAAGGGCACTGTCCTTTTTGTTGCTAGGTTTAGTATATAAACCCCAAGGGTATTCTCTGAGATTGATTATACACCTTAGCAAAATTAAGATTATATCAGGTTGATATATAACTAATATATGCACAGGCAAATAAAGTAGACATTTTCTAGTGATTGTGTTTCTGCAATTCTAGAAAAAATGAGATTAGCTTAGATTTGAAAAAACTACCTTTTGGCAGTTGTCACAAGCTTCACACCCTCGAATAACCCCTTTCGGCAACAAATTCCTTGAAAATCTTTCCTGAAACCACACAAAATATTGAGACCTCAGATTGAGAAAACACAAAGAGTCAAACCATTTAGAGTGAACCAAACTTGACCAACCTGCTCTAACTCAATTTGATCCCTTGAACTGCTATCAAGATGGTTGTGTTTTATCAATGATCTATGCTTAAGAGATGTACTAGTTTTTAGATCGTCACAGTGTGTTTCCAACTGGATGTTTTCTGCTTTAGAAGCGTTGGCAGAACTTGAGTAATTACTAACTTGATCATCCTCCATCTTTTTCATAGTGAAGGGCACAATTGACTCAAAACCAGGCGGAATTGATTGGATGTCCATATTATCTTCTTTGAGACAAGGTCCAACAATTACGACTGAAACAAAAGAAACTTAACATAAATAGATGAGAGAAACATTTTGCTTTTGAGAACTATGACATGATGCCCTTTATAACTATACAGAAACATGGTCAAGAAGGAAAAACCTAGATTATTGTCTTAAAAAGGGATCTGAAATTTCAAAATCCCGAATTACAGGTTTCGTCCATAACATCAAGTGTCTGAAAATCCAAGAAGCTTAATAGACATGAATACAAAAATACTCTTGAAAACTCAATCATCATTAGGCGCTACACTGATGCAGAAACATTTATTTTCACATCATTCAATAACAAAAGTTTCTAAAAAGGAAACAATAATGTAGACTGGAATGGAATATCCTGAAGTGAAAAGATCATTCATCAAATTATTAAGTGGTTTAATGAATTTTTATTAACCATAAAGGCTGTTAATGCGTTTTAACAAAGTTAAAAACATAATTACTATTCATTTAATAGCGCGCGAAACATTGTTCGATGTGCCAAGCAATTTATGAATGAAGTAATACTCATGAAATTAACTCAGGAAAAACATCCAATTCCCAGAGTTTCTTATAGCAAACTGGATATTTGATAATGAAAATGAAAAAAGATATACTAACAACAAAAGAAAACATAGATCTGTAATTGAAAAAAAATATCTGTCGACTTACATATTCTGATTGAATGATTCACTTAGAGAGCAGCCTCTGCACCAGATTTTCCAAGGAAAAATGCCATTCAGAAACAGAGCCCCATTGAAAAAAATAATCAATAATCATAAACAAAAAGAGTCCTAAGCCAAAACACTAACAGTCAAAAAGGAGTCTCCAAATACAGTCTGAATCACAGATCTGACCCAAACCCTAATTCAACTTTTGATCCCAGCAACACCAACCATTAACCAAGTATGAGCACCAACCAAACACCATTGACACATTCCAATCTTTTTTAAATAATCCCAATTCAGATAGATTCTAATTTTTTTATGTTATCCTAAAATTCAAATCAAACACGGATAATAACCATTGATCCAAGTGCAGCAATTGCTTCTCCAGAATCTCAGAAAAAGAAGTTTCCAGAACTTTTATGTATTTTTCAGAATTATAACAAAATCAAAAAAGGCAAAACCCCAAAATCCCAGAAAACAAGCAACTTAGAAACCGGGGGCAGCACATGAGGTTTTTTTTTTTTTTTTTTTTCTGTAGAAATTCAAGCAAATGATTCAAAAATCTTATATAATTAATTAAAATCCAATGACCTAATTCCTAATCTGAAACCCTTTCTGCATAGTTCGAATTTATTGCCAATTAATTTATCCAGGAAATAATACAAAAAGTTTGGTGTGTTTGTTTCATGCTCGCTCATACATGAAACTATGCAATTTAACGTAAGTTCCACTTTTGATATTTATCATCATAAAGTAATAAACAAATTGAATTTGTGTTGATACTGACCTTATATATTTTGGAGTCAAATCACGCCCCTTGATCTTTCTTTAAATTGTTGATCTTAAATTAGATATTAGTAATTTAGAAGATTGTGATAATATTATACAAAAAAAACATTGGACTACTATTATAGTTATAGTAAAGAGAATAAAAACATTTTGACTGAATCGATATTCCTACCAGGGTTTTGTGTGTGCGTGTTGCTTTTATAGCGTAACGCTTCATAACTTTCGTTTAATGGGCCTCTCGATTTTAGACCGTCGCGTGGACCACTCAAAAACGTCTCTCTCTCTCTCTCCCTCTCTCTCTCTCTCTCTAGGATATTTCTAGTCGTATAAATTTGGTGAATTTTGTTTTACATATTCTATTTGTATTTGATTGTTTTATTGGCTTTTGTAAGGGCACGTTTGCTAGGTAGTATAAGGGTGGGATAAATACCTATGACACCCTAATACTTTGTTTGCTAATAATATTGAAGCCCATGATTATCCAAGGGCCCGGTATGTGTTAACCATTTATATGGTATAACATATCACACCTTGCTGGTGGGATATTTAATACCATAGAGAATTATTAAAAATTGTAGACTGAAATAACCTTGCAGATATTAATTAAAAATGTTATTATAGAATATTCACACAATATATGGTAACTAATTATAGGATATTTTAGGAATTGAAATTTTATAGAGAATATAATACATCTAAGCAAACAATATATTATTAATACATATATATTAATACACCAAAACAAACATGATATTGATATTTTATACGTGAAACACATCCTATATCAAACACATCCAACCTTATACCATACAACCTAGCAAACGAGTCTAAGTGTATAGCGTATCAATTTCATAATTTGAATGGGGATAAAATCTCTCCTTTTATCTATTTTTTTTTTCGTTTTGTTTATTTGACTGGAATTAGATTTCTTGAATTTGGAAGTCTCCTTTTTTTAATGTAAGAGGGCAATTGTTAACACTTTTTTTTTATAAGTTTTGGGGAGGAAGAGAGGTGGCCGGTGGGTGATAACTAATAAGACTCTTATTTCAAATTTTGTTTCTTATATGTTTCCTTTCTTAATTTGGATCTCCGTATTTTAATTAAAAAAAAAATTGAGACTTGTGATTTCCTTGAACTGTGTTCTAGATTTGCAAAAAAAGGTATTTTTTTTATTTGGATTAAATTTAAATTATACGCGTCAATTAATGTAAGATAGATCTTGAAAGATAAGTTATGTATCGATTCAAAATTTGAAAAATGCAAACTAGTAATTTAGAATGTAAATGATTGAAATTATCAATTTAAGACTATAAAATCATGCATTTTGATTATTTTTTTATAAAAATTCCACCACAGATTATATACTGAATTTAATAAAGGATTTACAAATAATAATAATAATAATAATAATAATAATAATAATAATAATAATAATAAATTTCTTGCATATTTTTTTGAGTTGTTCTTGTAATCTTGTTGATAATTTTTTTTCTTCTAAATAACTTATTGAGGATATACTTGGGAGTTTCTCTTGAAGCAATAAGGCGTTGGTCTAATGATCACCGGAGCAACAAACGGATAAGCTCCAATTGCATCATAAGAATTAGAAGAAAAAAAAAACCTTCTTTCATATGTTTATATATATTATTGATAAGTGTTTTATTAATTTAAGACACAAAAGATGCATCATTAATCAATTTGGAACATGAAAGTCTAAAACTCTCAATTAAAGGCTAAACCAAAAAAAATAAAAAAATTGTTTTTTAAAAAAATATTTATTAGATTGTGTACAATAATTTTGTTTAAAATTAATAAAAAAATGAAATACATAAATTTTTTAGTCTCAAATTAATATTTTGCATTGTTAAGGTGTCATCGACGGTCTTAGAAAAACGATATCTGCATCGCGTTTCAACTATATATTAACTGTTAAGACAGCACAGCTATCACATTCAAATCTATAGATTTAACTAGCAGTCTTATTTACTTCCAAAAAATGACCACCCAATATAGTGTTAATAGCCTGCAAATTACACAACAAAAACTTCAAAAACACAGATTAACAAGGGGGGAAAAGATGGTTTGACTAAGCTCCAGCGAGGACGAGGATGCTCCAAGGAGCACGGAAAACTTCTAAAGCAAGAATGGTCCTGCATCGCGTCAAGCTATTGTTCTGGCAATGGAGCGAAGACCCTTCAGACAAATGATTTCAGATGTCGATTTTTGCATCCCAATACACTTTCATTGGCCAGTCCACATCACGAGCAGGTTTGGAGAGTTGTTGAGTATCAGTGAGACTGGGGTTCAAGCCATGTAACTTAGGGAGAATGAATGGACGCTCAAACTTGGTAAGAGCTTGATCTCAACATATAAATGTGTTTGATGCCTTCAAGTCTTAAACTGTGCGAAGAAATCCACGAACTTCTATGAGAAAACTATGCAAGTTTTTTCTGAACTTCTGGTAGTTCTGGCGATCAAGTGTTGAAGAAAGATTATTGGAAGTTGTCAGAGCCTGGAAAGCATTTGTTAACCGTGATCTGAACGTTGGATCCCTCTGTCTTTCTATCAACTCGTTCAATAGACTCTGCAAGCAAATATTTATCTCAGAATTATAGAGAGGAAGCAGAGTGTTCGACAACTTTTTCGTGATCATGGCAACACTTCCTATGAAAAGTTTGGGACAATTCTATCAGAGAGCAGCATATTCGGATGTTGCATGCTATACCTGATAAGTACTCTGTTCACAAAGAATCAATGGCAGGAGTGCATCTGCTGCTGAACCAACAAGGTCAGCACTGTGACAGAGAGCGAATATACGTGTCAATATGGTGTCCCAAACGCTAAAGCTATAAATCAAAGCAGTGGATTGATTTTTCTTTGCATCTCACCTATAATCCTCGAAAAGAAGAAGTTGCAGCAGTGAGCGAAGGAATCGACTGAGAATGCCTTCACGAAAATTTCCATCAGGGTCCTTGTAACTGGTAGCATGTGATCCTAGACCAACTTTACCAGCAACTCTATCCTTGTAATGGTGGGATGCAAGTGCTTTCACAGCTCTTAGACACAGGTCCACAACTTCAATATCCTAATCACAAGGGGAAAACATCACAGGATATAATAGCATAGTGGAAAAGGGAAACATCTTTCAGATATCTAGAGTTACATTTTTCCTTGCACCAGAAACTATAGTATATTTTTACTTTTATTGGAGAGTGTAGAACCATTATGCAAGAATCTGAAGTTAGAAGCTAGAAATATGTAGTCAGTCATTGATAACATTAAACTTTTTTTAGCAAAAAATTATCTCAATTTACCAGGTGATGAAGACCAAAATCAAGAGTTCCAAGTATGTGACTGAAGGCCTCAACGCTTAGCTGTACGATTATTTCAGGATACACCTCCAGCATATGTGATAACAGTGAAAAATACTGTCAAATAGCAAGAAGACAACATTAGTTTCCACATAAATCCTAGCCTGCCATTCACTCAACAAGAGAAGAGCCTTACACTGTGGCAAAGTTTAGGGTATTTAAGCAGGTCCAGAGTTATCAGAGGAGTTACTATGTGTAGACCCGTATATACTACCTACAACAGAAGAACCAATATAGATCAGAGGGTTTATAAAACCCCAATACAAGATCTGCCCTTTTCATCTCGTAAGATATTGCATAAACATACCTGAGAAATACTTGTACCATAAGTCTCAATGGGTTCAGATGCAAAGTCAACCTGTGAAAGCATATTTACATCAGACTGGCCAGCAATCACAATAGAAGGAGGCAAAATATTTTAGAGATGCACACTTTCACACTAGTTCAATATTATTATCAATTGGTTCAAGTTGTCCAGTTAGATACCCAAATACTACATATCATGATCTAATCTGAGTGCTAAATTTCAGCAGTTGTCCAGAACAAAAGATTCTCAAGAATTATCCACACAATAATATTTTCTAGAAGTTATGGAGGAAAAAACAATTTTGCCGATATGAATTTCCTGAGGGAACACGAAGGTACATACTGTTCCAATTACTTCCCAAGAGTAATGCCACTAATGATCAGATTTTTTCATCATAATGCCGGGTGATAACAGACTGTTTTAGCTGAGAAAGTTTTAAGGAAGTTTGTACAGGGAAAGTAAAGGGAGTAATCCCCTTTGATTTGAATAATGGATAAAAGAGTTACCAGATCTTTTGAACATAGATTTGAGAGAAGTTGCAGAAGTGCTCTCAAATCCTTATATTTCTCTACATCAGCTTCACTGCGTAAGCTGTTTGACAGGCCAACTGAAATCTGAAAAAAGCAGTCAAATCATACGGGTCAGTTCGGGAAAGCAGGAGGTAAGATAACTACCATCTTAGCATTATATTTTTTAATTGTCATTTGAGAGTAACTGAAAAGCGATATAGTAAGTAATGATAAGTTAATAGCTAAAAATGAGATACAACAAGAAGCGTACAATAACCAGGTGTAGGCATAAACCAGCGTCTTCAACCATTTAATTTTCAGTTATTTAATGGTCTAACATCACCAATATCCTTTTCAATAAGCTCTGTGATCTCCCCAGTCATTTTTTCCTTCTTATGTTGTTGATGAGATAAGTTTAGTGTGAACAAATGTCTCAAGTTGTTAACACTACTTAATGGCATCAATAATGAATATGATTCTTAATATTGAGTGTTAGTATTTATAATATTATATATCAATTAATATTCTTATAATAATTATCTGTTGAGTGTGAAATAATATATAGAACATTTTTTGGAACATTTAACATTTAGAACTCACTAAAATTTTCTAATAGTTCGAGGGTCTACACAAGCCAAAAGAATACTTTAAGGGCCCACCTTTTCCCCACAAAATAGTTGAGGAACCTAAATATTTTTTGCTTTTCCACCCATTGATAGACAACAAGAAAAAATCCAACCAACTCCTTCAAAGCCCTTCAATCAAATGGATCCATGGTTTATGATTTTCATATTGTAGCCAGTAGCTCATGTGGAACTTGCTTTCCAGCAAATCCACTAGGCATTCTGAGACAGTCAATTGCTTGATGATTTATAATCTAGATAAAGTTGGCCATGCCACTTTCCAATGTTGCCACAATCTCTGTATCATGAGAGTGTATGCATGATGCATAAAGTAGGCAGCTCTCTGTTTGCATATAAACATAGAGATGCATGCAAACATAAACAACCAGATTCCAACTCACCACATTTCATTACCATCATATGTAAGCCAAATTCATAATCATGCCAGTTCCTGTTGCTACAAGTTCAAACTATACATATTTAAATTGAACTTAGGGCCAAAAATGTTTACCTTTCCGATGTTGTGAGATGAGTAAAGCTGAAGCAAACGCATACAGAAGTCAACAACAGCAGCAGTTTCTTTCGCCTCTAAGTAGATAATTTGGCCTTCCACCCAATCAGTGACAAATTTGAGTAGAAGGTAGACAACCACAGACTAGATAGGGAACAGTAGAAGAATAAATTAACCGCTCTTGGGGCCAAAATTAAAATATTCAAAATATATATGCATATACATAACTTTTTAAAAGTAGTAGTAGTAATAGTTAGAAGCCAATTATTTCCACAGTGCTATCCATTTTCTACTTGAGTTACATCGAGTGTAAGGATAAACGGAGATTCACAGAAAATCTACCTTCTCTACTAAAGCAAGTCACAACAAGATGTTTCGGTAAAAAAATACATAACTTTACCTCATCTTTGTATATTTGAAGAAAGATCAGAACGGGATTCATAACTGAGAATCCCACTTCATAAATTGCATTCTGTATACGAGGTTCTGAGACTCTGGCAACTCCCCGAAGTCTCTCCAACAAGCAACTAACCTATGGGATGTCAGGAAGACGTCATTTATATCGTGTTTGGTAATAGCATATGAATGCACAGTGCTGAAGTCTTACCAACAAAATGACATCAGGCTGCTGAGCAATGCTTTTGAAATCATTCTTGCTCGACAGTTCCACCAGGTAAGCTGTCATATGGTTTGTCATGTTTCTTATAAACCTACATATAATTTCAATAAAAGAGTAGAATACTTTAAATCATGGTAAGTGGTGAATAACTTGAATGAATAGAAGCCTATGAAAAAGTAAAGTACACTCACTCATTTGATGCCTCAGAAGTATTCATGCCTAAAGCTGAAAGGGTAAGCGTCTGAGCCAGGGAACGCTGAAATGAAAGAAAGATATATATAGTCTTTAATAAGGTTAAAAAAAAAAAAAAAAAAAAGAAAGAAAAAAAAAAGAAGAGGGTACTTTAGTGTGAGAGACACTAAAGACTTGAAGGAACTACAATACTACCAAAAAAAAAAAGTAAAAGAAGATACAACCAAGCCAGCTAAAGATGATATCTATTGGGCATTTATCAACTTTACTGTTTACTCTAGTGCCCATCTTTATCAATACATGGGCATTTGAAAGCTGCTACTTTCTCTAACTTTTCTATTTAACACTGAATTACAGCAGTTAGGGTAAACTTTTCTTTTTTCTTCAAAATCTTCAGATCCTGAGATTTTTTTTTTTAAAATTAGAATCCAGTACCTGGTGAGCAGCATTTAATGAGAACAAAACTCTCTCATTACAGAAAGCATTCGCTAAGTCACGCCACGAGTCCTGCATAAATAACATTAGATTTAAAAAAAGAAAAAAAATCAAAATGAGGGTTACCATAATATAATGAGCAAAATTAGGATTTGCAGCCGTAATCTGAAATAAATTAAGCGAATACCAGTGCAAGATATCATTTACATGGATAAAGCAAGAAGATCTGAAGCAAAGGTACTTGTGATGACACACTTAACAAGGCATGTATAATTATCTGAAATAACCAAATGTGAATCAGCTTCTAATTAAGTGATAGAATAGAAGTATATGCAATAGAGTAACATTTTTTACAAGGGTCCTCAATTCCCCAAGAGTAGAAGATATATGCAAGGAGCAACCTCAATATAGCAACTAAAAGAGTCAAGGAAAGAAGAAAAGAGGAGAAAAAGAGAAAGTAGCACCACAAATTGGCAGCTACAATTGGAAGCAGCACAAGGAGAATAAATAAGCCCAATATTTTCAGATGGAATATGCTTCATTTATTTTTTATGCATTGCGATTTAAAAAAAAAAAACTTTTTTACTTAATAAAAAAACACTACAAGGGATGAGTGAGTTCTTTAAGTATAAATATAATCCGATCTAGAAAATACAGCTCCAATCTCTAGTTAAATGATACAGAATAGGCTGTGAACTCATTATGATTTGACTCTCACCAAGCTACACTAAACTTAAACTAGTTGCACACCTCTAAATATTCCTCTCATTCAGTAAATTCTTCAACTCCTTTCAATAAATTTTGTGTTTAAATTTAATTTACTTGACATCAATACAAATTTCCAGCAGACATAAAACACATATAGTCAATTGAGCAGAAACAAATGGAGGGCAAAAGAAAGTATATTAAACTAGAAAAAAGAGAAATTGATAAACAATTGTGCATATGCGCAGATATGCCACTGACCATGGTGACAAGATGGTTGATAATATTCCTTCGTTTTACAAGTGCATGAAGCAACTGGTAACATGTGAGTGCCTGTCATAGGGAAAAAAAAAAACAAGTTATGAACCCTTAAACATGTCATATTCTGCATAGTGCATACGAAGGTGCTATACGCTGCGTCGCACTTTCAAACAAAAGTATTATCACCACTGCTTATTAGAGTCAGACATTCAGTTATTATCCAAGGAAATAAGCCATTGACACAAATGGGTGTGGGGGGGGGGGGGGGGGCTAAGAATAAATAAGACTTTATAAACCTGAAAAATGAAATGTCAAAACCACTGGTGGCTACAGAAATAATCCAAAACGAGCTAGAGGTACATACCTGCAAGTCTTTCTCCCCTGGGTAAGAAACAAATGTGCTCGAACAGATGCGAATAATAATATCAAGCACAACTTTTCCTTGATTATTTTCTCCATAGAAAATAAGCAATGCATTTTTGGAGTGTTTTTCTCCAGTTTGTTCAGGTAGCATGAGGTATGTTGAAATCCATCTAGCAAGAAACCACACAACTGCCTGCAATACTAAGATATGTTAGCCAAGGAGATCCTTCTGTCACTCAATACTTCAACATCCTTTCCTTTCTTGTCAACGGCAACGTTTGGATGTATTTGAAGAACATAAATAGGGTTGTACAAACAATGCAAAGAATATAGAGAAACTGTTGAAAAAAAGAGAATCATTCAAGATTTCAATGGGACTAGACAAAAATCATGAATGGGGTTGTACAAACAATGCAAAGTAAACAGGAGGATCATAAACAGATTCATCCCAAGCCCGGGAGCAATCTATGATCCAAGCAAGTTTGAATGTGATACATGATGAACAATGGATTCGACAATCACTCAACTGAAACAAGATTGAATCCACCCTGAGCTTAGAAGGTTTACAGATAAATTTTTTTCGCTGGAAAAATTAAACTAATAATACAGCAAGCTGTGGCAATGAAATAAGAAATTCTAGAGAAAAATTAAGAGTACCTCCATGAGTCGAGGACTGAAAAAGGATGCTCTCATTTCTGGATTTAAACTTTGCTCAGCAAACCTTATAATTGTACTGCAGGAAAATCATGATAAATGAATAAATTCCATGCAGAACTGAGAGTAGGAAATGAGAACCTAATAAATTCAGAGCTTCAGAAGAACTATCCTAACGGATACTGTCAAGTCTTTTAAGAAAGAAGCCTTCTATAGTGATATTATTCCTCGTCCCTCAAACGAAAATACATAATCTAAGTCATTTTTCCTTTGCCCTATCTCAAAGACATGTTTAAGACTTTGACTTCGACAGACACAACAAAGAATGCAATTCCCATCTCCGACAATATTGGTTGACTGGACCAGCAAGAACGCTGAACACCAAATACAACTGGATATTCCACATCTTAAAAACATCACTATCATAATATGTAAATGCATGACTCGTCATTATAGTTCAATAGAACATAAAATTCAACTGATTTGGCACACCAATCAAATAGATTAATACCATCTACCAAATACAATGAGACAACCTACCTACAGAGTGTTACAACTGGGTGTTTATCTATCTCCATAATGTTAGTGTAATGACTTTCGATCTCCTTCGGCACCTGGCAATTTCATAACCAATAAAAAAAAGTCAACACTTCACATCCTAGAAACCCCAAATCATAAAGATTTTACAGATATAATTAAAAATAATTTCCTATAACTGTATACGACACTTTTTAAAAATGTGAAGTCAAGGAAAGGGTTCAATTGGGCACTGTGATGTGGTGAGCCTGTACCAACCAAAATTTAAAGCTTCAAATTTTAACAATATAAGATAATATAAATCAATTTATTAATAAGGAAAGCTTAACTGAAGAAATTAATATCATGTAATAGCAAAACCACAGTTCATCTTTATTGCCAATACTCGAAGTAAAGGAAGAGATAAAGAGTATACTTGAGTTTTAAACAGCAAACAAGGAGAAAAAGGAAAAATTTAGATACAAGATAGATATGCAAAACTGAAAATAATTCTAAAAGCAATTGAGAAACCAAAGAATGCTGCATCAAAAACTTTCACCCGAATAAATATAATTATGTACCAGAATAAGATGCCACCAGAGAGAAACCAAAATAACTTTTTTGTTTTTTGTATAAAAATTGCTTTCCTTCAAGGAAGATGACAATGTTTTGTGAAAAACATCTTACATAAAGATATTGGCAATTTCTGCAAGTCCACAAGATAGATCTCAAAACAGACATAACATTTAGCACCAATGAGATGCAACGGTGTAACTTTGTTTCAAATGGAACTATCAGTCAAGTAACAGTCACATGGACACATGTTTCCTATCTACCGAGATATATACAGTCATGGAAAAAACTGTTTCAACAATAGCCCTTTTTCTTTGCTTGCACCCTACGACAAATATCTAATTTATATCTGTTATCCGAGATGGAACTTCAACCACATAAGATATCCTAAAGTACCTGTGAAAGGACAAGAAAAGTGATCATGATTATCCTCCTAATTTTTATGCCACACATCACTACATATGGAGTCCTTCAACAAATGAGAAACCCACTGAACTTTGAGAAAGTCCTACATAGTCCTTGTAGATGATGGGTCTTTCACGTAGAGAAGCAATTCAGAGACAAACAAAAAACTTTGTCACATTAGATATACAAATTAAAAGTTGCTTGCAAGTGAGGTAAGCAACAAGGAACCACACTAAAACTCAGGACGATGTAGTCCATTTTTTTGTTGATGTCTATTGAGACTGCATCAAGGACTCAACTGAATTAAATAATAAAAATACAACAAAATAATCAACACAAATGTAAAACATAACAGCAAAAAAGCAGTATAAAGAAGAAAAAGAAAATTTATTACCAAAGGAGTTTCACCCTGTCCTTCGTCAGCCAAAACGTGCCCAGATATGAGCAAGAGAGAATAAAGTTCTTCCAAAGTTTCAGTTGGATCACTTATGCCTCTGCCCTACATTTAGTGTGAATAATGAAGCACAAGCACAAAAGCTGATAAAATAAAAGTTTCAGTTGGATCACTTATGCCTCTGCCCTACATTTAGTGTGAATAATGAAGCACAAGCACAAAAGCTGATAAAATAACTCAATCGTAGATCAAAACAACCAACTAAATTCCACAGGCAATCATAACTCAAATCACAAGTCAATAAGCTATATAATTTTCATTTTAGGTAAACACACAAGCAATTCAAGGAAATTTAAGATAATTCATGGATATCTATGATTATATCTTTTTATGGGCCAGTGCTTTAAGTTCAAAGGATTTGGTAACAGTAAGACTGAAATTTTGTATGTTAATGGAGGATAAGGCACAGCATAATAAGTTGGAAAATGGCAGTTATTCTACTCTTGGTAACGGCACAACTAGGAATCAAGAAAGTAAATATTTTGCAACGCAACTTACACTGTTCATTTGAAAGAAGAGGAAATACAAGGTTCTAGCATGACTGTAACGTGAAAAGAGTACCTTATGAAGCACCATAATACGCTCCGAGAAAAGTTTAGTGAGAAGAGGGATTACAGCCCCTACAGCTGCTCGAGCAATAAGAGCATAAGAGCTCAATCTCTCATCCATAGCTACAAAGAGAAAACACTTAAGAGCATAACGAAATGAAACTACAGTAATTCCATAGATGATTAAAGTGGCAACAGCTATGACGTCAATCTGGAAAAAATGGATGAAAATCCAGCTAGTTAGCAATTTACCAGCAATGGAAGCTTGAGCATAATTGGGCTCATCATCATCACAGAAGGCTGATGCAGAAGCAGCTATTCAGAAAACATAGTTAATATGTAAGCACACTATGCAACGCAAAATGAAAAAACTATGATGGATGGCATAATGTTACCTTTTAATTCAGATTCCACTATCAATTCAAAGAGATAGGCTGCAGCGCTAATGCCTTCAGCTGGAAGCAAATGATTTTGTCCACTACCATCCAACTGCTGCTGCAGTGATTTAAACAAAGAACACAAGAAAATCCACAGTCAAATCACAAGCTACATACATTGCCAAAATATATCTACAAAGACAATTGATACTTCAAAAAGCTGTTAAGGAATGGCAAACAACTCCCACATTGGTTCAACACAAGAAGGATCGAGGGTATATAATATTGGACAGATGTCCACTTATAGCGAAAGGCATTAGCGCTGCAGCCTATCTCTTTGAATTGATAGTAAAATGGTACATTATGCCGGTAAGGCCGGATTCAAAACAGCATCAAATAACCTTCCACTTTTTCCATCATAAAAAAAAAAGCCACTTCCCTTTCCATTCGGAGGGAACTTAACAACAGTCATGGAAAGTGTGCATGAACTTCTGTATATTCATTAAAATCAGAAACCCAAAAATTCTTATAATGTTCCCAGATGAATAATTTTCAAAACATACAGTTTTTTTGTCAAATAAGTAGCATAAGTAAGGATGTTCTGCTAAGCCATACTCTGAACAAAGAGGTTAATAAGCAATCCAATAGCACAATGAATCATAAGTACATTCAGTTATAAGATATAAGAGGGACATAAGCTAAGGCAGCAATGACAGGTACCAAGAGCAGGGCCGTCCAAGTATCTAGTAAAATATCGCGTGCCACCCAGCTCCATATCTCTTCATCTGTTTGATTTTCCATGAGATCTTTATAGACTTCACGCATCAGTGCAGATAATAGAGTAAGAGTGCCATAAGGCCTGCCCATAAGTCAAAACCTCAGTTTAGTAGAAAGAGCACAAGCAAACAAATATGGTTTAGAAAATGAACGTATTCATATCTAGGCTGTCCAGAAACATTATCTTGTTTCATAACTCTGAAGTAGATATTTATTTATTGAACTACTTGTCAAAGAACGTGATGTGATTGACATAGACTTCTCAATTCTAACAATTGCTTTTCAGGCAAAAAGATTATTGAGTTCAGGTGCTTAACATTCGCTCTTTTTCCTCTCATGTATGACTCTATGGTAGTCTCGTGGGGCTACTTCAACAATGACCAGAGACCAGAGTACAGGCAGAGTATTTGAGTAAAGATAATTGCATGCCTTATTAACTATTTAGGTGCAATATATCATCTAGGATTTTCTGACCTCAAAGATTTCAGTAGCTCATCAAATACAAGTGGAGTAGTCACAGTTGCCACAGACAGAAGTGCACGGCAGCCATCCAGCAGTTCACTGAAAATATTAAATAAGCAATATGGAGAATAACAAGTTTGCAACAAAAGAGACAGTCATTTAATATTACCTTTCACTTTTTCCCAATTTTATTGCCTGTGAAACTGCATCTGGAGGTTCCATCCACAGTACAATTGCAGCCAGCAGCTGCAGATGATGCTCCCTTTGCATGTTTCCACTGTCTAAATTCCAAGTAGTTCAGTAGTGACCACACATTAAAATTGACCAGTCATAACATAGAGAGTAAGAACATCTAAAAATGAAACCAAAGATGAACCACGTAAAGAAGCGGCAAGAAAGGCTTGCATTAATACAAAGGTCCTTAGAGAGGCTGAGAAGGATGATTGGTGTGTTCTGATTGATAAGTTAAAGGGTGTGAGACTGATAGAGGGCAAAGAGGATGTTCAATGGTTGTTTTTTCAGAATTATCTGTTTCTTTTTCTTTCTTTTTTTATAAGAGAAACAAAATTTATTAGGAAAACAATGAGTAGGTATTACAAAGGGATGAGAAATCCCCAAAAGGCAATATCGTTCTAACTAAAAATACAACTCCAATCTCTAGCAACATCTAACACAAAAGATTCAACAGTGGGCTTCAGAATTATCAAGTTTTTTTTAATGCACTTACCATTCGTCAAACTAGCTGCCACCTTTACCAACAAAGACTCAATTATTTTCTTGGCTATTCACATTAGGGAAGCTACCTACCTGTGAAGTTGTTCGAAGAAGATAATTATTACTTTCATCTCTCTCCTAACTCATGTGGGCATGGTAAGTCCGCCACTGAAGACCAGACATGCCTTTACACATTCTTTAATATATCATCAAGCAGAGTGTTGAAGAAGTATCACTTAGTGAGCTATCCCAAACTCATGTAGAAGTTTATATTCTAACATAGGTGGCAGTTTTAGTAAGAGAGGACAGAATTCAAAGGTTATTGTTTAAACCCTTTGTTGGTCGCCTGGAACAGAATCAGATATTATTTTAGGATGTCAAGAATTCATTGGAGGCTGCATGGGGAAGTTTAAAAATCAAAGTAGTGATGTGGGTTTCTAAAATATGTGAGTTTCAAATATTTTGGTCAGTGGTGTTATTAGAGATTGAAGCTTTATACTGTAGGATTAGATTAGATTATGCTTACAATGTAATTGCATCACCGCCCCATGCCCATTAGCACTCCAGTATTAGATATACATATAGTGCGATTGCGTGGTGTCCCATTCCCATTTGTACTTATTTTTTGCTGTTTTTAATATATATTTGTTTCTTTAAAAAAAAATAGGAACATACCAGATGGAAAGATTGCTCCTGTTAGAGAGCAAAATTGCACCAAAAGTTTTCGAGCAGAAACTGCAAGAGGGCAGTCAATCCAGTAACCTTCACGGGAAAACTTTTGCCTCAAAGCAGTATAGAAGTTTGAAAGCCATCCAACATGACCACTTGAAATCAATAGATCGCGCCAGGCAGGACCAGGCTTCAAGCATCAAAAAAGAAGAAATAGGTATGATTGTATAAAAATCAAAATCCTTTATGCAGACTGGTAAGAAATGATATCTAGAAACACACACTTCACCCAAATCAGTCAAATTGAACAATGAAAGTGATAAAACATGTGCACCAGAGAAACTACAAACAGTCAAAAATGTCAGGCAGATAGGTGGATCATTTTGGTGACTAGCAAATTGTTGAGCCAGAACCAAGCCCGGATAATGTACTATCATCAAGTCAATCCAAACCAATAATCTAATCAAAGGTGCAGCGTGCAGGTATCATCTTTATAAGTATATTTTGACTAAGATTTGTTCATTTAAATTTAAAATAATATACAAGAATATTAATTGAACAAAACAGATCAACATCTCAAGTGCAACTAAACAAAAGTCCCAGAATAATTTAATTAAACTACGAATTTCCAACAACGCAGCTCTCTCGGCTCATTTTATTCCTGACTTGCACATTCTAAACCTAATTTTGGTTACAACTCACCTGGACCAAGTTACATTCAGGCCTTCTAGAACTCTCTTGCTTCATTCCAGCCTGGAACAAATCCATCCCCCTTTTCGAACTGTCAACAGCCTTCTTGCCTCGGAAGTCCCAGTTCAGGATTTGAAGCATCAGACGTAGTGCTGCTGAACAGACTTTAACTTCAGGAACTTCAGAGTCAGCTTCAATAATTCTATTTGACACGTTGAAAGCAGCATGGTGTACCCAATAGTAGAATGCCTATAAAATGTGAAATACAAGGAGATGGTACTTTTGAGCAGAAATGAAAATGAGTGTCTAGCCTTCCCACTGGGAATTCCTTGCGATGCCATAGAAGGAAAGAAAAAGAAAAACCCTAAACAATAATAAAAGAATTAGTTCCATATAATCACAAACCTTCAGATAATCTTGCTCTAATGATATAAGGCACTGCTCATGAAATTCTCTAGGAAGGCCCATAGCAGTAGTTGTAGAGGGTGAAAACTCAGACACCTATAGGAACATACCATTTATGTTGTATGAAATGCGGAAGTTTTCAGATCATAAAAATCATTTTTAAAAGAAAAACAAATGGCTAGCTAGCTTAATTGACAAGATGCGTACCAATGATTCCAGAAAGTTGATTCCAGTAAACTGCACAGCCAACCCATGGGTACCATCAACAGCTTGTTTCACCTGCAGCATAAAACCACAGGACTTGCAGGTATGAAAAATGGGCTACACAAAAATTAAAATGACCAAGTCCATCAACAGCAGCTGCACTTCTAGAATTGCATTTCCAAAACCAGTGTGCCATGGCTTAAAACAAAAGGTCACAGAGATGACCAATAAAAGAACACAAGCCATTTCTGGAGAAGATGTTTGCATCCACCTCACCTACAGATTTTAACTTTTGGCATCCACCTTTGTCCAAGTTTAAAGCTTTCACAAATATATAAACAAGTATAAATCCTTTTTATATGAAAAATCAATATAGAAATAAAAAACAAATGGTACTCCTCAAGTTAGTTCTGTGAATCTATTTGAATTTAATATTTACTTCTAATGAGAATTCGGAAGTGGAAGTTTTGAGCATGTTTAGATGGTTCCTCAAAAGTAGTGGTTCGTATTGCTGGTGTGACAAGATTAGTTTACATGAGGGTATTTTGGGGGAAAGGCATTTCAAGGGGAAGATGAGCTAGCACATAATCTGTTTTGATTGAATGACACATCATAATACCGTTTTGGTCACTCATTTAATATTATGCATTGAAAGAACGTTGTTCCTTAATTTTATGTTTTTCATTTATGCTCCTTAGAGGTTAACTTTGACATCAAAACCAACCATCCAAGTACCCGTGCCTCAACCAGAAAAATCAAAGCAAAAGTAAATGAAAGACATATATGCGAGCAGAGAAGTTAATCGGATCTTAGAAACTAAATACTCAGAAATTAGAACACAGGCAGACCAATGAAAATCTTAATACTTCAAAAGTACATGGAAGGATAAGAAAACAATATAAGAGCCATCATTACCTCAAGGAAGAATGCTTCCTTCTCTGAAGCTGTAAAATCGAGCCTAAAAGTTAAAAAAAAAAAATATCTTGAGTTAACAAATGAGAGAGAGAGAGAGAGAGAGAGAGAGAGAAGATAGGCACATAGATATGTTTGTCTTTACCATAAGCTAGTTAAAAACATTGATCAAAGAGCAGAGTATCACTTTTCCAAAATGACACATTTATGTTTAGCGTTATTATTTTATGTTAGTAAATTGGGTATGTGCCACATGATTTAACTTACCAGCCCCTTTTCAGCAACTGGGCAGCCACTGATGCAACCTTCACTAGGACATAACCCTCGGGTGAATTAGCATGCTTCATTATAAAGCATAAGCAGAAACTGCATAAAATAACTCAACCATCAGTGAAGATTGTAATACAATATGCCTGCATAAGAAGAATTCTTCAGAAAGTTAAATAGTTTATTATAACACTTCTGCTGCTAAATGAACAAAGTCAGACAATAAGGTCACACAAACATTTAAATAAAGCAAGGCATGCTATTTTATCGAAGTTCATAGTTGGTCAAATTAAAGAAAATCAGTTCGGTAAAATGACTACTAAATGGAGAACTTATGGATAGTATTTATTAGACAGCAAAGCGACAAGAATGCAGAACCAGCAAATAGTGTTCTGTCGAACCAGTAAATGGGCACACTGCTGCGTTAAGTCAATAGGTGGTTATTTGATAAAATTTCTTCTTTTTGTTTTATGTGCGCGCGTGGGGGGTGGGGAGATTAATTGATACCTGTAAATTCTATTGTCATTATCTTTCCAAAGAAAACAGCTATAACACTGAATTGGAAATAATACTGCGAGGGAAAAAAAATCCATTATTAGGGAGAAGAAATTTTTTTCGACTTTCCATAGCTGGAGCTGTTAGCCATAAAACCCAGAAAGAATTGGCGCTTTCATGAAGCCTTGTGCCTTGATAGGAAAAGAGACCCAGAAGCATTCCTGATTGCATTTTTCTACCTAAGCCCACACGTAAGCAAGTTTTCATAACAACTAATGTAGAAAAAAAAATTACTGCCATCAAACCACACAACTAATGTAGAAAAAAAACTTACTGCTATCAAAACACAGAAAATAGAGCTACCCTATCATTCGATTTGCATGACTGCAATAGAAATTTATCCTATATGAAACTAAATGCATTCAATTAACTTCTTCATATATCAGATATCCTGATTCGCTATTTATATTTAAATCTTAAACAAAACAATAGACATTACAGATAAGGTGAAATTTAATTTGATTGGCTAACTCTTGCAGTATCCCTAGACAACTACAACACCTGACAACATGATAGTAACCCATGCAAGGAAACAATAATCATTTTTTTGTGAAGTTAGTTACCTAATCAATCCCCTTCTGTCATCTGCCTCGAGGAAACACCATTCTCGTATTCCTGCATCTCTAATTGCTCCCGCAGCCTGAAACCTTGCATTGGGCAACCGAGAATTTTCTGAAAGATCAAACTACTTTCAGCAAGAGGCAATGTTTTCTTATTTATGGCTACTAAAGATACTTTGAGTATCGTAGTTCACATCTCGGAAAGAGATAACTTAGATTAGCTTTTTCAGGGACCAAAAAACAACAGATGCATAATTGCACAGCAACATTCTTAGCACTTTTGCACTTACATATGTTTTGTATATGAAGCGTGCTCAATCAAAAGGATGGAAGAGGTTGCCTCACCACAATTAAATTAAGACCCTCCAAAGATTAGAAAAAATCTAAAGCATTTTCCATGAGCGTAAATATTCCTGCCTAGTAATTGTTGGTAAATACACACGCAATCTTCTAATATGGAGTAGGCAGATTGAAACTCTGTCAATCTTGATATCATATCACAGCTCACAAGTACATGCATACATACATGTATAGCACACAAAAAGACTTCCTCTAGTGACCAAGAAGACTGAACATATGGAGAATATGTCCCATTCAACAACCTGTACAGTCAAACTAAAATAATATGGCTAACAACTATCAGATAAGTAAGAATAAGATAAAAAGAGATTCCTTCTAGCACACATTTATAATGCTGCAGCTAATGAATAAACCTAAAATGACATAACATTACAGAACATTGAGGGCTGAAAGCTAGGAAGTGTCAAAAACTATTTCCTTAGGAAGATATCATTATTTAACGCCAGTTTCCTATTACTTATTATATAATTTTCAATCATGCACAAAGGAGAAAAAGAAGTTCATCTTGCACATAAGTTCCTCCAGTACATCTAAATCTGCTTGAGGAAGTTACAACAAGAAATCTGATATCTTCTTTACCCAAGTAGTATTAGCAAACAGTGATTTCAGACTACAGAATTATGCAGAAACAAATTATCAAAAGATAAGTCTATATAGTAAACTGTTACTACACATAGAAATGCTAAGTTTACTATACAATTTATTGCTGAAATATAATACAACAGATAATATGCAGAACTGCTCAAAATACCTAGAATGAATTGGCAAGTCCGGTATGGACGAGGAGATTGACTCAGTGATAACAGGGTTGCTTCAGCAGCAGCTGGATTGACATGCATCTGTTAAGTTTTTCCCAAGCATGACGTAGGTCCATGTACCCCCACAAGTAAAAATAAACAAATAAAATAAACAAGGTTTGAAGACTTCAAATCTTATAACATACGAACAAGAAAAAAAGGAATTAAGATCCCCCATGCATATTACTTTCACAGTGTCTTCTTTTAAGTTTATAATCAATCCTATTGTTCATCTAGCATTCTGTTAAGCATTCTATGACAATATAAGTTTATTTAACCTTCCCTTTAACCATAATCAATCGCCAATCACAATTCAAATTTGATTGCGTAGTCTTGATGACACCTATAAGGATAAGCTTGTCAAAATAGAACACCTTGTATAGATGGGGTTAAGATATGTTCTCGTGGGACTTTATATAGAACTAGTAAATGGCCAGCCCAGACAAGCTTATAATTATGGATGCCAACCAAGACTATGGACTCAGATGGAATGGTGATATTATTGCAATCCTGATCATGGGTTATATTATTGGAGACCATATGAGCTTATGATGTGTAGACGAAACCAAGATAAATTATGAAACTTAACAGAAAAAAGTGTCAAAAATTAAGCATATAACATAACTCGAACTAATAGTTGTTTTTAATTGCAGCAATCGGAAGACAAGGAACATTGAATCCAAATAAACTAGCTACACCACACACTACTACAACATTTGCATTCCTAAAACTATCAATTCTTACAGACAAGAGCGATCTATTGAATCTCCTAGTACAGGTTTTACTCGAACAACTTCACATTCGCTTTATAATCATACACCAATAATTCGACAACATAAACGGGAAATCATAGACACAAAACAGTGGATTAATTTCCCGAATGCAATTTCACTTAACAAGAGATGTATAGTTACTGGTCTCCACTTGCTCTGGTTAGCCTATCCGATCACGCAATTCAGAAAGTGTTCGATACAAGATGATTTAACAAGGCAAGGGTTTAAGGAAGGTTAATTAATTGATTGAACAACCTGAATAGAACTGCAGGCGAGTTCAATAGCTTGCATTGTGGCTTGAAGCTGAGCCATATCTGCTGCTTCTGTGTTCTGGGGAAAGCCTTGAGGCATCGTCATCTCTCCAAAACGGCACTGATAGGGGAAGAGAGGGAGGGAGGGGGGGGGGGGGGGGGGGGGAGACGGTTTATTTTATATCGGAGAGAGCATGAGTGAAATTAAGCTGGTCATTTATCGATTTTTGTATTTGTTTAAAATTTTGGTCAGTAAAAATAAATTCAATGAATTGTTATTTACATTACCTATTTTACTCTTTGCACTTTATCTATTCAATACATTATAAATTTTACTCGATGCACCATGTATATTAACATTAATACCATTCACTTCAAAATGTTATATTTTACTTAAAAAAAAATTTGAAAAATAGAGAAACTACCGATCTGTGAGAGGAAAAATCGAAAGAAGAAGGCGCAAATAATTGTTCGAAATCGAGTGGAACATAATAAATTCTGTTGGGTCATTCTTTAAGGGAGTTTCTATACACACTACACTTTTTTCTTTACACACTACACACTACACACTAAAATTAATTGAAAAGTAATTATTTATCATTTTACTTAAATACCCTTACTAAATAATCTAATAAATTAATATCTACAAATTCAAAAAAATAACTAAATAATCATAAATAAAAAATAAACCAAATACCATTAGCCATAACTGAAGAACACTTCAAAAATGGAGCAGAAATCAACCACTACCATTCTCAAACCCTAGAATTCTTAAAATCCATTTAGATTGATTTTTTGGGTGGAAATCAACCATAGAGCACGAAAAGATAGAAGAAACAGACAATGTAAGTCATTTGCCATCCACTTTTCCGATTATTTTTTGCAGTTTTTCCGATTAGAGAGTTGTGTTCGTCACAAATAAGTCGAAAAACACAGTCTGAAACCCGTCACAGTGTGTCGAAAATGTATTCTCGACCATGTGATAATGAGTCAAAAATATATTTATGAAATAAGAAGGCTCTTTCGGAAAATAGTTTCTAAAAATCAATTAATGGGTCAGAATTTATTTTCTGAAATAACCAGTGCACATCATAAATTATTTTTCAATGTCAACCAGGAAGATTAAAAAAACTATTTCCGACTCTAATACGTTGGAATCTAACAGTTTGTCACCGGTTTTATAGGTAACAGAGAATAGTGTTGATGGCCCAATACATGAGTTAGTTCCTGATTACCGAGATATATTCCACACTATGGAGTGGTTTTGTTCACGGGAAAGCTTGATTATTTGGGTTCGTGAGAGAGCTCTTCCACTTGGGATTGTCATAGTCGTTATATCTTCAGAAATGAGAAATGAAAGAAGACTTCTTTGTTTAGAGTTGGCATGTGAATGAAGCGGGCACTACCGTGAGCCTAGGAAGAAACCATCAAAGCTTATCTATGACAAGATAGAAGAAAAATTGGACGAAAGTGAAGATATAGAAAATGAAGTTAAGACACTAAAAAATGAAAAGTTATCTGGTACTAAAAAATGCGGATGTCATTTTCTTCTAAAGGGCCGCTATTTTTGAGAGCATGATCGATGGTTATTAGAGGTTGTTTGCGCTTCTCACAATCATCCAATTGCACAATACTTAGAAGGTCATGCTTATGCCGATCATTTAACAATTGATGAGGAAAAGTTAGTTGCTAGCTTGTCGTCGAGCCACAGTCGACCAAAGCAAATTTTGGCAGCCTTGTAGAAAAGTTATACAAATAACAAGTCAACAATAAAGACAATCTACAATATTCATCATAAGAATAGATATCTGGAGCATGCTGGTCGATTGCAAATGCAATACCTTTTAGGAAAGTTGGAGGAACACGGGTATTACCAATGTACTAAGCGATGCTAAGAAACTGACACTGTGAAAGATATGTTCTATGCACATCCGGCAAGCGTACAGTTGCTTCGTGCTTTTCCTAATGTCTTATTGATGGATTGCACGTATAAGACAAATCAATACAGGTTACCATTATTTGAGATAGTGGGCGTCACTTCAACAAATATGACCTTCTCTATCGCATGTGCTTATTTGGAGTTAGAGAAGAGGATAATTACACGTGGGTGCTGACTTTGTTGAAAGGATTGATAGATCAAAGGTACTTACCTATTATTATTGTTACGGATAGGGAAATTGCATTGATGAAAGCAATTGAGACAAATTTCCCTACTTCACGACATTTTTTGTGTCTATGGCATATCAATAAGAATATTGCTGCTAATTATAAGAAGAAGTTTCGTACTAATGATCAGTGGAATTCATTTCTTAGTTCTTGGAATATGATGGTGTTAGCTGATGCCAAATCTTGATATAATGAGTTGTTGAGTAGATTTAACAATGACTATTCCACTCATCCAGATGTTGTGAAGTACACTGTAGACCATTGGATCATTCCATACAAAGAAAGATTTGTGAATTGTTGGACAAATAATGTGATGCATTTTGATAACACCACAACGTGCAGGGTTGAGGGTGCACACACCAAATAAAAAAAATTATGGGATCAAACACTGGCAATCTCGAGACATGTTGGGAAAAGATGCACGATTTCCTTGAGACATCAATCAATGCAGTAAAAGCTTCATTTGAGAAGAGCATCAACGTGGTCCAACATCGATATAAATCTCCAATATTCCAATTTCTTCGAGGTATGGTTTCAATTGCAGCGATAGATAAAGTGCTTGATGAAACGAGGAGTGTGCCAGAATCTGGAGTAGACCCTTTATTATGCGGTTTTGTATTGCGAACAAAATGTGGTCTTCCTTGTGCACATGAGATTGGGGAACATCTTCGCAGTTCTGTGCCCATCTCTTTAGACAAAGTAGATGGATTTTAGAGAAAGTTGGATATGGATTCATTAGTCGGTATTGATATTGATGTAGAATATGATATTGGTAATCGTTGGATTCAGACTTGGAGTGAAGCGAATGAGAAGTTCAAAAATGCAAATGAGTCTACAAAGTTGTTAATGTTGAAAAGATTCATAGAGATTGTCAATCCATCCACCATATCATTGATTGAACCAAAGGTACAGACTAAAACTCGTGGTTGACCAAAAAACATAAAATCAAAACAATCTACATCAACCAAATGTGAGAAAAATGTGTTTGAATATGAAAACTCAATCATTGATAGTTGTTCACCCATAGAAGATACAATTGTATTTGATACTCCACTGACCACACATGCCATGTTTATATGAGTCGAAGAAAACAAAAGGTATTCCTCACAGACAAATTTGTGCTTTTATTTATCTATCATGTTTTACATTTACATGTTGGACATTTTATAGGTTGTTCATCGCACACGAGAAACACTTGTCACGCTTGCACATACGGAGTACACTAGTCAAATAGAAACTCAATTTCTACCTTACCTATTGAGGACTGAAGATATTAAGTCAGATGGTCACTGTGGATTCTGTGCAATCGCCGGGTTGTTACTCGGAAATGAGGATTCATGGTCTGTTATTCGATGTGATCTTTTGCATAGTTGACCAAGAATCCAGAGCTATGGGCTACATGTTTCATAGAGAATGGGATAAGTGCCATCATATAGAATGCTCTTTATTGTTTTACAGATGAAGCTGAAGCCGCACATTGGATGATGCAGCCTGATATGGGGCACATGGTCGCTACAATCTACAATGTTGCGTTGGTGGCTTTGGGTGGTAGGTATCCAACTACATTTTTGCCTTTGAACTACTGTATAATTACCAATGGAGTTCATCTTAAGCAGATCACACTACCAGATCAAAAATTATAGAAGAGCTCAAAAAATACAAGATCATAAAATTATATTCTTGTCATCTCCAAAGGTGAACAGTAGAGAACACCTCAAAAATACCTAATGCAATATGCAATCAATATGAAACGAGTTGGTCTCCGGTTGCCATCGCTCCACAAAGGCCATTATAAGATTTCGATTTGGCCCTTTGTATGACATCATTCTCAGACGCATCAATTTGGAGCTCTTCATCAAATCCCTCCACAAAGCACTACTAGATTTGTTGCAATATCCCCATTTCAGAAGTTTACTTGTGAGGCAGTGACATCTTAACACATCTCTCTCTTGACCCTCCCATATAGCCGCTACTACATGTGTTCTAAAGTTGGAAAGTACAGACGGATCGGCAGGGCCTCCTGAACACACGTCTCTATCTATCTTGGCAACATCATTATCCTCAACATCCTTGTTTGGAACCTCTTGTTCGACTTGGGTTGGAGCTGCACCTTGTCGAATTGTTCCTTGTTGTCACCTTGCCGAAGTTGTTGGCCTTCTTCGAGAATATTATCCTAAAAGAGTGCGCATTAGTGAGAAAATAGCAACTGATTCGAAAATATTTTCTGATATGAAGATATCATATCAGAAAATATTTTTCGAAACGAAACAGAGCTTATAAGAAACTATTTTTTGATAGCATAGAGGCAAAAAAAATTGAACCTTTCTTTTGATATCGAAAAATATTTTCTGATATGAAGATATCATATCAGAAAACATTTTTTGAAACGAAACAGAGCTTATCAAAAACTATTTTTTGACAGCATATCGAAAAAAAACTTTTGAACCATTTTTTTGATATCGAAAAATGTTTTCTGATATGAAGATATCATATCAGAAAACATTTTTCGAAATGAAACAGTATATCTTTTGAATTGTAATGTATCATATCAGGTAATATTTTCCGAAAATCATAACCCATATCAGAAAACAATATTCGAATCCAATGGACCATATCAGAAAATAGTTTTTGAAACATAAGCAGCAGAGCAACACATTCCAAGTAAGCATATTAGAAAATGTTTTTCGACTAAACCATCTCCCATCAACAAAAACCAGTTTGACGAACAAATTCAAAGAAGAACGAAGAACAAGAAATGTAGAACTAAGAACGAATCTAAGCTATCGAAACCTTACTAAAACAAATTAAATGAAGAACAAAGAACAAGAAATGCAGAACTAAGAACGAATTAAAGCTATCGAAACCTACTAAGAACGAATCAAACTTACTCATTTCTTCCATGATGATTTCGGGTTGGGTCGAAGAAAGATGTCCGGCTTTATTCCCTCTTCCCATTGACAAGGTTACCTTTTGACATTACCAAGAACACTTCTCCCTCCAAATTTGATTTCTCTCTCTTAAATCATAAATAAACTATCGAAACCTTAGAGATATTTTCTGCATTCTTGGCTCTATTTTGCGTAAGTTCTCTATTTTGAAGTTCTTCCTTTTGTGAATGAGTCCGGTAAACGAGCCCTAGGGAGTTAATTGATTTTGTGAAATTTTTTATTTGCTATTTTAATTATGGGTAAACACAATTAAAATATATTTTTAGGGTGAAGGGTAAAGATGGAAAAAGATGTAGTGTGGAAAGTAAAAACATAAAAAAAAGTAGTGTGTAGAGAAATTGTAGTGTGTAAAGAAAAATGTGTAGTGTGTTTAGCAACTCCCTTCTTTAATTCAAGTTTCATGGTAGTTTAAGATGCTATGATCAGTTATTGGAAGTATTAGATGCTAGTGCGTGTTTTTTAATTGAAAATAATCAAGTTTGGAATGTGTTGGTGTGGTGAGTGTAGACGACCAAAATTTATAAAATATATATAATATTTTTATTAATTTTTATATATTTATTTAGTTTCGAAATCTTATGAAATCCAAAATTAGATAAAATATTTAAATAATAAAGATATTATTATATGATAAACATCAAGAGTTTTTGGCAACAAGTAAATATCTTTGAAAAGATATATATCAATTTCCAACAACCAATGAGATAGTGTCACGTCAGCTCTAGATCTCTCTCCCTAGGGGTCTCCATATTAGTTAAAAATGACACCGGAAGTCAAAATTGATGAGCTCAAGAACTTGGAAAAAAAATTCTTTATGAAGTTTGTTGAATATGACGTGTTCTAGATGATGTTATCACTTCGCTGATAACATCGCGATCAATGTCGTATCTAATGTTGTTCGTCATTCTCGTCACACCGAGTACAACACTCGGATCTCTAACCTTATCATTTCCTAGTATTTTGGATTAATTTATTTTAAATTAATCTGAATAATTTGTGATTTTTGTCACATATCATTTTCCACAATTTAAGGAATTTATTAGATATTTTATTGTGAATTAAAACGTGGATTATACTTGATTTTGACTAGGTCAGAATCTGTTCCGAGTATTTAGGAATGTGATGTTCCCCACTTCATCTTTGATACTAACCGTTGCAGAGAACGTGGGTCACTGGAGTAACCGCCATTGTTACACGATGTTGAAGAACGTGTGCCACGCAGTACAGAGGCCGGTTATCTCGAGTCCAGTTCAGCAAGGGTGGTGGAAGGCGGTAGTTTTGCATCCAACTCATCAAGGATCGTGTAGAAACTACCCAGCCGAGATGGAGAAAGTATTTAAGGTCTCCTTAGACCTTAGAATCATTTATGCAAGCAAGTTATCACCGTGGTTTGTGAGAAGCTCTGAATCTTGCATCTAGTGTCGTCTCTGAAATCCAAGACATCTTCCTCGACATCTGCCTAGCGTCCCAATCAGCTGGAGACTTTCATTCCAGTTGTGTGTGTAGGTTAGATAGTCAACTTTAAGAGGTCTATGATTTAGAGTGACTGATTGTAATTTATCTATGTGTTTAGATAGGTTTGTTTTGAGTGATTATTCAAGTGAGTGAAGCTAGGATAGTTCTCTGTATGTTTTATGCAGTGTTGTCAAGGGAGTGAACCGAGACAACATCAACATTGTTTTTGTATTTCACTTGTGATAGTGAATTTCGCCTTGAGGCAATCACACACTGTAAGGAGTGTGATTTAAAACTTGTTTTGTGCAAAGTTCTATTTACGTTTCCGCTGCATGTTGAAGGCAATGTGATAACACTAGCTTCAACATTACTTTTAACTTTGCAATTTACATCCGTAATTCACATTATTTCAGGCAACAAATTCTAACAAGTGGCATCAAGAGCCGGTACTTGACACACTAAGTACTCGATCCGGTGTTGCTTGAAATCTGTGATAGATATTCAAATCAATCAATGTCGTCCTCCTACTCTAGATAGCAATGGTGGTAACTATGTCATGTGGAAATCTCGAATGAAGATCTACATCAAATCTATCGATGAAAGAGCATGGATGACAGTTATTGAAGAATGGAGCCCTCCAAGGATGGAAGGTCCGAATGGAGATTTTGTGTTAACTTCGGAATCTCAATGGACAAATGATGAGAAAATTATCTCAAATTTTAATGCTCGCGCTCTGAATGCAATTTTTGTTTCTGTCGATGTTCCATGTTTTAAGATGATTTGCAATTGTGTTACTGCATATCAAGCATGGACCATTCTTCAGGAACATTGTGAATGGTCTGCCAGTGTAAGGAAAACCAAACTGATGTTACTCACATCAAAATTTGAAAATTTGCGCATGGTTGAAGATGAAACTATTTCATCTTATGCTGAAAAATTATGTGAGATCTCAAACCAATCTACCGCTCTTGGAAGTCCAATTTCTAATGAGAACATGGTGAGCAAGTTGCTTCGAACTCTGCCTGAAAGATTCAATATGAAAATTTCTGCAATCGAAGAAGCACACAATGTAGGGACCATGAGTATGAGTGAAGCGGTCAGCATCTTGCTAACATTTGAGATGAATATGCAAAATCAGAAAGCAAACTCAACCTCAAAGGGAATTGCTCTCCAGACAACAACTGTGTCATCTGATGTTCATGATGATGTTGACAGTCTTCAAGAAATCAATGAGAAAGAGAATCTAAGTGTTGCACTACTGACAAAGAAGTTCAACTCGCTGGTTCGTTCCATGAAGAAAAACCCCCCAAATATCAAACCTCGACGGCTGTTTGACTCCCCATCCTCATCAACATCAAATTCTGGAAGATCAAATGTCAAGAAGAAAGTCGCTGACACTGGGAAAGACATTGATTCAGTTCAATGTAGAGCATGCTCTGGGTATGGACATTATTCAAATGAATGTCCAACAACATGAAGAAGACAAAGAAATAATTTTAATGATGTTCTCAGTGATGAGTCTGATACTGAAAATGATTCAGATCAGAGAGTGTTGTTCATCAATGTCATGGAGGAAGACGACCAGACTATTGATGCCTTGAATGATATTGATGAACTTGATGGTCTGGACATTGAAGAATGTGAAATTGAAGATGAGGTTCTCCCAGATGTTGAAGATGAAGCCACTAAGATCTCTCCCAACACTACTAATTGGTATGAAATGACTCTACTGGATGAGTTTAATCATACTTCTGAGATCAGAGAGGTTAATCCACGGGAAGAACGCCCCTCTGCCTCTCTTGAAGAACTCAATGATGCTGTGAATGAAGTTTGCAGTCAATGGACAGCTCAATCCAAAGAACTGAAATTTCTTATGGAAGAAAATCAGTATCTTAGAAAGAAGATTGTATGACTGGAAATTAGACTCACCAGGAGTGATGCTGAAATCACTAAACTAAAGAAGGAAGTGGAGAGCACCTCAAGAACGTTTCAGAAATGAAATCAAGGAACGAATGTCCTAAATGAAGCCTTAACATTGGGACAGACAGACAGAGCTGGACTGGAATTCTCAAACAAAGTTTCCATGACTTCCTTAAATCACAATGTTGTGAAATTTGTAAAGGAGAACAACCCAAACATGTCTACAGGGAGCAATGTTGAAGATGATGATCAGAAGAAATGTAAGGGCTCAAAGGTTCGAAAATATGTGTGCCATTACTGTCAGGAGCCGGGACATATCAAACCACATTGCTTTAAGTTCTACGATGATGTTGCAACCGGAGGAACAACATCAGGGATCACATCGAAGAACAAGAATCCGATGAAGTCCAAAAGGATGAAGGTTACATGCAATGTTGTGTATACATCACTGGAGGCTAACATTGCCGGAACATGGTACTTTGATAGTGGATGTTCTCGACACATGACTGGCAATAAGGAGTTTCTTGAAGAATACACCACTTCAAACAAAGGCAAAGTCAGTTATGGAGGAGGAGCTCAAGGAAAAATTGTCGGAAAAGGTACATTGAATGTCAAACATTTTCCTAAGTTTCAGAATGTCCTACATGTTGAAGGATTGATGGCCAACTTGATCAGTATCAGTCAGTTATGTGACGATGGTATGCATGTCAAGTTTGATAAAAATACTTGTGAAGTATTTGACAAACACGACAAATGCATAATGTTCGGAAGCCGCGCATCTAATAATTGCTACCATGCTGACAAAGATGAAACGTGCAACATGACTGTAAATGATGAAGCAAAGCTGATTCATCAAAAACTCGGTCACATGAGTATGGTAAATTTGAAGAAAATGATTGTGTCAGATGCTGTCCGCGGCCTACCAAAACTGAATGTTGATCACGATGTTGTATGTGGTGTCTGCCAAAAGGAAAAACAAACCATAATCCCTCACAAAAGCTTGGGTGGATGTCAAACAACAAGATGTTTCCAACTCTTACACATGGACATCATGGGTCCAGTCGATACAAAGAGTATGAGTGGTAAGAGTTCCATCCTTGTCATTGTTGATGATTTCTCAAGGTATACTTGGGTTGAATTCCTACAGGAAAAATCTAAAACATTCAAAGTTTTCAAAAGATTCTGCCGCACATTGTGTTTGCAATTTGACACCAACATTGCATGTGTCAGAACAGATCATGGAAAAGAATTTGAGAATGTTGCATTCAATGGCTTTTGTGAAAAGAAAGGAATACTCCATGAGTATTCAGCTCCCAAAACTCCTGAACAAAATGGAGCAGTGGAGAGAAAGAATCGAACTCTGCAGGAAATGTCATGTGCAATGTTACAGGCTAAAGGACTTGCGAAGAAGCTGTGGGCTGAAGCTGTCAACACAGCCTATCACATCGGGAACAGAGTTTATCTTCGACCAGGTAGAAATGAGACACCTTATGAGCTTCTAAGAGAAAGAAAGCCAAATCTCAAATATTTCCATGTGTTTGGATGTGTCTGCTACATCCTGAACGACAGAGACTACCTTGGGAAGTTTGACTCTAAAAGTGATAAATGATTGTTCTTGGGATATGCTCAAAACAACAGAGCATTTCGTGTTCTTAACCTAAGAACCAAAGCTATGCAAGAATCTATCAATGTTGTGTTTGATGATCTTGCAGGTCTGGCAACTTCGTCTGAGGAAGATGATGTGTCATTTCTCCTCCATGAAGTCGAGTGGAACTGCCAAAAGTCCTACATGAAGTCTTGATGTCAAATCCAATGTTCCTTCTCCCTCAGCAAATGATTCAACATCCCCTCGAACACCAGACTCAGAATCCTCCTCTGAAAGCGATGATGACCATCTTCCACTTGCTCAGTATGAACCAAGACGTGATCCTCCCAGAAGAATCAAAAGAGATCATCCAAATTCCCAAATCATCGGTGATGGATCTCAAGGAGTCAAAACAAGAACAAAAAGCTCAGCCGATGTTGCTAAATTGGTCAAACAGGTTTGCATGTCATCAGTCATTAACTTTGTGTATATCTCATGCTTTCTATCCAGTGTTGAACCTAAAAATGTCAAAGAAGCTCTCAAAGACGAATTCTGGATAGAAGCAATACATGATGAGCTAATTCAGTTTGTTTGAAATGATGTGTGGGAATTGGTTCCAAGGCCTGAAAATAAAAATGTAATTGGAACTAAATGGATATTTAAGAACAAAACTGATGAGTCTGGGAATGTGGTTAGAAACAAAGCCAGGCTAGTGGCACAAGGTTATACACAAGTAGAAGGAATAGACTATGATGAAACATTCACTCCTGTTGCTAGAATAGAGTCTATCCGTCTCCTACTTGCCATTGATTGCCACATTGGGTTTACATTGCATCAAATGGATGTCAAAAGCGCATTCCTGAATGGCATTTTGAATGAGGAAGCCTATGTTGAACAACCAAAAGGCTTTGAATGTCATGAAAAACCAAAACATGTGTTGAAACTACACAATGCCTTGTATGGACTGAAACAAGTTCCTAGAGCTTGGTATGCTCGTCTTACCGAGTTTTTAATTGACTTTGGTTTTACAAGAGGCGTGGTTGATAAAACATTGTTTATCAAAAGGATCCACAAACATATCACTGTTGCACAAATCTATGTTGATGATATTGTGTTTGGATCCACTTGTTCTAATCTCCTCAGGGAGTTTGTTGATGCAATGTGCAGCACATTTGAGATGAGCATGGTCGGCGAATTGGCCTACTTTCTTGGCCTCCAAATTAAGCAAGACAAAGATGAGATTTTCATATCCCAAAGCAAGTATGCTAAAAATTTGATCAAGCGCTTCGGGCTTGAAGCTTCAAAGCCTATGAAGACACCAATGGGATCCTCTGAAAAACTGAGCAAAGATGATGTTGGAGTCAATGTTGACCCAACGATGTATAGAGGAATGATTGGAAGCTTGCTCTACTTGACCGCCAGCAGACTTGACATCATGTTCAACGTTGGAGTATGTGCTAGATACCAAGCTCAACCCAAGGAGTCTCACTTGAAAGCTGTCAAAAGAATAATTCGATATGTTGCTGGAACAGTCAATTTTGGAATCAGGTATTGTAAAGATACAAATACCAGTCTTATTGGATACAGTGATTCAGACTGGGCAGACGATGTTGATGATAGAAAGAGCACAAGTGGTGGTTGCTTCTTTTTGGGGAACAATATGGGTTCTTGGTCAAGCAAGAAACAAAATTGTATCTCCCTATCAACAGCTGAATCGGAATATGTTGCAGCTGCTAGTTGTTGTGCTCAGTTGGTGTGGCTGAATCAAATGTTGAAAGACTATGACATGACAAGCTCATCACTAACCCTGCTGTGTGATAATGCTAGTGCCATTGAAATTTCCAAGAACCTTGTACAACATTCACGCACTAAGTATATCGACATTCGACATCACTTCATCAGAGACTTGGTGGAAAAGGAGATCATAAACATCAAATACATATCCACTGAGAATCAAACAGCAGATATTTTTACCAAGCCCTTTGATTTCGAGAGATTTTCTGCCTTGAGAAAGTCTCTTGGAATGTGTTCTATTTAATTAGTTCACACTGTTTACTGATGTTGAACTCTATGTGAGTTCTTTGTATCAACATCAGTTGCTTATCATATGTGTTTTTCATTTATTTATTTTAGTCATTTCTTTTTAAATATAAGTCAAGGCTGACCTAATGAAGTTATTGTGTTTCTACTTCTATTTAACAAAATCAGCTACTTGAAATTTCATTTCTATGTTTGTGAATAAATTACCCGTAATTCTATAAAGTGCATTATAGTTGGATCTATTCACTGTTTGGTTATGTTGTAGCTGATGTTGTTACTAACATTGCAGAAAAACGTTAATTTTGATAAAGTATTTGCCTAGAATTATATTTGTCATGTAAGTGTATTATTCTATTTTTAAAAATAATAATAATAAAAAAAGGGACGGATTTGTTTAGAGGGCCCATGAATATCTCTAATTTGTACTTTGGTGATAAGTACACCTTCATCTATCCCTATCCACTAATATTTTTTTTTAATTTTTGAATTTTTTATTCTTGATGTGACGGTTTTGGGGAGTTCCGAGATTTGAGGGATCTTGACATCCATATCTTGAATTAAAATTCAAATCTCTCACTCATTCTCTCTCCACCGAATCGTTTTATTTTCCCTTCATCTTGTCTATCTCTCTTTCTTCTGTTTTCTCTCAAGCTTTTTCAGAACATTCATGGCGGATCCTAATGACTTAGCTGCTATGTTTCAAATGATGAAACAAATGTTGGAGAAAACCATGGGCACTCCATCTTCGACTTCAGTTCCCGCTGTAACTTCAATTTCAACCCCATAGTCACTGTAACACCTGGAGTGCGTGAGGAAGGTGCAAAATTTGAGTCGAAAAAGCCCTCATCCACTCCGACCAAACAAACCGATACTCCGATGAAGGAAGATGAAATTCCCATAGGGGTTCAAGTGTTAAATCCAACACCACTTCAATAAGTACTCTTAGGAGAAGAAGAAAACCCCATAGATCCTAATCTTGGGATGCACATTCAAGCTATTACCAGCAAGAAGAAGAAGGTCGGGCAAACTCATAAGTCTAAGAGGCTTCACAGTTCTCAAGACACTGAAAAGGAAGAGATTGAAGAAACTAGCAAGAAGGCTAGGAGAACTCTGAAGATGGAGACCAAGCTGGTGAGGTCTTTACAGGATGAGTCTGATGATGAAGAAAATCTTCCCGAGAACTCTCCCATGAAAGCCCCTGCGGATGTTGAAGTGGATGCTGAACAAGAAACTGCTTCAGAGATTCCTGAAGCTGTCAAGGAAGAAGTTTCTTCTAAGGATGCGAAGAAAGCAACCTCTCCCACCTCTTCTCATGATCTTGTCTCTTCCGGCACTGCTCGAGATGTTATCTCCCCTACACAGTCAGACAATGTCAAAAATGATGATGAGTCTGAAGATTCTGAACCAGTCTATCCACCAGGTTCCCCTCATGACGTTACTTCTGCTTTTAGTAAAACTTTTTACTCTAAGCATGCTAAGGCTCAATACAAAATTATGTGCAACCGTCCTGTGCGTGTTGAGAAACAAATTGATGTCTTAAGCTTTAAGAAGTATGGCATGGATGTGTTTTTGAAAGAAAGGGGTCTGTGGAAATCTGTTTCTACTTTGTTGACTTTTGAGCCTGATGTGATTGTTGAATTCTATGCCAATGTTTCTCTTGATATGGGTGATAAAACAAGGAGCAAATATGGGGAAATTTATATGCGTGATCATGTGTTTAAGTTTAATTCGATGGTGATCAACAAATTCTTGGATCTAGGCAATGACAATGATGTTGTTAGTCTAGATCTTATTGATGATGTTATGTCGACTATAACTGGTGGATTGGTAACCAAGTGGACAAACAAAATTTCCACTTTTAAGCTTACATTTTTATACTCTATTTTACACAAGATTATTGTGTGTAATTGGTTACCTACCACTAATACCTTAGTCCTCACTGTTGATCAAGCATTTCTGCTCTTTAAGCTTGGCACTAAGATCCCCTTCAGCCTCGGAGACTATATTTTTGATTATGTGATGAAGGCTGCTACAAAGACCAGCAATACCAGCATCCTTCCTTTTCCCTGCCTCATCTATGCAGTAATGGTTGAGTAAGGCGTGAAGCCAAACAAGAAGAAGATAGTCACTGAAACATCGACTATCACAATTGTTAAACCAAAACGAAATGATGATCGAGTGATGGATCTCCCTTACAACCTTGCTCTAAGTTCCACGACTGCCTCCAGAGATGTTGATCAGGATGTTGGAATAGAGACTGCTCTCTCTCCCCCACGTTCTGAGAGTGAATTAGCTAGTGCATCTTCACATTTGGTGACATTTTCTGTGCAGGTGTTAAATTCATTTATCAAACAGATGGATTCTATGATCCATCAAAGCACAGTCCTCACCAATGCTATGGTTGAACATCGCCAAGCTCTGCGAAGTGCACTTTCTACACAAAAATGGGGAGTAGATACTGCCGCCGCTGGTGATGATGGTGCTGATGGTGGTGCTGATGGTACTGAAGGAAAGAAGGCTGGAAAGTCCGTGGCTAAGGCAAAGGGAAAGAAGAAAATATGATTTTTCATTGACAAAAACAATTTAATTTTTTGGTTATGTATTGTGTTGGACACAATTTTATTTTGGATGTGTTTACATCCTTGTTGGTTTGTGATGTGCTGGACACATGTTATTTTGGTTGTTGGGTATCCTCGTTGGATATCATTGAATATTTTGGTTTTATTCATCAGCATTAGTTGATGATCTTGCTCTATATATTATGTTTGCACATTTTAATGTGTGATGTTTTATGTTGAGAATGTTTTCAACATTGTTATGCTGTCTTTCACATAACTTATAGTATGTGATGTTTTATGTTGGGAATGATATCAACATTGTGATTGTGTTCGCACGTTTTTAAAATGTGTGATGTTTGTTGTGTTGAGAATGTTCTCAACATTTTTTTCTGTACATAGGTAAATACCCACTAAACTTGTATATCATGTATAGGGGAGTATACCCACTAACTTTGTATATTATTTTACAGATAATAACTTAAGGGGGAGCAGACCTTAAGGGGGAGTTTTTGAACTCCAATATTTTTGATCATATTCCGCTGCGGCTCTAATCATGTATACTTTGAGCTTTATGTTTTGTACAGAAAGGATAAGCTTAAGGGGGAGATTGTTGAGTATGACGTGTTCTAGATGATGTTATCACTTCGCTGATAACATTGCGATCAATGTCGTATCTAATATTGTCCGTCATTCTCGTCACACCGAGTACAACACTCGGATCTCTAACCTTATCATTTTCTAGTATTTTGGATTAATTTATTTTAAATTAATCTGAATAATTTGTGATTTTTGTCACATATCATTTTCCACGATTTAAGGAATTTATTAGATATTTTATTGTGAATTAAAACGTGGATTATACTTGATTTTGACTAGGTCAGAATCTGTTCCGAGTATTTAGGAACGTGATGTTCCCCACTTCATCTTTGATACTAACCGTTGCAGAGAACGTGGGTCACTGGAGTAACCGCCATTGTTACACGATGTTGAAGAACGTGTGCCACGCAGTACAGATGCCGGTTATCTCGAGTCCAGTTCAGCAAGGGTGGTGGAAGGCGGTAGTTTTGCATCCAACTCATCAAGGATCGTGTAGAAACTACCTAGCCGAGATGGAGAAAGTATTTAAGGTCTCCTTAGACCTTAGAATCATTTATGCAAGCAAGTTATCACTGTGGTTTGTGAGAAGCTCTGAATCTTGCATCTAGTGTCGTCTCTGAAATCCAAGACATCTTCCTCGACATCTGCCTAGCGTCCCAATCAGCTGGAGACTTTCATTCCAGTTGTGTGTGTAGGTTAGATAGTCAACTTTGAGAGGTCTATGATTTAGAGTGACTGATTGTAATTTATCTATGTGTTTAGATAGGTTTGTTTTGAGTGATTATTCAAGTGAGTGAAGCTAGGATAGTTCTCTGTATGTTTTATGCAGTGTTGTCAAGGGAGTGAACCGAGACAACATCAGCATTGTTTTTGTATTTCACTTGTGATAGTGAATTTCGCCTTGAGGCAATCACACACCGTAAGGAGTGTGATTTAAAACTTGTTTTGTTCAAAGTTCTATTTACGTTTCCGCTGCATGTTGAAGGCAATGTGATAACACTAGCTTCAACATTACTTTTAACTTTGCAATTTACATCCGTAATTCACATTGTTTCAGGCAACAAATTCTAACAAACTTCTCTCCAACATTCAAGTCATTCTTCACCGAAATCATCTTAAATCCAGCGTCCAATACGGAATCAAGGTTCTGAAATCCTCTAGACGACGTTATAAAGTCCCAATTTCCAAGGTGTTCTCGCAAGATTCAAGTCGTTCTTCGTCAGAATCACCTCAAATACAACATTCAATTCAGAATCAAGGTCGTCGGCCCCCGATTAATGTTATCAAATCCAATTCAGAATTAAGGTCGTCAGCTCCCGGTTAATGTTATCAAGTCCAAATACCAAGTCAAAGAAGATTGGTGATTCAAATCTTTCCTGAAAGCTTCGACGACCGTTTGAAGATCAAGTTTTAAAGAGAAGAATCAGGGAAAAAATAGAGATTGGATCCGTGAAATTAAATTTTGATCCGAAAATCCTTTTTTTACACTATTTTGTGTTTTACCAAATTAAATACAAAAATTTTGTGTTACAAATTTTGGCACGCACGGTGGGACCATTTCTATCTCTCATCTCATCTCTTCACCAATTTTTTCAAACATCAAGATGTCTACAATTCTGGAAGAGCAAATTACAAATTTGACGAAGCTTGCCGAAGGACTTGCTAAGTGGATACAAGAACGGGATGCTCAAATCTTGAAGCTTAACAAAGAAATAATTGTTGATTTTGGTGGTGAGTAAGTAGATGAAGATAATGAAGCTGAGATATCTGCAAAGCTATGTGCCAACAAAAGTGGAAAATCTACAACCAAAGAAATTGAAGTATCATTTGATGGCTTAATTACAAGTTGATCAACTCAAAGATTTCATACTGAAAACAATAAAAAAAAAGTCTGGAGAGATCCATAAATCACTATGGACTTATAACAAGCCATATAACCCAAGAATTGACAACTTGAAGAAGCTAGATGTCTACCAACCGCCGAAATTTCAACAATTTGATGGCAAAGGCAATCCAAGACAACACGTGGCTCACTTCGTAGAGACCTGCAATGATGCTGGAACATACGAAGATCACTTGGTGAAGTAATTTTTTTGCTCTTTGAAAGACAACGCATTTGATTGGTATACCGATTTGGAACCAAATTCGATTGATAATTGGGGGCAACTAGAGAAAGAATTCTTCAACCGCTTCTACAATACTTGAATAACAGTTAACATGATGGAACTCACAAATACAAATCAACAAAAAGAAGAGTCTGTCATCGACTACATCAACCGTTGGAGGAACTTGAGCCTAAATTGTAATGATCAGTTATCAGAAACTTCAGCAATTGAGATGTGCATCCAATGCATGAATTGGAGTCTTCAATATATTTTGAAAAGGATTCAACCAAAGACCTTTGAGGAACTGGCCACTAGAGCTCATGACATAGAGTTAAGCATGGCTGCAAATGAAGTTTAAGAATTATCGATGCAAAAATATCACAACTTTAAAGAAAAGCCATAAATAAATGATGGGGGCAAACCTTTTAAGGAATCTCAAAGAGAAGAAGAAGAAGAAGAAGAAGAAGAAGAAGAAGAAGAAGAAGAAGAAGAAGAAGAAGAAGAAGAAGAAGAAGAAGAAGAAGAAGAAGAAGAAGGTGATGATGATGATGATGATGATGATGATGATGATGAAGAAATGGCTAGAAGTCTCATCATGGGCCTATTCAAGTATTCCAATACATGTCGCAATTCATGAAAAGAAAAAAGGGCAACCCTCCTTAATAAGAGCCTAAACTATCTTCCAAAGCTCCTAGATAAGAGTTAAAACTATATAAACTCTTCAAAAAATACCAAGATTACTTGACACGAGTATAAAATGTCTACAAAGTCAAATTCAAATTCAAATTCAAATTCAAGACTCCTTGACATAAGTATAAAATGTCTATAAATCCAAATCCAAATTCAAATTTCAAGACTCCTTGACATGAGTATAAAATGTCTACAAATCCAAATTCAAATCCAAGACTCATTGGCATGGGTATAAAATGTCTACAAATTCAAAATTCCTTAACATGAGTATAAAATGTCTACAAATTTAAATCCAAGATTCACTGACATGAGTATAAAAGGTCCACAAATTCAAATTTAAGTATTCACGGACACGAGTATAAAAGGTCTACAAAGTCCAAATTCAAGTTGAAGGCTCGTCGATATGAGAATAAACTATCCAAGTTCAAGACAGCTCCATGATACGAGCATAAACTATGAAAATTCAAATCCAAATTGAAGGCTCCTTGATACGAGTATAAACTATCTAATAAATTCAAATTGAAGAACTCTTGAATATGAGTACAAACTATTCACAAGTTTAATTTCAAGAACTCCTTGATAGTGTAAACTATCTAATAAATTCAAGTTCAAGACTCTTTGATACGAGTTTAAACTATCTAATCAGTTTTCGAGACACATTCATTTTAAATGACAAGTCGTCCATGAAGAAGTCTCGAGGGGCATTTGTAGGCGGTGAAAATTTATAAAATATATATAATATTTTTATTAATTTTTATATATTCATTTAGTTTTGGAATGTTATGAAATCCAAAATTAGATAAAATATTTAAATAATAAAGATATTATTACATAATAAACATGAAGAGTTTTTGGCAACAAGTAAATATCTTTCAAAAGATATATATCAATTTTTAACAACCAATGAGATAGTGTCACGTCAGCTCTAGATCTCTCTCCCTACAACTATAAATAGGGACCTCCATATCAGTTGAAAATGACACCGGAAGTCAAAATTGAAGAGCTCAAGAAGTTGGAGAAAAAATTCTCTATGAAGTTATCTCCAACATTCAAGTCGTTCTACGCCAGAGTCATCTCAAATCCAGTGTCCGATCCGGAATTAAGGTTCTGAAAACCTCAAGACGACGTTATAAAGTCCCAATATCCAAGGTGTTCTAGCAAGATTCAAGCTGTTCTTTGTTAGAATCACCTCAAATCCAACGTTTAATTCGGAATCAAGGTTGTCGGCCCCCGATTAACGTTATCAAGTCCAAATACCATGTCAAAGAAGATCGATGATTCAAATCTTCCCCGAAAGCTTCGACGACCGTTTGAAGATCAAGTTTTAAAGAGAAGAAACAGAGGAAAAATGGAGATTGGATCCATGAAATTAAATTTTGATCCGAAAATTATTTTTTTGTACACTATTTTGTGTTTTACCAAATTATATACAAAAATTTTGTGTTATAGTGAGGTTTCACATTTGGTTCGATCTGCATTTTTTTGAACATCTAAGACATGTTCGAGCTTTTATTTTCAAACATAACTTAGAAAATTTTAGGGTGTAAAAGGGTTCAAAGGTGATTTTTTCGAACAATCCTCATTTGTTCAGAAAACGCTTTACGAACGACACTTAGAAAATTTCAGGGTGTAAGGGTGTTCAAAATTGATTTTTTGAACAACTCTACTATGTTCGAAAATTAGAGTTTGAACCATTGCAATATGTTAGAAAACATAAATTCGAACGCCTTGAACTCCGTTTTTTCCCAAGTGTTGTTCAAGCCACTCAAAAATGTTCAAAATTTTCAGTTTGAACGAATCACGATCTAGAAAAAAAAACTCCATAACACGTTCTAAACTCGATTATTTCTGATCAATACATGATAAGTCCATTTATTTCGTGTTTTTATGGGCATTTTATCCTCTATAAATGTCCTTTTTAGTGTGTTTTGAGTCGAAAAGAACCAAGTTGCGGTCAAAGGGCATTCCAAGAGTCGGTTCTGGCGGAAGGGGCATTTTATGCCCAGTTATTCACGTTTATCTCACACATATGTTCATCAGAGGCATAGGGGACTTCTTCAGTATCCATCCCATATTCGGTCGGTAAAATGGGCATATCAGATACGGATAGAGCTGACAGATGATGCCGTGCCCACAATACTCGCACAGACTCGACCACAGGCCAAAATGGGCACTCCCGTAAAATCCAGAAGTCAGTTGGAAGAGAGATGGTGGAAGATAGATACATATCCGAAGGAGAGTTGGAGCTAAGCTGGACTCCTAGAAGGCGCTACAACAAAGAGATAAGATCAATTGAAGGAGATAAGAGCAATCCCTAAAAAATAGGGATTTGATAAAGTTGAAGCTTATCCAGACAAGATCAGAGAGGGCACGCCGTTCCGGAAGTTCAGCAGAAGACCCCCGCCTATGGGGGAAATTCCACTCGGAAATGTAACTATTTAAGCAAGTTTAATCACTAGGAAAACAATTTTTAGACAGTCTGAAACATTTCTACATTTTATATTTTCTGCATTTCATTTTCAGTACGCTGCTGAAGCAGCAAAAAACAATCCGAAAGGTTTTAAACCTTCGGGACTTAGGTTATGTTTATGCTTCTCGACGTTGGAGTCGAGTTTTTACTTAATCAATTCAGTAAGTTTTTGCTTATTTTATGTCTTTAATTTCTGCAATTTTAATTATGTCTAGCCTTTTCGGCTAGATCTTTAATTCTGGCATTTGAACAATGAAATTGGTTTAAGTATAAATCTGGACTCATGAGGCCAAAATGGGCATAATAATGCATGATAAGTTTTCGTTGATTCTTGAGCCTTGTTCTACGTGAGTGTCTGTCTGAAGTGCCAAATGTGGTTGATCACTCGTTAGGTAAAAGAGGGCACACCACTATTAATTGAATTGGCGAATCGTGACTGTGTGTCGGTTCATATAGTAATAAAGGAATTAATGGGGTGTTGTGGGCACAAGATGAATCAGTTGAACACAACAGATCTGGGTCCATCTAGGGCACACTACTGCTTGTTTGCTTACATCTCTTAGAGGAATCGGGAGGTGGGTAACTGGTTAGGGGTTTAATCGAAGAGGAATAACTTTTAAACCTAAAATGAAAGGATGGATGAGGAGACACAGAGAGGAATCCGGTCACCATAACTAGATGATCTATCATGTATGAAAATTGGTGTGCCCATGATCGAGTTGTTTTATGTTTAAACTAAATTCTAGTTCAAGTGCCAGAACCTTTTGTTATTTGATATTTTCTTTAGTTTCTTTTGCAGATCTAAATTCAGTTTAGTGACAACACTAAAACCCCCTTTGTAATTGGTTACTTGAAGATAGAATCGCAACAGCTCTCTGTGGGATCGACCCGTACTCATTGGCTAGCTACGCTCGCTGTGGGCACAGGAGTTTACAAATATATTTTTGAGCGCGAAACGACCGCGCGTCAATACACCCATACTAACATCTAATACTTCTAATAAATTATTATAAGTTAATGAATAATGATTTTTAATATGTTTAATAAATGATTTTTTTTAAGTTTTGAATTTGTGGTGCATCGAATAATTTTAGTGATATAACAAGTAATAAAAGAGTATTGAAGTAGCTTCACAATTATTTTATTTTATTTTTTTTATAGTGCAAAAAATAAAATTAGTAGTGTAAATAGCTGCTTCCTAAATTCTCAAAATATATATCCATATTTGTGTGTTATTTTATATTTTTATTCGAAAAATAAATATAGTTTGTTGATACATGGGGCAATTTTAGATCCACGTTAAAGTTATTCAATATCGGCCCATTAAGCTAAAAAATTCATTACATGCCCCAATCAAATATGGATAAATGGAGTACATTGTTAATTTGAAACACGGACAGTGTTTCGTCAATCATTAATTAATTAATTATGTATTCTATGCACTAATTTAATCGTGCAAATACTTGTAGTTTAGGACAACTCTTAGTACGCATCTTTGTAAAACTATGAATCTATATTCAATTTTTGTGGAACTATCAAATGTGTGGAGTTTTGTCGATTTAGGGTTTCAAATTGATTGATAATATAAATAAAATTATAAATCCTTCAAAATTTCCAAATTTATCAAAGTCACTTATTAATGAGTCTCTCAAACATAATTATCAAATTGCAAGTGGCAAAGGAATAAGTTGAAAATAGTCAAATTTATGTAGCAATATATTGCTGTCGAAGAAACTAAAACAAAGACTTGCGGTGATGAAGATAAATCTGGAAACAAAACTTTGTGTTTCTGTCGAAGAAACTGGAACATAAGCCTGCAACGAAGAAGATAAATCTGGTTAAGAAAATTTTGCTGCGATGTGGCGAAGAATCCACCGCTTTAAAAATGATTGCGGCGTGTCCGTGGTGTGAAGCCTCTCGTCGGTCATCCCCAAGGTTCATGCAGCTCCTGCACTTTCATATCAGATTGCAGAGATGAGAAGAGAAACATAACAATTATGTATTACTGCTATGTATTTTCCCAGCCAAATCAGAAGATATATAGCCATCTTTAAGAGACATTTCTCCCCCCAACAACCCATGATTTAATTGTGCCCAACAAGATTTTCAAGACTTAGTCAAAAATAGAGGAGACTAGGGCTGGAAAGAAGAGAAGAAATAATCAAACGCAGCCCATCATAAGCCCAATTAGAATAGAAGAAAAATGCGTAAATTTGATTGCCATTTCCAACAATCCCCCACAAATGGCATGAAAAGAGAGGAGAACAAACATATGAGCAAGAGAAGAATTAATGCATAAGTATCAATAATCATAAGATTTTGAATTGACACTTAGTAATGCAAGGGCAACCCGTTAATCCAAAAAGTGTGTCAGACACTTGAACTTTAAGGATTCAAGAGAACCCCCCCACATCTTGCATTAATCCTTAAATCGAGTTAACTCCGCGATAAATAAAAATTTGGCCACCACAACTTTGGTTTCTCATGAGTATGACAAAAGAAAATTATCTTTCACAGGAGAGGGCCAGTTCTCCACACTCACTTAGGTGATTCCAGTTCGTGCGTCTCACTAGCACAAAAATACACAATTAACAGTGCGTCTCAAAAGCACAATTGTATTGAATCATTTAGAGCCAAATAGCTCAACCTCAAATGCTCAAACATCAAGTACTTCCATACAAAACCATCAAGTCCACTGCTTAGGACCACCCATAAAGGCTATGGCTCGATATAAAATCACAAGTCCATCAAGTCCGTCTCAATAGGACCACCCAAGTTATGGGCTATGGACAAAACATATTATATAAATTTCAACAAAGTCTCACATGATTCATCGAGTGAAATAAGATAAACTTTACAGCTTCGTTTGACCTTTAAAAGGTATCCACCATAAGTTACCTAACCAATCCGGCCTGACGCCCATTCTATTGGAAGATTCAACTACTAGTTTTCCATTGAGACCTTTGGTGAGAGGATCGGTAAGATTTCTTTCGGACCATATAAAATCCAAAGAAATCACTCCACTTTTCAGCAGCTGCTTCACTCCAGCATGCCTCACCAGGATATGTCTCCTCTTTCCATTGTAGACGCTATTCTTGACAACTCCAATAGCGGTCTGTGAATCACAATGTAAAGAAATAGGAGCAGCCGAATCCCTCACAAGAGGTATATCAACCAGCAAGCTCCTCAACCAGTCAGTCAACTTCATGACCTGCTAACTCAAGAGCAATGAATTCAGATTCTATAGTGGAGTTAGCAATATACGATTGTTTAACAGATTTCCATGAAATAGCACCACCACCGAGAGTAAACACAAAACCACTAGTAGAACTCACTTCATCATTATCAGACACCCAATTTGCATCACAATAACCTTTCAACACAGCAGGAAATTTTTCAAAATGCAAACACCAATCAGAAGTGCCTTTCAAATATTTCAATAAATGATAAAGTGCAGTCCAATGTTCATTACTAGGGTTATGTGTATACTGACTCAAACGACTCACAACATATGCAATATCAGGTCTAGTGCAGTTCATAAGGTACATCACGTTACCAATGATTTTAGCATATTCAGTTTGAGACACGGGTTCATTCATATTCTTCTTTAGATGTATGCCACTATCATAAGGTGTTTTAACAACAGTCAAAGAGTCACAATTAAAACATGTTAATACCTTATCCACATAGTGAGATTGACTCATCAAAAAACCATGCTCAGTCTTTTTCAGTTTGATACCAAGTATAAGATCAGCCTCACCCAAATCTTTCATATCAAACGCAAAAGACAAAAAAGACTTGGTATCTAAAATCACATTAAGATTGGTACCAAAAATAAGCATGTCATCAACATATAGGCATACAATGACACACCCAGACTCATACATCTTAGAATATAAACAAGAATCAGAACCATTTACCTCAAAACCATTTGCAATAATAGTATTGTGAAACTTGTCATACCACTGAATCGGAGCTTGTTTGAGTCCATATAATGATTTTCTCAATTTACATACTTTGCTTTCTAGACCAGCTACCACACAGCCTTTAGGTTGTTCAATATAAATTTCTTCATTAAGATCACCATTTAAGAAAGTTGTTTTAACATCCATCTGGTGAATTACCAAGCTATGAATAGCAGCTAGAGCAACTAATGCATGAATGGTGGAAATTCCAGCAACAAGAGAATATCTGTCAAAGAAATCTACATCTTTCTTTTGTGAATAACCCACCACCTCCAATCTAGCTTTAAACCTATCAATAGAACCATCAGGTTTCAGTTTCTTCCTAAAAATCCATTTAGTTCTAATAGGTTTACATTTTTCAGGTTAATCAACCAATTCCCAAGTATGATTATCAACTATTGATTCCAGTTCATTGTGAATAGCTTCCTTCCAAAAAGTGGCATCTATACTAGGCATAGCTTCAGAATACGTGAAAGGATCTTCATTTATAAAAAATGCAGACACAGCATAATCATCAATCATTTCAGGATTATTTACCAGATAAGCAGTAACAAAATTAGGACCAAAAGAGGTTTCTGTTCTCTGCCTTTTATTTCTTCTAGGTTTAACATGATCATTAGGTACATTTCTAGAAGAACTAGGTACATTGACATGATCATTAACAGTAGAACCAGAGACAGAACCACGAGATTTAAGAGGAAATATATGCTCAAAGAATTCCACATCACGTGATTCATAAAAAGAATGATCATTCAAAGACATAAATCTATATGCAGCAAAATTAATTGCATAGCCAATAAACATATAATCATATGTCTTGCATCCAATGTTCAACATCTTAGGATCAGGTAGACGAACTTTAGCTAGACACCCCCACACTTTCAGATATTTCAAGTTAGGAGTGAATCCTTTCCATAGTTCATAAGGAGTTTTATCTAACTTCTTATGAAGTACTCGGTTCAAAATATAGCATGCAGAAAGCACATCATCCCCCCACATATTATTAGGCAACCCAGAACTAATCAGCATAGCATTCATCATGTCCTTTAGGGTCCTATTTTTCCTTTCAGCTATTCTATTTTGTTGGGGAGAATAAGAAGCAGTAAATTCATGGATTATGTCATTCTGTTCACAAAAGTCCTTAAGGAACAACGTACTAAATTCACCGCCTCTATCAGACCTTAACCTTTTTATTTTCTTGTTAAACTGATTTTCTACTTCCAACTCATATTTCATAAACATGTCGGCAACTTCATCTTTAGTTCTAAGAAAGTAAACTCTAGTGTATCTAGAATAATCATCAACAAATGAAATGTAGTACATAGGGGTGAGCAAACGGGCGGGTCGGTGAAAAACCAACCGACCTTCACACCACCGAGACCACCGACCGCCCATACATTCACCAGTCGGCCACCGAACCGATGGTGGTCGGCCACCGCACCGATCACTGACCAACGGTGTTCAGACAGTTCGGTCGGTTGCCCGAACATATAAAAAAACATTTCTGGAAATAAAATCACCATCATCAATTAAAAACGAAAAATAAACTACTACAACAAATCATTCACTACTAATTTTAAATTTATCAACTAAAAATCTCACAAGTAAAAAACTTCAAACATAATCATTTTACCATTGTTTCACTCATTACAGCAAAGAGACTAAGAGCGCAAACTTTGAGTCTTCAAAATACAACTTCAAACTTCAAAGACTTTTAATCAGGAACAAGAACAAGAACAAACTACCTTGAGACAAGATTGCTGAGTTGTGGCGTCGACGCGTCGTGCTCGTGAGTCTTGAGTGGTGGCCACCGGAGAAGATTGCAGTCGCAGAGAAGATTGCAGGTACTGGTGAGCGCCGGTAAGAGAGACGAGAGTTGAGACAGAGAACGAGAGTGAGCGAGACTGTGAGATCAAGAGGCCGTAATATTTCTTTCTCAGTTTCTCTGAATCTGAACTTTGAATTAGGGATTTAGGGGAATAGGAATTACGAGTAATAAAAATATAATATATATATATATATATATTATTTTAATTTTACAGGCGGTTCGGTATGGCCGTCGGTTTCCAGTCACACCACAGACCACCGCACCGAATGCTGATCAGTTACTCTTCATGACACCGATCACTGAACTGATACATGGCCACCACCAACCCACACCAACAGAACCCCTGCGGTTCGGTCGGTCGGGTCGGTTTCAGGTGCATCTTTGTTCACCCTTAGTAGTACAATTTTCCTCATTTATTCACAGTGCTTCTAAAGTCTGCTAAATTCGTATGAATCAGCTCTAAGAGTTCAGAGTTTCTATGTTCAACTAATTTAAATGGTTTTTTAGCATATTTAGCTTCAACGCAGATTTGACATTTAGACAAGTTATGCATGTTCAAAGCCGGGATTAATTCTAATTTTCTTAGTCTTTTAATTGAAACTGCATTAATGTGTCCGAGTCTAGCATGCCATACATCATAGGACTCAACTATATAAGCATAAGAAGAAACATTCTCATTAATAATGACAGAATCAACATTCAGTACAAAAAGACCCTCATTCAGATAACATTTCCCTATGAATTCTCTATTTTTAGTCAACACGGCTCTATTAGCCTCCAACATAATTTTCAGACCAGCCTTATTCAACAAAGCACCAGATACTAAATTCCTACGCATAGATGGAATATACAAAACATTGCTCAAGCTCAAGGTTTTCCCAAAAGACAATTTAAGGAGAATTTTTCCTTTACCCAGGACTCCAGCGACACTGGAGTTGCCCATGTAGACGCATTCACCTTCTTCAGTTTCCTCAAATCATGGAAAAGATCCTTGTTGCTGCAGAAATGTCTCGAGGCTCCAGTATCTAGTACCCAGTCCATTTTGTTCTCTATCAAGTTCACCTCAACTACAGCAGCAACAACGATATCATCAGTTTCAGTCAAATAAACTTGATTGGGCCTTTGAGATTGTCCTTGGCGTTTGGGGCACTGGTAAGCTTTGTGACCGGGGTTTCCACACACCCAACAAGTGAGTTTAGATGTCGACTTCTTTGCTATCTTTTTGTCAGTAGAAAGGTTCTTTTTCTTCCAGTCCGATTTTTCTTTTCTCGGGACAAAATGGCCTTTTGCTTTACCTGCAGCAGATTTGTTAGTGCCATTTGCACTCAAGTGTTCGAGATTGTCATGATCTGTATGGCAATATCAAAAGAACACAAAAGGTTTTGGTTGTTTAAGATTGAAGACCGTGTTTTGGACATTACTGTGAACATTCCACTGCCAATCTGATTGAAGATCAAGACATGTACTTAATCATGTTCAGAGACATGATCATGTATATGGTTGTCCAGAGAGTTTACAAGAGATGTGCCATGCTAGATTCAAGGAGTTGAAGTTGCAGATTCAAGATGGACGTTTCAGAATAGAAGTTGTCTTGTTCATGATGAAGATCAAGAAGGAAAGAAGAAGTTCTATTCAAGGATGACATCTAAACTAGGAAAGTCGGATTTAATTAAGGAAATTATTTTCTTGTTGAATCCTAGTCAAAGTAGGACTTCTAATTACCTTGTTAAGGCTATAGCTGTTGTTTATAAATAGCATGGGAATTAGACTAGATTAGATGACACGTGTTTTACGAATACACAAAGGGTAGAGAGTCCAAAAGACTTCATATTTGAAGCATATAGTATTCGGGTAAACTAGGTTTGATCCATGTGATGATTATGTTTCTAGTCTGTGTTTGAAACTCACTTTCATACACACTTAAAGGAGTCTCGGAAGAGATTTCCTGTGGGAACTAGAGGGATTCTAGGTTGTGAGGGGAGCTCACAATTCAGTTCAATGAAAGAGGTTGTAGTGGATAGGAAAGGGGTCGAGTGACAGGAGTCTTCGTGTAATAGCCTTTGTAACTATTTAACGGAGTAGTGAACTATTTCTCACGGACTTGTGAAGCCCCCCTGACGTAGATCAGTTGATCGAACAGAGTTACCAACCTCGTGTCCTTTACATGCTTTCAGTTTCTATATTCTGACCTTGCATGTTCACAACAATGTACATTTACATGATAATGAACATGAGCGCACAGTTTAGGTAACTTCAATTGGTACCAGAGCAGGTCACTTTTTTCAAAGTAAAAAAATTCTCGAGTTGCTAATCTGTGTGCATGCTTGTTTTTGCAAATGAGTTCTACGCTTAAAGGAAGTTTCATAGAGCGTCCCCCAATTTTGGATGGACATAACTACGCTTTCTGGAAAGCAAGGATGAAGGCATTTATCAAAGCATCTGATGTCAAAGCATAGAAAGTCGTGTTAAATGGCTGGAGTCCTCCCACCAAGCTGGATGAATCAGGTGAAGTTATTCCAAAACCTGACGCAAGATGGACCAAAGAAGAGAACATGAATGCGAGCCTCAACTCAAGAGTCCTCAACTCCATATTTGCTGCAGTAGATCTGAATACATTCAGCCTTATATCAACATATAAAGTAGCTAAAGATGCATGAGACATCTTGGAGACTACATATGAAGGCACCGGCGGTGTTCGTCTATTGAAGTTACAAAATCTGACCACTGATTTTGAAAAGCTTCACATGTCCGAAGAGAAAAACATTGATGAGTTCAATGTAAGGCTATGAAAAATCACCAACAAAAGCTTTGCTCTAGGAGAGATAATGTCAGAAGAGAAGTTGGTGAGAAAAGTTCTCAGATCCTTGCCAAAAAGGTTCGCATATAAAGTTGTTGTGATCGAAGAAGCAAAAGATATCAAATCAATGCGTTTAGATGAGCTGATGGGATCTTTGAGAACATTTGAGATGAGTTTGGGATAAGATTTTGGTGCTAGGAAGTGGAGGAACCTTGCTCTGAAGACGGGTGTTAAATCTGGTGATTCCCCAACTGTTGCAGAGTTGTTGAACACCATAAGTCTGCTTATGAAAAACTTTAAAAAGATGATGGAAAACGCTAACAGATGATCATTCCAATAGGATAATCAGAATGATCAATCTGCTGAAAATACATCTCGATCAAGAAATAAGAGGATAAAGATACGCCGTAAAAAATGCAATGGATTTGGCCATGTTCAAAGTGAGTGTGCTAATACTCTCAAGAAGAACAAAACAAGTTACGAAGCTTCTTCAATTGATGAAGATTCAAAAGAAAGCGAAATTGATCAAGAAGATGGTGACTTTGCATTTGTTGCTCGCCAAACAACTTCAAAGGAGGTGTTCGGTATTTATTTTCACCTAAACTGCAAGTGTACAGTGAGGCTTCTAGTATAGCAGTGAACAAGGTCGTATCCACAGAGATTTAATAATTATTCTGCTAGTTATTCAATTTAATCCCTCGCAGTTATCTAGACTATAAAACATGATTGAATTTGACTACCTAAAAACTAAGAATAATAAATAAACTGAATTACCACAGAAGAAATCAACACAGAAAATCAAACACTGAAGAAAAGATGCATTCTAGGATTGGATACTCATTATTTAATCCATTCTCTTAATCAATTCATTTAATGTCTATGTTGGGACTTAAATCATGCTAGAACAATCACTCATGCATTCTAAACCTTCTCTCGAAGTGCCTAGATTGTAGATCACACAACAAATATTAACGTGTCTGTTCAATACCTATTATGCAACTCCTAATTGTTCCAAATATTTATTGTTCTTTAAATTAATCACAACTCTCTCGAGTGATATTGACTAATCAGTTAATTATTCCAGATCTTGTGTTAAAACTCATCTCTCGAATTATAGATTAACACATCAGATTGCATCATTTAGTGATCAGGTAAATAATACAGAGAAAAACAGAAATAATCAAAACATAATCAAATCATAGACACCAAACAAAATGAATCAAAAGAACTTCATAAATAAATAAATCATAATCCAACCCTAGAATACTAGGATTTTAGCTATCCATGGCAAAATAAACAACTAAAACAATCCACAAAGTAAACATTGTATTCTAAGAATAAAGTAAATAAAACTCGGAGATTCTATATTGGCTTTGGTCTTGAACACTCTTGAATCCTTTGGTCTTGTTCTTCACGTCTTCTTTTCTCTGCAGCAAACCTCTGGTGGTAACTTTTGGATAGGTGGAATTGTGTGTATTTTCGTGCATCAAACCCTCAAATACCAAGTTAAGAAAAGCCTAAAAATAGGTCAAAAATCAGACAGACCCACTCACCTCGCGACCAGGATGCCCGCGACTAGGGTCGCGAGTCCACGTGGCAATACGTGGCATGACATGGCGCTGACGTGGCAGAAAATTCGCGACCAGTGTAAAATTTGCGAGTGGGGCGCGAATAATACACAGAAGAACCCCCTCTCTATCACGACCATGCAGGAAAATGGGAAGAAGGATTCGCGACCCCCTTGGTCGCGAGTCCGGTCGCGGGTAATTTTCAGCTTCGGCAGCCTCTCACTGTTTTGCTTCGTTCTCACTCGTTTCTCATCCGATTGACCCGATTCTTTTTACAACACATTCCTAACTCGATTTTCTATCTTTCTAGGGTCTTCCCAGGCTCATTTGAAGTCCACACAAAAAAGGCATTAATTCCATTCATAATGAACAAACACGTGACATTGCACAAAACATAGAAAACTATGCAAAACTCAACACTTCATGCATGCAATGCCAATCAAATACCACTCAAATGTACCTAAAAATACATGTAAAATATGATGTTATCAGGAGGATCAAATAGATGGTTTACTTACTCGAGCACGAAAGTTTTCCAAGGAAGAAAAATACAAAGACTTTCCTGCCAAGGATATGCACACTGTTCAGAACACCAGATATGTTCCAAACACTGGAATAAACACCAAAAAAAGATTATCTACCAATCCGAGAGTTGTAATCTGCTACTATTGTGAAGAAAAATGTCATATTCGACCAAACTGCAAGAATTATTTAAGTGATCTCAAAAGGATGAAGAGAATGTATATTCCAAAGAAGATAAATCAAGCTGTTCAGAAGCAGTTGCACAAGGAAAAATCTTCATCAAAAAGGTGGGAGTTCAAAGAAGAGCCAGGCAAGAAAAATGAAGATCAGCAGCACGATGTTCCTACTAATGTTCATGAACAACATGATGAACATCACCCTGAACTTGACGCAAAGAAAAATATTTTTTTCTCAAAATCTGAATGGTGATACTTATGGTTCTGCAGTCGTGCAAAAAGAGTTCATGTAGGTCAAAAAGATTGATGTTGATCCTTATAGTGTTCTCAAGAAAGAAAAAGAATAGAAACCGGTCATTCCATATTGGGTTGCTGTTGTATCTATATCCAACATGAGATCAAAGAAGACCAACAATTAGTTTGCAGGAGATCCTGCAAACGTGGCGTGAAGTGTTCGGCTTCACAACCCCCTTTTTCGGACCTTGTCTTATAATCTTTTTGGCAAAAAAGGGGAGTCTGCACTCCTTTGCCTTTACATGCTGGCAAATAGGGGGAGATTTTGTGTCTAGCCATGTTTTGCAAGATTGTTTTAGGTTGCTGCCGCACTTGTTCATCATTATTCAAAATATCAACTTAGCAGGGTCAGATGATGTTCATGAAGACATTCAAGAACGTTTTAAGGTACATGATCCTTCAGTTTAAGGATTGTGTTCTTTAAAAACATGGAGCTGATTTGCCAACAGATAAAGACAAAGGGGGAGATTGTAGTGCCATTTGCACTCAAGTGTTCGAGATTGTCATGATCTGTATGGCAATATCAAAAGAACACAAAAGGTTTTAGTTGTTCAAGATTGAATACCATGTTCTGGACATTACTGTGAACATTCTGCTGCCAATCTGATTGAAGATCAAAACATGTACTTAATCATGTTCAGAGACATGATCATGTACATGGTTGTCCAGAGAGTTTAAAAGAGACGTGCCATGCTAGATTCAAGGAGTTGAAGCTGCAGATTCAAGATGGACGTTTCAGAATAGAAGCTGCCTTGTTCATGATGAAGATCAAGAAGGAAAGAATGAGTTCTATTCAAGGATGACACCTAAACTAGGAAAGTCCAATTTAATTAAGGAAATTATTTCCTTGTTGAATCCTAGTCAAAGTATAACTTATGATTGCCTTATTAAGGCTATAAATATTGTTTATAAATAGCCTGGGAATTAGACTAGATTAGATGACACGATTTTTATGAATATACAAAGGGTAGAGAGTCCAAAAGACTTCATATTCGAAGCATATAGTATTATGGTAGACTAGGTTTGATCCGTGTGATCATTGTGTTTCTAGTTTGTGTTTGAAACTCACTTTCATACACACTTAAAGGAGTCTCGGGAGAGATTTTCTGTGGGAACTAGAGGGATTCTGGGTTGTGAGAGGAGCTCACAATTTAGTTCAATGAAAGAGGTTGTAGTGGGTAGGAAAGGGATCGAGTGACGGGAGTCTTCGTATAATAGCCTTTGTAACCATTCAACGAAGTAGTGAATTATTTCTCACGGACTAGTGAAGTCCCCCTGATGTAGATCAGTTGATCAAACAGGGTTACTAACCTCGTGTCCTTTACTGCTTTCAGTTTCTATATTTTGACCTTGCATGTTCACAACAATGTATATTTACATGATAATGAACATGAGCGCACGGTTTAGGTAACTTCAAGATTCAACCAGATTAGCATTAAAAGAGGTTGGACGACATAGAAAGGGATTTATCCTTTATTCGATTTACCTCCTCTGTACGCATGTGGCTGATTAGTTCTTGAAGATGAGATCACATTTCTTGTGTTTCAACATGTTACAGTAATCAGTCCAGGAGAGGGGGATTTTTCGAGAAGGACATTCGCCTGTAAAATTTCACATATCTTCATTCCTTCATTTAGAACAGCGGCTGTCAGATTTTCATATACATGCAGTTGTTCCATTATAGGTTTGTCATCAACCATCTGGAATTGCAGCCACTTTCCAACCACATACTTTCTTTTTCCGGCATCATCGCCCCCATACTTCTTCTCTAGCATCTCCCAAATCAGTTTGGCAGACCGAGTATTCACAAAAAGATCGAAGAGACTGTTGGTCATGTGGTTAAGCAAGTGACCCCGAACAATCTTATTGTCTTTCTCGTATTTTTTGACGAGTGCAGATACATTTGTAGCCACCTATTTTGTTGTTGAGGTTTCAACTCTATCTTTGGCAGCAACAGTAGCGTTCGCTTTTTCCTTGGCAGTAGCAGCGTTCTTATCAAGAGAAATGAGGATGGATTCAGATTCCTTGGGCGGGTCGGAGAAGAGCACGTAGTCGACTTCCAATTGTTCAAAGAAGATTAGGAGTTTTTGTGACTACCGTTTGTAGTTCGAACCATCTAGCGGTTCCAATTTTGACAGATCGGGCAAAATCCGCGAAGAAGAAGCCATCAATCTTTTTAAAATGTTGTTGTCGAAGAAACTAGAAATAGAGACTTGCGGCGATGAAGATAAATCTGGAAACAAAACTTTTTGTTTCTGTCGAAGAAACTAAAACAGAAGCCTGCAACGAAGAAGATGAATCTGGTTAAGAAAATTTTGCTGCGACGTGGCGAAGAATCCACCGCCTTAAAAATGATTGTGGCGTGCTCGTGGTGTGAAGCCTCTCGCCGGTCGTTCCCAAGGTTCACGCAGCTCCTGCTCTTTCGTGTACACTCACGATAGAGCAAGATGGAGAACTCGAATGCACTTGCTCAGATATCAGATTGCAAAGATGAGAAGAGAAACAGAAAAATTATGTATTACTGCTATGCATTTTCCCAGCCAAATCAGAAGATATATATCCATCTTTAAGAGACGTTTCTCCCCCCAACAACCCACGATTTAATCGTGCCCAACAAGATTTTCAAGACTTAGTCAAAAATAGAGAAGATTAGGGCCGGAAAGAGAGGAGAAATAATCAAAACGCAGCCCATCATAGCCCAATTAAAATAGAAGAAAAGGGCGTAAATTTACTTGCCATTTCCAACACAATATTCATTCGTCAAATGAAAGATAGACGGAGAAAGAAAGATGTACATTTCACTATTGGAACCCAACTCTCAAAACAAGTCATATTAGTGTTCAATTTTATTTCGTCATTATTTCATCATTATCCCTATTATTATTATTATTATTATTATTATTATTATTAGACATTTTTCCATATGAATATCTGATTCTCAATTATTAAGACCATTTATTTAATTTTGCATTTAAAAATTTGTTAGAATATTAAGTTTGTGATAATAATCTCATCCTACACACACACATGCATGTATGTATTTGAATATATATAGATTGGTGACATTATTATATATGCATTAATCGTAGAATAAACTACTTCAAGGTCAATATAATATAATTGCATTTGTTGTGTATAATACAAAAACGACATTATTGTGTATATATATATATATATATAGTAATCGTTAGAAAATATAATCTGCATTATGATCAATCGCAACTTGCTCAACTTTTGGTTCATCTGGAGAAGTATAATTCGTTGTGAATTTGGCCAGATAAAATTATCAATACAAATTAGTTTAATCTTATTAATTATAGTAATTTCATAAACGAACTCTTGTCCTGTATCATTCTATATTTCTATGAAATTAAATTGAAATTGGACGTGCTAATACTAATACGAAGTACACCAGTTTATAATGTCATGCTTTTATATTACAAATGCCAAAATCAAAAGATAGTATGATTTCTCAAAAGTCAAAACACACACACACACACAATTTAAAGTCTCGAAATTCAAGACTGCGTATGGAATTGCAACAAATTTAAATTTGGTTACTAATCTTGTTAAAATTAGAAAAACATGTACTTATAACATAAATAACAACAGTCTATTTATATTCAACCAAACTTTCATGAAAAAAAAACTATAAATTGTAGTTTTTTTTTTATAAATATAATAGTTAGTCTATCTTATATAATGTGCGGATGATTATTAAAAAATACTATTCAAAATGCACACACCGTAGTTATTCCGGAATTATCTTGTCATAAACGAAATTGACATGACAAGTACCGGTTGAAATTTTCTATTGCACTCTTCGTTTTTAACTCCGTATTTCACTATAAAGTTTATGATTTTAATAATATTTATTATAAAATAAAAATTATTTAAAAACACAAATAATCATAGTCAGCATTTATAAAAAAATAAAAATTATAAAATATAATTTAAAAAAAATAATAATGAATTATTAATTAAAAAGTAAAAATTAAATATTTAAAAATAATTATAAAATTAAACTACATCATAAAAAGAAAATTAAAGAAAAAAATTATAAAAAATTAATAATTTAAAAATGTAACACGAAGTATGAGAGAGAGGTCATAAGAGAGATTTCATGTGGACAAACACCATACACATGTGGTTGAATTATCAAATTGAGTGTAAATTGGCTAGAAAAAGCCCAACATCAACATATGAAGAAATTATGAATCCAATTTGGCCACCTCCATTTATGAGTTTTATGTGCATACGCCACCTCACACGCTCGCCGCCCCTCACTCAACCAAGATTCTCTTACTCTCTCAATTTCTTTCATATTTTAATATCAATCATCTTTCATTTATTAATATTTCTCATGTACTATTTTTAATCTCAATTTATGTCATTTGTCACCGAGCACAATTATACTGATTAATATTGTAAAACTATAATATTTTTATTAATCCATTTTATCTAAGATAAATTGTTGACGAGATCAATCATGCAAGTAAAATAATTAATCTTTTAATTGTTTTGAAATAAGAGTACTTTTATATCATATTATTTATGACGACTCGGCTTGTGTCACATCAACATTGTACGTGTAAATATATAATGTATGCTGAATCATTAAAATTACTTTGGGTGTATGAACTATGAATCACAATTTATTGTCTATTTTGAAATTGACTAATAAAATAAGACATGATTGAAGTCGATACAAGAATTAGATAATATTGTCTCGTCCTAATGTTCACAATTTTCGACAATCGTCCTTGAAATAAAATGATTTTAAAAGGTTAGATAGCAACACTACAAATATAAAACTATTCTGCAAAAAAACAAAGATGTTTCGTCTTTCTTTGTAGATAGACCCTCATTTTTCCAATAATGTCACTTTATACACTCTTAACCTACTCTTCACCACATTAAATACTACTTGCGAAAGAAAAAAAAACCTTAAAATGAAATGCTGTTTTGATGTACTCCAAACATAGATTACTATATTTAACCTTAACTTCCACTCAAACTCCAACAAAAAAGTTGCGTGACATTTCGTAAATCGTTAAATAAATCAATTAAATGTAATGGGACTATCAAGGAAAGCCATACATCCTTACAAAATAAAATAAAATAATGAACATTAATTTAAATACTTTTACTTGCCTCTAATATACGATATTAATAGTTTTTTGAAGTAATACGATATTAATAGAGTTAATTGCACCTAAAATGCAAAAACTTTACATATTTTACAATTATAAAAATATGTAAAATTTTAGTGGTATGATTAAGATATAACAGTCGTGTTTAAAAAAAAATGTTGAAAATTTGGGATTTCGGTTGCAATTTTAACGCATGTTAATATAACAAAATAATATGTGAAATATTATTTGAGAATTAGAAATTTGCGTCACCCCTCACTTTTTTCTCTCTTCACTCACTAATCGCGATTCCGTATTGGAATATTCCTTTCCAAAACGAAAATACTGTTTGCTTCCCTTCTTTTTCTACTCCTCTCCTCTCTCCCTATAAATAAACCCCAAACCTTGTAAATTCTCCGATATACTAAATTCGATTCCAAAATATCATGTGCGAGAACCTGAAACAAGACTACCAATTGTGCGAAGAGCTCGGCCGCGGCCGATTCGGCGTCGTCTACCGCTGCTTCTCGACCGCCGCCGACGATTCCTTCGCCTGCAAATCCATCTACAAACACTCACTCTCCGACGCCACCGACCGCCGCTGCATCGACACGGAGCCGAAGATTCTACACCTTCTCTCCGGCTGCCCTAACATCCTCCGCCTCCACAACGTCTACGAAGACGACGACTACATCCATCTCGTCACCGATCTCTGCGACGGCGGCGATCTATTCGACCGCATCTCGTCCGGCAATCGCTTCTCGGAGCCGGACGCCGCCGCGATTCTCAAGCAGCTGATGACGGCGATCGGGTACTGCCACCGATTGGGCGTCGCGCACCGAGACATCAAGCCTGATAACATCCTGTTCGATTCGAGGGGACGGCTGAAGCTCGCCGACTTCGGATCGGCGGAGCTGTTCGGCGTTTCCGAGATGAACGGGGTGGTTGGAACGCCGTATTACGTGGCGCCGGAGGTTCTGATGGGGAGGGATTACACTGAGAAAGTGGATGTGTGGAGCGCCGGCGTGATTCTGTACATAATGCTGGCTGGTGTGCCGCCGTTCTACGGCGATGGACCGTCGGAGACTTTTGAGGCAGTGCTACGGGGTAATTTGAGGTTTCCAACGAAGATCTTCCGATCGGTGTCGCCGGAGGCCAAGGATCTATTGAGGAAGATGATTTGTAGAGATGTTTCTAGAAGACTCTCCGCAGAGCAAGTCCTCAGTAAGTTTTCTCTCTCTACATTCCGTATGTTGGATTGCGATTTGCAATATAGAAATCCGATTGCTATTATTGGTTGAATTCTTATATCTGTTATTCCTGATGTGAATTTTGATGGCTAATTTCAGGGCATCCATGGATCATAAATGGAGGAGAGACATCATCAATGGCGGATTTAGCCTGAATCGCTGGACTACTAGTTCAAATCTGATTACCGGAGCTGTACATAGAGCCGGCGGCGGGCCAGCCAGGCGAACGGTGGTCGGAAAATGCAGAGAGAGAAACAGAGGAATAATAGTAAAAGTGCAGTGTTTTACTGTGTGTTAATGCGGCTTAGAAAACTGTGAAAATCATCCCCACCTGGAAAAATGGCAGAGCTATTGTTTTGTTTTAGATCAGTGGCTTTGGATCCTTTTCTTCTGTGGTGGGAGATTATGAATAAAGTTTGCATCTAAATTGAATTTTAGGTGCTGAGAATAGTCTCGTTTTTTCCATTCCCTTTTTTTTGTAATATGAGGTTAAGGAAATGAATGAGAAACTTTGTTTAATTTTTTTTTCTTATTTAATTTTCGTGTTCATATCTCTGTCTGTAGCATTTTCAGATTGGGGAATATTTCCACCTAGTTGGCATTTGATATTAGTAATGATAAATTAGAGGAAATATCAGTTGATTTCTAGAGAGAGAGAGAGTGGATTCCAGTCTTAAAATAAGTTCAACCATACTAAAATTTGCCTATCCCATTGTAGAAATTAGTTGTCAAAAGTAAAAAAGAAGTGACTAATGACTATTCCTTGGCTGCTTTTCATCAACTTAAAATGTTAAAAGATTTCTGAACCTGGACAAGTTGCATACAGTTCAGAATCACCTAACTTGATAAGTAGACTCGATTCTTTTATAAATTATCAGATCTAGAAATTGCTATATATACTATTCAGTTAGTTTCTAAGACGGCTTTAATTATGCTTATTACTATTTCTTTTGACTGTATTAATTACTTTTTTAGCTTTCGAGAGATTCCTTCCCGACATTAAGGATGCTGCTTAGCTGTTTGAAATTTGAAAGCAATGACTCATTTTGGTCAAGAAAAGGAACTCAATTTTCTTGCTTCTATACTTGAGGTTTTTTGCAACTTGAGAAAAATAAAAATTTATGCCCATGTGAATGTGCTTTGGTAGAGGGAATATTACTAGAATATGCTTTTGAGGTTTGTGTTTGTTTGCTGAGATGTTGACCCCATCAACCATCACTTATCACCCCTCCTTTATTTCTTTATCACATTTATTTAATAATAAATACTAATGTTTTACTAAAACAATATCATATCACTGCAGCATTGTTCTTCCTACCTTGCATCAAAGTTGGCGTTACTTTTACGTCGTTCAGCAGTGCTGCTTCCAGCATTGTTCATGCTCTATTATGGATGCATAATAACAGTCTTTCTTGTTTTTATTTCTTTAATTTTAATATTCAAAAATAGTTTTAGCCTTCACATTTTCGGTTAATTATTACCTATGTCTAAAAATTGGTCTATCATTTAATTTTTCAGGTTTAATTATTTTGAAAATTATCCTAATGAACAAATAAATATTTTTTTATATAAAAAACACACCGTCAAATAGTTAAATCAAATGAAATACAATATTTTAGAAACATTTGTGTGTTCAAATCCTACCATTATATTATTTTTTTTTTAAAATACTCTCCATCCTAATAAAATAATAAGTTGATTGAGATTCTTACAAGGGTTAAGAAAGGATTAGGAAAAGAATCAATCATAAATTTTCTAATACATCCTTAATTATTTATTTGATAATGAATTAAGATTTAATATAAACATATTATATATTAGTAAATTAATTAAATATATAGAATACATCATGTATATTGGGACATTTGAAAAAATAAAATAAATCTATATGAATATGACGGAGAGTTTACGAAGCTTGTAACTTTTTCCCCGCTCTATTTATCTCTCTAGAGTGGAGACATTATTCTATATCATTTTTCTTCGACAACCTTGAAGATGTATGGATATTATTACAAAATTATAGTTCACATGATTTAGATAAGAGAAGAATAGAATGCCGGTAGAAGACAGGTGACAGATCACATGGTAGGCCATGTGACCGTGTACGGTGAGATGAAATTTAAAATGGCGTATTTGAAAAGGGAATGGTGGATGCTGATCTGCGCCATGACGTATCATTTTAACTCGCCACCCTCTCTCCAAACCTCCCATCCAACAATATTTTCATGCTCAAAATATCCGCAGCAAAATATAAGTAGATAAAAGAAATAAGTATTTCATTTCATATTTATAATAATATATACTCTATTTATATGGTCTGTCTTTTTTTGTATATAGGGTGAGTTGAAATTTAAAAAAAAACACGAATTTTTTAGTTATTCTCCCATTGAAGAAACTAACAAATATAGTGATATTTTATTTATTTATCTTTGCATCGAATAAACTAAGAAATATAGAGACACTTTTATGTGATTTAATCATCACTAATAGTTGTACGTAATTTCTTATTTGTCATATTTTAACTTGAAATTATGTACTTAATATTTAAATTATATGTTTGATTTAATTTCAATATAACTTGAAATCATATATAATGAAAATTCAAATCTAAATCTAACAAAAAGATTAGGAAATAACCGAGAAGCAAACTAAAATTTATTATTATTATTATTATTATTATTATTATTATTATTAAGGTTAATTAATTGGTTGTTTGAATATATAGGTTAATAAATGCAGGACAATTAAAAAAATTAAAAGTTGAATTTATTCGATTCGATTAAAGAATATATAAAATCGACTGCACGTGGAGTGCTCATCTATTAATATTTCCAACCAAGTGTTTGTAATCTCGAAACATTAACATTAATACATTATTATCGTACATATTTATGTGAGTAAACCAAAATCCAAATCACCCTTCCCAACCTTAAAAACGTGTCCAATCCTCCACTTCAACACGTGTATATATATAACTTATTTCCAACAACAAAAAAAAACCTCGAATTTGATGCAATATTATTTACTACTGAATACTGATCATCTCATCTCGCCATTTTTTTTATTTTAGTTTAAAGCCATCTTCAACTCATTATTTTTTTACGCCGAATCTGATATGAGAATTGTATTTTATTCTTATTTTAGGTGTTTTTAGAATTTTTTTTTCTATTGTCGTAATTGTTTCTAGTTATCACTACTGAGTAGTGAAGTCAGGACTATTTTAAAACTTAATTAAGCTGACTGTTAGTGAAGTCAGGACTATTTTAAAAAAAGCAAAGTTATAAAATAATTGTAGATATCAATATACAAGATAGTGCAGATCTCACGCCAATTTTAACTGACCTAAATCCACTCCATAAATGGTGGAATTATTTCGGAGGTTTGGATAAATTGAAATTGAACCAGACTAAATTTATTGGTTTTGAATTTATATATATAGATTATATATTTCTCGATTTGATTGGAAAATAATTTTAATCATATCGAACCCCATAAACACGTATATATTTTTTTAGTTTTATGGTCTTTGCTATCAATTAAATTGCAAGTGTTTGCAATCTTAAACTACGTTAAATTTTCACTTAAAAAAACAGCCAACCAAATCAAAGATAATTAAATAAAATACACCATATATATATTGTATCTATTGTACCCACCCCATTTCATTTTATTTGTTGTTTTAGGTTTTTTATTTTGTTTCAAAATATTTGTTGTGATGTGTATATTTGTCCACAAAATTATTTGTTAATTTTAAATAAAAAAAATCTAAAATAATAAATAAAATGAAACGGAGGGAGTATATTTATCTCGCTAATTGAACTGAAACTTGTTAATACAAAATCGAATATTGAAGCTCAATCATTTATTTATTTTTCTCATCAATTAATACAAAAAATCGAATATTGTAGAATATATATTTTTCTGGAAAGAATGCCCTAATTCTTGTGATAATTATTTTGACTACATTAGTTATTACTTGAATGAAAATGTAAAGACTTATTTTGTAATTTATCGGATCAAAGACTGCCAAAAAAGTTATCTAAAAGCGATTAATTCACCAATTCAGTGTTTAGACTGGATTCATAAATTCAAATTAAATCAGTGGTCACGTGATGAAGGCAGAAAACGGGGCATGCACACTCAAAATTCAACATTTAAACCAAAAAAAAAACCCAACAAATTTAACAATGTTGTACGAAAGTAGTTAGAGAGTAACGTGCATTGCAGTTTACATTGCAATAAAATAATAATGGTACCATTTATAACTTATTGTCGAAATGTTCGATTCTCTCTCTCTCTCTCTCTCTAGAGAATTCGATTTTCACGTCGGTAATGAGGCAAAGTCAAATTTAAAAAATTAAGATTCTAGATGCATCTAAAGGAGACCAGGCAGCATGTTCTATTTTCATCGACCATTTTTATTTGCTTATAACTGAAGATTTATATAGTTAAAGAGGTTAATTGTGAGAGTTAATTGCAACTTATTGCACTAAATTTCCTCTTAATAATGACTTCACTGTTGAATTTCCAGATTCAAGTTTGAGACGTGCCAACTACTGCTGGGAAAATTCGATGCTGCCCGACCGGCGGGGTCCGTGCGGATTTTCAATTTTTAATAAATATTCATATTTATAAAATATATATTTTTTAAAATTATATTTTGGGGACATGTCTTATTTCTTATATAGATGTTAATTATGTTGATTTTTTTTTTAATATCTGACTATGTTAATGATATTGACGTGTTTTTTTATACGACATTGTTAAATATATACAACAATGTCATTAACATATTAGGAGGTAAAAAAAAAATCAAAACCAACATAATTAACATCTACTAATATTATAATTTATATCCCTAAAATATAATAAAAAATATTTTAAAAATAAGAATATTAATTGAAATAAAAAATTCGGGCACGATGCCCGATCTGGCGGCATCAAAATTTTCACTACAACAGAGTTGGGCCTTAATATTAATATGCTTTATTTTATAAAATATACAATTCGGGCACTATGGGTTATTGGGTTTCTAAATGTTTAAGAAGTCGAAGTTGGGCTTCATTTAACAATGGGGAACTTTTATGGGTTGATTTTGTTACTAAAGAAATCGCGACATTAACGACTTTTGTGCGTGTCAATAATACCACTACATTTTAAATTAGATTTAACATCTCACAATTTATCTATTGAAGGTATGATGCTGAAACTGACACAAATAAAAAAAGTAATGTTATTAAAATGTAGTGTTGAAATTATAAAATTGATAAAAAATAATAATGACTTATATTAACACGTCCCATTTTAGTTGGGTAAAGTGGCATGTACCATTTATTGAGGTGAGAGCAGTTATGCCCTAACAAGTTAGTTTTGTGAATTTGAGTTAGGTTCACTATCAATTTCTAATATGGTATCAAAGTCAATCCCAATTTCAACTGACACAGTTCCACACTCTCCGCGTGAGAGACCCTTACAAGCCTTGACATAGTTCATTGTGATTTTCTCATTGAGCCTTGACGTGATTTATTGTGATTAGTTCGTTGTCGTTAAATTTTTACATGAAGCATAGTTCGTTGTGATTCTGACATAGTTCCACACTGCGCATGACACCATTGTGATTTTCTCATCGAGCCTTGACATAGTTTTATTGTGATTAGTTTGTTGTCGTTAAATTTTTGTCTAAAACATAGTTCGTTGTGATTCTGACATAGTTCCACACTGCGCGTGAGACCATTGTGATTTTCTCATTGAGCCTTGACATAGTTTATTGTGATTAGTTCGTTGTCGTTAAATTTTGCATGAAGCATAGTTCGGTGTGATTCTGACATAGTTCCACACTGCGCGTGAGACCATTGTGATTTTCCCATTGAGCCTTGATATAGTTTATTGTGATCAGTTCGTTATCGTTAAATTTTTACACGAAGCATAGTTCGTTGTGATTCTAACATAGTTCCACACTGCGCGTGAGACCCCCTACAAGTTCTATCATAATTGTGATTCTGGCCCAATATCAATTTCTAACAACTTATTTGACCATTATCTCTTCTTCTTCTTCTTCTTCTTCCTAGTTTGTTGTTGGGTGAAAATTTGAAGTAATCAAAATCAAGTTAAAAACTTCTTTTCTAACCAAAAAAAGTAAAATGTTCTTTTCTAACCAAACAAAGGTGTAAATGTCATATTTAGCCTTAAAGAATATTTGAAAAAGTCAAACCTACACATTACACTACTTTCACCACACACACTACACGTTGGTTTATTACATGCACACACACACAACACGGACATTCACTATACATGCACACACTACACGTTGAGTTTTTTTTAACACACTCACCCTACATGCATGCGCACACTACACATTATTATTATTATTATTATTATTATTATTATTATTATTATTATTATTATTATTATTATTATTATTATTATTATTGTGACACATCCATTTCATACTTTCATTTTTTAAAAAAAATAGTAAATGATAAAATAAACATAAAAAATTGAAAAAAATTAACTAAAAAGTAATGAAAAGTTTGGGAGCAGATAATTGATGAATTATATTTCGTATTTGAAATTTTGTATCTTTTAAATGATTAGGTTATATATAATATATGATATTTGTAAGACGTGAGAAATAGATTAGCACGTAGATTAACATCTAGACGTGTTGTGAAAAGAAACAAAAAATAGAAATTAAAAAAATAAAAATTGTTACACGATCATAGAACATGTTACATGAAAAAAAATAGAAATTAAAATAAAATAAAATAAAATTGTTACACAAGTTCTATAATCGTGTAACACTTTTATTCAATTCAACGTGTAAAAGAACGTGTTACACGAAAAAAATAGAAATTGAAAGAAATTTGTTAACACGTTCTATGATCATGTAACACTTTCAATTTATTTAATTCAATGTGCAAAAGTTTTTTTTAAATAATTAAAAACCAACGTGTAACACGTTCCTTCCTTGCGTGTAACACTAGGAACTGTGATTATATTAGCGTGTAACATTAGTTTTTGAATTATAATTATATTAGTTTTTCTACTTCAATTTTATATTAATTTTTTAAAATTATTGAATTTAGCGTGCAACTATTCGATTTTACTTAATTTTTGTTTCATTTTTTTATTATTATTTAGGATTAGAGATCGACGCGTGCAGGAATAAAAAAATAATTGAAAATTAAAAAAAAAATTCCAAACGTGTAAACCTTTTAGTTATTAATTTTCGAAACATGCAAGCCTTCTTTTTTTTTTTCTTTGTAATTTCTATCTTTCTTTCTTTTCTTTTCTTTTTTTCAAATAAAAAATGAACGTGTACACCTAGGAGATGGCTGGTATGTCGGAATGGAATCAAGTGGAAATAAAATGAACTTAGTAATGGAATGGAATGACTATTACCATTCCTTTGGCTGGTATCACAAGTAATAAGATAGGAATGAAACTTACATTTTTGAATTGTTTATTATAACAATATCTAATTAATAAATAAAATGCACGAATTGGCTTATTTAGTTCTAAATAATAAATTACTCTTCTTTCAAAGATACTATTATATTTTAATAACATATTGTTGAATATTATGTGATTTTTTTTTTATTTCATTAACATTTGTGAAAAAATTGAATATACTTTAAATAAGTATTTCGCTAATGATTAGCGGGTTTGTATATTTTATGTAATCATATAATATCATTAGTACTTTTGTGAAATTTTACAAAATTTTATGAATCATTAATAAATTATTAATGATTTATAAATTATTAATGATTTTCTAAGAAAAATTCATAAATTTGTTTTTTTAATAAAATATTTTATAAGAATATAAGATTTCATTTGTCAATAAAAAAAACAAAGTATAGTTTTGCAAAATAAAAAATAAAATTTATTTTGATAATCAGGAATACATAATACCATGAGAGCGGGGAGTAATGACTAATCATATGTTCATGGTAATGTGATTCCTTCGGGAATGACCATTCCCAATTGAAAAAATCATACCAGCCACATGAATGAGAATGAACATGGGAATGTGATTCCATTCCCATTCCATTCCAGCATACCAACCATGCCCGCTTTTAGGAATTAATATTACACGTTGAGATGTGAGTAAGAGTGTGATTAGAATTTGGGGTATAATGGGTGATGCGTGTACTCTCAACTGTAACTCATGCTCAAATTTTGATCAGTTCCACAATTTATTAAAAGTATTATTGGTACTAAAAAATTATTTAGTTAGAAAAGAATATTATATAATCTTTGATTAGAAAAGAATTTTACGAGTTAAAATTGATTACAAATATCTATTCACACATGTGCTATCATTAGTCCTCCAATCAAAATTCCATTAGGTATATACATATTTTTTTTGTTATTATATATTAAGAGCATTGAGATAGCTGCTAAATAAATGCTTTTAAAGTATATAGATATTGTTTTTTAAATATACACAAAAAAATAACTATATATAAGTATGTTTGAATGATAAGTATTATTAAATTTGTAAAAAAAAAATAGATATTACTGATTTTCTAATTACATAGAAACAAACTATAATCCATATTAATAGTAAAAGAATATGATATCGAGAACGTTATAAAAAGAAATTTTATATTTTTTCGTTTAAAAAAGAAGATTATTTCATTACTCGATCTCTATAAATTTACATTTTCTTGTTAAATATTTTTTTACATATTGGAGATAAATATTAATATATTTAAAAATATTTATAGTTATGTCAAACATAGACATAATTAAAAATTATTATTGGTCCATTTTTTGGAATTTATAATAATGAAAGTGGTCATATTAAATAATGAAAATGTTCACTAAAATGTCTCGTGCATTTTTTATAACACAAAAAATTATATTTTTATTGGTATTTGATTATTTTGAATTCGATCTAACTAATTTACAGATGTCATGACCCATAACTTTTAATATTTATACGTACCACATATTGTAAATAGATTATATTATAAAATGAAATATTTAAAATCACAACTTGAATAGATCTATATTTGATGTCTTTTATCTATTGGATTATTTATGATGTATCAAATAATTTACTTATTTAAATATGGATAGTATACGAAATAATTTAAAATAGTGTATTACAAATATGAATAATAATTTTATATTAACTTTAATTTTATATGATTGATCGGTGAGGATCTCATTTTCATGAGTTTGTTATTAATTATTGCATTCACTATATATCTATTTATGGATATACAATTATATATTTAAACTATATAAATTATAATATCCTAAATAAAACAAAAAATAATTTTATTAATTATTTATTGCATATGGTTATTACAATATATCAATTATTTACTAGGTGCATATTCAATATTTGAGAGTATCATCAAAATATAAAAATAGAAAGATGAAAATATGAAAGGAATAAAACAAATTAAAAGTAAATAAAATCAATAATTTATTAACCATTCTAAAATTACCTAATCATAATTCCAACCATTCCCAAGTCATTGTAATAGTTTTAAAAATATAACTAAGCATAGTAAAAATTAACAAAAAACTCTTATCAATTTCTAAATCATAAAATCGAAAGGAGAAGTTCTTTGGATTTCTGACTTCAAATCTTCTTGTCTAGAGCCTCGATCTTCAAATTTATCTTCGATTTTACTTTAACACGTGATTGTTTTCTCTTGGCTATGTATATATCACACTGTATACAAATTTTTGTCTTCAAACTTATACATTAAATTCCATCAGAAATCCACTCCAAACCCACCAAAAAATATATAAAAAAATGACACAATGGAGATAACATATCCGCATAAAAATATTTAATATACAAAACTATAACAACTCTATAATTCTTCTCTTATTTGTATTGCTTATGTGGATATGGTTATTTTTCTATCCGTCAAATATATCATAAATTATCTTATATTCAATTTTTCAAAAAAATAAAACAATATACATATATGTGTGTGTATGTTTAAATAATGGAGGAAATATATTTTTTTATGATTATAAATATGCACCAACCTTTAATGAAATGTGAAAAATGAAGTCATTGATTCCTTCATATGTGATGCAGGTTCTTGATGCTATAAGATGAATCAATTGCAACATGTATGTATCTTGACATTAATTAAAAACATATTCATTAGTAGTATTTTTCTTACATAGATATTATTGCAAAACAACATCAATAGAAAAAATACAACAACTAAACAATAGGAGCACACATTGAAAAGAAAAAAATATCAACTAAATATTTAAACATATTCGAAAAGAAACATGTACCTCTACTATATATATTATTCCGATTACTTAAGGATGGAATATTATATTATTAAGTGAAAAAATGATTTAGATTACATTTATGATTGGATGAATATGCATATATATATATAGTAGAACACTGATTTGCTCATATATAATAAATAATCTATGAATATACACAAATGAGCACAAAAATAATAATGCTTAAATAAAAATATATATACAAATACAAAACTTAAATTTGTATTTCTATTTCTATTGGAGCCATTCCTATACACATTATTTTCAATTTATGCAAACCTCATGATCACGGTATGCTAGTCACTTTGCAGAATCGAAGCTTTCTAATTCTTTTCACCAACTCATGCAACAATATAAGAATGAAGTAATTACTCCAAACATATGCTTGTTAAAATTTGCATTATAAAAATGCAGTATTAGTGTGCTCGACTCTAATACAAAATTAAAAAAAAAATCTCTCTAAGTTTGCATTTGAAGAAAAAATAAATAATTTATGTCTGCAAAACTGAATGATACAAATAAGCGTAGGCAAAAAGTAATGCAAAATACATCTATATATAGACATAAGGGTTGGATAATGGGGTGATAATGCCGTGTATATATACCTATGGAAATGAATATTATACATACATATTGTATAAATATAAAACCCTAATTGCATAAGATTGTTTGATATATTTATTTATTATTATATGATATGATTGTAGATTGATTGTTTTCTATATATGAGATTATTATATGCCATTAACAAAAATTAATTTCCTTCAAGAAATCTAGAAATCTAAATTTTTACTATAATTGATCATATATGCATTGAATATGATAAATCGAAATTCTTGGAAGTTTTAATTGATATCGGCATTCGATAATTTAACATATATATAATCTATATATAAAATATTTTTAAAATATAACTAATTACTTAATTATAATCCATATATAAATATTTCTTTAATATAGAATTATAATTCCAAATCCGGAAATGTGATTTGAGCGGGAAAATCAATCATGTCTATATGTGGATGCGGTGTTGTTATTATATATTATATAGATATAGATGCCACCGCATGTTTAATTAAATCTGGAGCGCCGATTTTTATTGAATGTGTGGTAATATATTGGTTTACAGTTTACACATCAGGAAATGGTTTATATTTGATCCATTCCATATATATATATATATATATATATATATATATATATATATATATATCATGTACCTATATATTCATCAAATCTGCAATTGCATTTCTCTCATCTTAAATCCTTTTAAATCCAACACTTGCTAAAGAAAATCCATTATGCACAAAAAACTCAATCAAAGAAAAATAATATTAATTAATGTGAGTATGAATCTTCGGTGAAGAGGCAAAAAGAAGGCGAAGAAAAATAATCTCATTAATCAGTAAATGCAAATTAAATGACATCACTATAAAGGTTGTAAAAATAACATATGTGACCATGCTCTTAATTTAAATGATAAAAACCCAAAACAAAGAAAATGGCAGTTAGAATAATGAGACCGATCAACAAACAAATTTGTCACTAACATTTGATGGGAATGAAGAATTCATCCTCTAATATGTATTGAAACTAAGGGGGTGTATTGGATTGGGATTTCATTGGATTTTAAAGGATTTTTAAAATCCGGGTGTATTCAATTTAGACTTTTAAAAGTCCTTTAAAATCCGGGTGTATTCAATCCAGACTTTTAAAAGTCATTTAAAATCATGGTGTATTCAATCCAGACTTTTAAAAGTCCTTTAAAATTCTGAGGTATTCAAAAATCCACGGACTTTAAAAAGTCATTGACTTCATTGGATTTCACCTGGATTTGACGTGAAAATTACAAAGGATGAAATCCGACATCTGGACACGAGATTTCGATGGATTTGGAAAACCCGGCGAGCGCTGTGTCCCAGCGGCTGGTGAGGAGTTTAAATCGGACACCCCAACCGTCACCCGACCCCAGCGGCCTCTGGCCTTGCAGATGATGGCACTCCAGCGGCCGCTGGGATCAAGGTCGCTTGATTCCAGCGGCCGCTGGGTTCAATTTTATTACGGGTACACCGATCGTTGTATTCCAACGAGCACTGGTGAGATGGATTTGAAATCCATTGAAATCGTTCAAAATCGATCCAAAATCGATACACGAAATCCGCCAGACTCTGCGTGGAGTTGGGAGACTCCATGTGGAGTCTATGGATTTATAAAATCCATAAAATCCATGGACATTTTAAAGTCCAATAAAATCCATCAAAATCCCAATTCAATACACCTCCCTAAGACAAAGAAATGAATATAACAAATCAATATATATATATATATATATCGAAATTATGGTTGGAAACACTTTCCTAAAAATAATTTATATGAAACTCGATACAAATGAGATATTAATCTCACAAGACTATATTATTTAATTTACAATTAAAATAAATAAAATACTCATAAATTAAAACAATGAAATAATAAAAAAACACTACCACAATCAAACTACATACATGTAAATAAAATAAAAAAGCCTAAACCCCACAAATATTGAGATTTATTCAACATCTCCCCCTAGAGGAATTATATTCTTTCCGTATAAGCTGTGAAAGAAGTCAAACATTTAGTGATTATGAAGCAATCATCTCGATTATCAAGTATATTTTCGAGTTTTTCTTCAAAGCACTACCCCATTGGGTAATGTTAACCACTATGGAGTGAGGTGTGTTGGATGCAAGAGTTGATATGAGTTTGCAACTATTTATAGAGGAACATAAGATGGTAAATTTGGATTAATGATATAATTGTTTTTTATAATAATTATAATGTAATTAATGTAATGTTACATCAATAAAATTATTAATTAAAATTTGGTATACATGCAACGGCTTGTTTCTCGAAATTTTGGAATAATTTCATTAACGGTCAATCAATTACAAATATTTCTCCAAAATATCAATTAGTAGTTGATTGATTGGAATTTGTAAATGATTTTATTATAGAAATAATCAATTCTAAATGGTTTTAGTTGCAACTGCCCATTTCTCGAGATTTGGTTAAATTTGGAATGGGGTTGATTGATTGACAGTTATAATAATCATGATTTAATTTAGCTAGTTATATATGTATGTAACTATGTATATATGATTAATTTGACACACGCTTTAATTTACGTCAAATGTCTGATTAATTGGTTGATTGTAAATTAAGGTTTCTATAACTAATTAAATTTGCCTGTGTGTGTCTATATCTTAATATATATATTAAGATATTGTATTACATTATTAAAACTTGTATTATAGTGTGTGTGTGTGTGTACTAATTATTTTGTATATTCTACATGCATATTAATCATAAATAAATAAATTTATATTACAAAACATCATTATATTATATTATATTATATTATATTATATTATATTATATTATATTATATTATATTATATTATATATAAAGATATTAATTATATACATAAACTTTATATTTTGAGGATCATTTTACTTTTATATATACATAAAAATAAAGATTAAGATTATATTTGATGTATATTATTTTATAAATTATCAGTGTTATATATATATATATACACACACTATAGAAATATAAAAATTAACCAATTGTGTACCTTATTTAAATATATACTCTCGGAGGTACAAATATAGAAAGGTGGATTAGCTTATAATTACTTTATAATTAATTAAATATGTAATATAAATATTTATTGGTTAATAAATATTAATTTCTATTTTTAGTAAGCATTTTAGGCGGGAAAATATGAAGTTACTATTTATGGTATAACTATTCGCTTTTATATATATATATATATATATATATATTAAAATTAAGATGCACATATGATCAAATCATGTCATATATATTTATCTTATTTAATATGCTTGATTTTCGAATATACAATCTGCAAATTCTCTGTTTGTTTCTCTTATTTATTGGTTCTCTTAATACAACAATGCAACATTTTTACAAGGTTTTGAAAGTGAGTATCCGTATTCCTATTTACTCGAATTTGATATTTTTTTCTAATTTGTGTGCAAGATTTAGATTGAATTAAAATAGATAGGGCTATATTGTTGTCTCATCAATAAGCTGTCTCCTGCAAATAAATCAGTGGAGCTTTGCAAGTTGTGTTTGGTGTTATTCAACTATATATGATATTTTTAGTTTTGCATTTTGTCATCAATTTGTATTGTATTGCTTTACTCATCATTCTGCAAAACTGGATATTATTACAATTCATGTTTTAACATTTTCTTCACATTTATATCTTCTTGACAAAAATCGCATCAATGTGAGCATACAAAAAATTGACATATATATATACACAGTAAGAAAGTTTACAAAATTTAGTATTGTCTTAAACAACATATGGAATTAACTAAAAATTTGTTAGACATTAGATACTTTTATCGTTTCTTTTTGTTAAAAAGTTTGGATTAATCTTTATGATATATAGATGTGTTTAATTGGATTATTTTTGTTCGGCTTATATATAGAATGTCAATCCAGAACCTAAGGTTTTTGAGAAAAATATTTGTTGTGCATATTGACTTTTTTTAACTTATATTGGATTTTTCAATTGCAAAAGTTTCGCAAGGGGAAAAGAAACAGAAGACTGTTAGAAGATCGAAATAATTAAACTATCATGTGAGTATTTTTATGACTCTTTGTTTTGCTTTCCATTATCTTATAATTATCAATTTATCACACTCCGATCTCTCTTTTTTTAGGACATTGGCAATTAATTGACAACAAAAATTGAATGAGAACCATATGAAAGCTCGAGTATCATCAACATACTGAAAATATGTGTGAGTGATATATTATTACAAGAATTCATATACTGTGATATAAATTTGATTTTAGGAGAATGAAATGTTAAATATAATAGTCATCTTCTTCTTCTCTACTTTCAATGATAATGCCTTGAGCCTCTGATTTTTTTCTCCAATAATTTTATGCCAAATTTGTTGTTATTTATTTTAAGGTTTGAAACATTAACAATTAGAAGTCATATGCATTATAAAGTTTTGTGTTTTATCTATTTATTTAATGTGCATATAAATGACTTCAATAATCAACTAAAAAAAAATTAAAAAATTGATTTCATTAATTTTTAAAACATATAAAACATGATAAATTATTGTCTTGACAAAGGGGGATTGTTGGATGTAGTTAATTATTTTAAAATGGTATTTTTTTATTCTCTAAAAAAAGGGTATTTTTTATACTTTTTATGGACGTTTCAATATTAGTACTAAAAATTAAAAATTATTGCACAATTTAAAATAAAATTATAATTTTCGTCATTAGTATACAATTTAATTTTTTATTGTTTAGAAATACCATTTTGAATTTTTAACTATTGTACAATGTTTGAGTTTTTTTATGATTTTTTTTTATCAACAATATGCAATTGTAGGCAATATACAATTTTAAATTTTCATTCACAATTTCTATTAATATAAAATTCGTACAGTTTAAATTTTTTATTGGTTAACATACGATTCCTTTTAAATTATAATGTAACTTAATATTCAATTTGATCAGAATATGGAATTTTACAATGTAATTATTTATAAGATTGAATTTTAAATTATATATACATATATGCAATAAATATCAATTTCGTTCTTATTAGAGAATAATGAGTTATGTTGTATAATTGAGTAAAATCCACATGTCTCATTCGATATTGACTTAAATACTAATTTGATTATAACTTTACTCAATTGATATGTATGACTAAACCAATAATTTTTTAATGAATTAGTTAAAATCCAACAAATTATAATATAAAAGAATTTTTATATTGTATTATAATTTTTTTTTTATCAATTTAAACACATCAGAAAGTGTTGTAAATGATCTTATAGAGGCTATAACCAGCAACAAAAATTAACTACATTCCAAAATAATACAAGTTATTTTCCTTTAAGAGATTTTTTTCCAATGAATTTATATTTCTTGTTAGTATTAGATTAATTAAAATAATTAACATTCATTAATAAATATTTATTAATTAATCATCACATATAATTATGGAATGGACAATCATATGCGGACCAGGATCTTCTATTGTGCCGGGGGGTTGTGCCATAGTATAGTTTTTTTTCCCTTAAAATACTAAAAGACACTATAAAATTCAATAACTAAGATGGAAATCATATTTAGAAATTAAAATTTATTATAAATTCTAATTATTATATAATCAATCCTAAATAAAATGATTAACTAAAAGAGTAACACTAATTATGAAAAATCAACAATAATAAAAATAATTAACTAAAAACTAATATTAAATATATTAAAAATGATTAAATATTAAGGAGGAACAAAATATAAAAACAAAATTGAAATAAAAAGTAGGAAAAAAGGAAAATCAAACAAAATGTTGACGTTTGAGTGCATATTTTTTTTCTGTTGTGCCAAAGTGCACAAGAGATGATCATCTTCCAATGACTATTTTTAGTGGTCAAATATTATTACAGTCATACTTCTCATTTTCACATATTTTAATTCACTAAAAAAAATTACAATTGCAATTTTGTGTTGTATTTTTGGACTGACAAGTACTCCTGAATATGAATTGAAATTCATACCTACATGAAACTTGACAAATTTAGCCACGACTTATAATTTTGTTGATTTTACTTTTGAACTATTGATATAGTTAATAGTAAATGGTTCTATAACTATCAAATGATAATGATGGTTTCAATTATAAATCAATGAAATGTCATATATAGAAGTATTTCTAAATTTGTAACTTTTAAATTTATTTATTTATTTGTCATAATATTTTATCCAAATATGTATATTTTAGAATTTGTATATTGTCTCATCTTACTATCACAATTCTCAGATTGAATTGTTCAATTTTGCAAAACTGTAAAATATGAGACTTCGTGCATCGCATGAGTGTAATGGTAGTTCGTATTTCATATTCATTCCCTCAACTATCACATTTCACAATATACGTACATCAACAAAATTAAATCAATTACAATTCATATTATTTTCTAAAAAAATAAAATCATATCATTATAACTCCTTAAAACAAAAATAAAAATAAAAGTGAACACGGCTATCCAATGGAGCAGGTGCAGCCACCTCCTGCACTCTCTCTAATCATATAAATACTTCTCTCTCCTCAGCCACCACCACCAACAAATAACCACGTCCCTCTGCTCCAAATCGATCATTTCCTACACACACAAAAACACCAGCACCGCCGCCGTGATGGTCCTCTCGGTGCTGCTGAAGTTCATATTCCCGCCGGCGGCGAGCGTGGTGATAACGGCGATGTCGGCGATAAGTTTGCTGTCGATGAGCAACGCAGGGTTGATGGAAGTGAAGGGAAAGAGCATGCAGTACTCGAAGCTGCTGAGTTCGAACAACGACAAGGTTAGAGTGAGGGGCAAAGTAGGGATGATCGCCGCCTACACTCCGGCATTTTTGGCCGGAACTTTCTCTCTCTTCATTTTTCCACATGGAGATCTGAGGTTCACGTTGCTTCGCTCGGCTATCACCACACATTTCTTCAAGAGACTTTTTGAGGTACAAATTCCACATCCTCGATCACTTTTATCTCTCTATGGCCACGCATTTTACACTTGTCCTTCCACAAATAAACCTCAACATTATTATTTTCAAAGCACGAAATTCTATAACGAATGTAGAAATATTATTTTTGAGGATAAAATTCTCTAATTTAAAATTAAAATGGCGTAGTTTTAATAATATTTTTCATAAAATAAAATTTATTATAGGTTAACTAATTCTAATTAAATATTTTTTGTTAAAATTTGAAATTTTAAAAAATCATATACAATGAATTTGGAATAATCAACTCTAAAAAAGTAAAATTAATTATATTAACTATGAAAAGTAAATATTAAAAATTAATTATAAACAAAAAGAAATTAAAATTAAATAAAAATGGAAGAAAAATTAATAATTTTAATGTTTAGTTCACGATTAACATATAAATCTTTGGGCTAAAGAATCGGATGTGCTATTTAGAATACACGTATTGTGTTGTGCATAATAATATTTTTATTTTATTTCTATTACTATTTATTCATAAAAAGTAGTAGTCATGATGCGGTTTAGATATTAAATACTACATTTAATTTATACCTATTATAGTCATTTGAGATCCTTTAGTCCCAATCTATGTATGTCAATCGTGTACCAAAGTTCCAAAATTATTACATTTTTTTTCATTTTTTTCTTCAATTTTAATTTCTTTAGGTTTAACATAATTTTACAATTTTATTTAGGGTTTATTCCACCCAATTAGGGTTTATAATTATTTTTAGTTAATATAATTGATTTTTGGGGCTGATTATTTCAAATTTAAGGTATATAATTTTTTAAAATTTTAATTTCTAGCAATAAATATTAATCATGATTAGTTATAATATAATAAAATTTATTTTTTCAAAAAACATTATTAATAATATATAATTTTAATATTAGCACACAAAATTAGGACTAGAGTATCTCTAGTCTATTACAGGAACACCATCTAAAGAATCCCTTGTAAAGCCGAATATTTAATTTATTGATAGGACATACGCATATATAGCTCACAAATTTTGTTACAACTTTTCTACGTACACACAGTCTAGATAGTTTAGGCTTCCATTATTGTTCGTGGATATGTACACGGTACACATAAATTTATAATTATCAATTCAAAGGTCACAAGTATATGAATCTCCTAAATACCATAGGTCAGGTGTGTAAGTAAAAAAAATAATTGTAATTATCAATTATTATTCATGGATGCACATAAAACAAAACAATTTAGGAATTTAATTTATAATATTTCGACTATAAGTGCGCCTCATCACAAATTAAAGTGTATAAGACGCCACTACTTCCAAACTAATAGGCAAATTAAACATAGCAATATTAATAATTCAGCTGTAATTAATGAAAAATAAAGACTGATACGTGCTAAATTGTTTCAGTCACACTCTCCCCCCACCCCCCAAACAAATAAATAAAATCATAAAAATCTCACATTAAGGAAATATTAATATTGAAATTAAAAGTGCATACAAATAATTAATATCATATTTAATTAGTAATATAACCAGATATATCATTGTTTCAACCATGCATGCGCGCATGTCTTATAGCTAGCTTGACAATGTAGACGCACGCTATACACTCCAATAATTAATAGTATATATGCTAATTTTTTCGAATACACTTTGACATTAATGTCTTATAATTAATAATTAATATATATATATATATTATTTTATTTTCGTGTGAATTGAATTCGATTTTTGGACATGCCTGCAGGTGATGTTTGTTCACAAATATAGCGGGTTCATGGAAAAAGAATCCATGGTGGCAATTTCTGTGAGTTACTTCCTCTACTCAGCAATCATGATTTACTGTCAGCAACTAATGCTTCAACTTCCAGAACCTTCCATTGATCTCAAATACATTGGAATCCCAATATTTTTAGTGGGAATTGGTGGTAATTTTTACCACCATTATCTTCTATCTAAATTGAGAAGTGAGGGGGAACAAAAATACAAAATTCCAAAAGGAGGGCTCTTCTCTCTAGTGGTATGCCCGCATTACTTGTTCGAAATTATAGGGTTTTGGGGGATTTCTTGCATTTCCCAAACACTCTATTCGATTTCGTTTAGCTTGGGCTCAACTTTTTATCTCATGGGAAGGAGTTACGCTACTAGAAGATGGTACCACTCCAAGTTTGAGGATTTCCCCAAAGATGTTAAGGCCTTCATTCCTTTCATTTTTTAGTTAATATTTCAAGCCTAGTTCCTTAATTACTATTATTTTTACTTGCAATTGTATTAATATATGGGATCATATCTATTAATTTGCTTATATAATGTAATACTACATATATATATGGGCAAATTACAATTTAATTTCTAACGTTTAAAAGTTTTAACAAAAATAACCTAAAGTTTTAATAATAATAATTTAATTCCCAACGTTTCGATATTCTAAAAGAAACAACCCAACATTTAATATTAACAATTTAATTCCCAACGTTTGAAAATTTTAACAGCAATGACCTAATATTTTAGGCTAAAAAAACTATTTCGATCGATTTCAATCAGATTTACTCTCAAGTGAGCTAGAGACCCATATAACTGACTAACATTTTTGCCGAAATAATGACCAAAATAAATTTTTCGCCTAAATTATCGGGTCATTTCTGTTAAAATGTTCAAACGTTGGGAATTAAATTGTTAATATTAAATGTTGGGTTATTTCTGTTATAATATCCAAACATTGGAAATTAAATTGTAATTATTAAAATGCTGAATTATTTTTGTTAAAACCTTCAAATTAAATGGTGGGAATTAAATTGTAATTTGTTCTATATATATATATATATATATATATATATAAATTATGTTGCTTTTAATATATAAATTTGTGTACCTTTTCGATGTTATATTATTTTGTTGTGTGTTGCTATATGCACAACACAATTTACTTTTTACACCACAAATTATTTTTTTTATTAAATATATGTAGATTCAGAAATCTACAATTATCGATTTAGTCCGGAGTAGCGACCTATCTGTGAAACAGAAGCAAGAAAAAATACCGTAAGAGCCAAGGACCGTTATGGGGTGACAATCATTGGGCCTGCGATGCTCAAATTATGAAAGTAATGAATGTAGAATGCGGTAAAATACGCAATAAATGAAATAAACGTAGAAACTTTGCAGTGCGGTTAGATCGTTAGCGAATAGCGAGGGATCGGGCTAAGAGAATACGACATGTAGCACGTTCTAGGGTAGAAGATAAAACTTGTGGTATGTGTGCATAGTCGCCAAATGAGAAGGAGGACGTCCTTTTGTAGGTGGAGGTAGCAGTTAGGGTTCATGCGGTTCACGGAGGCAACTAAAGAACGCGTCGACTCTTCTAAACCCGTAAACTCTTTCGGATAAAGTGGAACTGCCAATGTTAATTCAAATTTCAATTTGAACGGTTATCTATTTGAAAACTAGTTGAATGACAACGTTCAACCTTCTTGGGCCAGCGTAGCAGGTTGGCGAAAAATAACCAATACAATATATATTTACTTAAATACCCCTACTAAAAAAATAATAAAACGGTAAAGAAATAAATAAAAATAGTTTTTTTTTATTAATAATGGATGTTCGATTTTTTTAAGATGAATTTAAAAAATTAATTTTATTTTTTAAAACTGCTTTAATTTTATTTTTTTCACAATTTTAAAAAGTCCAACAACATATTTTTAAATATTTTTTTATTTTTCAATTTTATTTATTTATTTTTTATTTATTATAGTTTTTATAAGGGTATTTAAATAAATTTATAATTAATAAAGAAATAAACTTACTTTATGGTTTGAAGGGCAAAAATGTGTAGTGCATATAGTTAGGAGGTGAGGACTGAGTATAGAAAAAAAAAAACAGACCTGAAAGATGGGTAATCTATCGATTCAAGACCTAAAAAATGAAAACTATCAATTCAGGATTCGAAAGATAAAAATTATCAATCTAGAACTTCAAAATTTATGAAGTCCGATTTCTTTTTATTTTTTAATTATTTTATATTAATTTTCAAGAAAATTTCTTTATTAATTATTTATTAAATACAATAAAATTGTTAAAAATAATTAAAAAATAAAAAATGATAATCAAAATTCTTGATTTCTAAGTCTTAAATTAATGACTTTCACCTTTCAGAATTCATTATTCATCAAAAATACATTATAATTGACGTTTGCAAATGAGACATCTGAGACACCAATCCAGTTGCGTCACCAATTGTGATATTAACTTAATTCCTAAGGCTCATGCGAAAGCCTGAAGTTTAATCAACATCTTGGGCAAAAAATTAATAGATATATCTTGGGCAAAAATTAATTACTTTGAATCACATCTTTTCTTTATCAGTCATAAAAATGACAAAAATCAAAATTATTGATAAATCTAGCAACCCTATTTTCTGACCCTCAGAAAATGAGATGGCATTCCGGATACGTGCGGCGGGTTGAAATTTTCTGTTACACTATTTCGTATTTCACTCCGTGTTTCATCATTAAATTTATGATTTTAATAATATTTATTATAAAATAAAAATTAATTATAACATAAATAACCATAATCAACATTTATCAACAAAAAAAATGAATTAAAAAAATTATAAAACGTAATTTTGAAAAAATCAACCATAATAATGAATTATTAATTGAAAATTAAAAATTAAATATTAAAAAATAATTATAAACCCTAATTGGGTGGGGTGGCCCTAAAATAATCATAAAATTAAACTAAATCACATAAAAATAAAATTGAAGAAGAAAAAGTACAAGAAAAATTTGTAATTTGAATATGTAACACAGAGTGTAACACAGAGAGTGTAACAAAAAATTTCATGTGCGTGCGTGGATATTTCACCACAAATTCAAATTCTTTTTTTTTTTTCGGATCAAAATAATGGTACGTAATTAATTTTTTCCATGTCATTTATTTTATTCTTACTGAAATATCTATGCGCCCATCGGGTGTGCCATCTCATTTTTTTCTACCTATAAAAATGAGTTTGTGATATAGATTTACAAAACTTTTAAAAAATGAAGTATGAGTTGGGTCATACAAAAAAATAAAGACAAAAAAATAGGACTAATATAGACTTGATATTTACCCGAAAAATTCTAAACACAACCCCCATTTTTCTATTCATAACTCCTAATATTATTAAAATATAAATATTATTTTTTAAACCTTTTTTGCCCTTGTAGCCCCTAACACGTAAATTCCTAAAAATATAATTAAATGAAGTGAGGATGCATAGCCCCAGTCTTCTTCGTAAAAAATGTTGAAAATAATAAATATTGAGCTTTGTTGTGGCAATCTAAACTGAACGAGAACAATGGCTGTTCATTCTAGTTTCTTTGTCCACTAACTTATTTATAATTTCTTCAATTAATTGCTACAAGTGAAATTAATTATGGAGAATCACAACTGTAATTCGGTAAATTCTGATTTGTTTATCTGAATCCACCATGTGAAATTATTTTTGAAACTATAATCAATAAATTGAACATGAAATTTATCCACCTTGAACTAATTAATCAAGGATTTTATGAACGCGGAATTTCTTAAAAATTAATACGCTAATTTATTAGCCACATCTCCTAAATTATGATATGAATTATGCGCTTGATTCCAAGAGCGAACGACCCCAGATAATCGGGAGAACTAGAATTTGAAAATGGAATATAATTTTTTTATGGCCTGAACCACAAGATGTTCCAACTAGTTGGTTAACTTCATCATGCAATTGTTGGGTATCAGAATTAAACGAAATGAGAGAGAGAGAGAGATGGGGGCGGCACGGTGGGGTGCGGCGGGGCTATACATTAGTTAGAAAGATTAATTTTATTTGTAGGAAATATTAAGGGTAAAAAAGACTAAGAAATTAATATTTATATTTAAATTATATTAGGGGCTATGAAGAGTAAAATCGGGATTATGTTTAGAATTTTCCTATTTACCCTATATACCATCTAAGTGCACTGTGACTAATATTGATGTGATATTTATCCTATATCTTGGCACCAATAAATAGTAGGCCCATATTTTTTTATTTTGTCGTGGACCCTAAAATATTGAGCCCGCCCTATTACTCTGTACATGATCTATAACTAGAATTCATACATTAACTCCCACATATAACCTCTGTTGTAAAATTCGGTCTAGGCACTAGGCGGCCCCTAGTAGTGGCGCCCAAAAGTAACCGGACCAGCGGTTTGTAACCGCCGGTTACACGGTTTGTCGCCGGTTCTAGTTGGTACGGATGGTTATGGTTTGTAAACCGTAACCGTCAACCGTAAAATGAAGGTTTGGTTTCGGTTTAGGGTGGCGGTTTTGCACAAACCGCCGGTTTGTATATATTTTTTATTTATTTATTTTTTTTAACGACCGAGATCACGATTCGAATGATCTCAATCAACGGTTAGGAACGCACGGAGGCGGATCGATGACGTGGAACCGCCGGTTTTGGATCCAAAACCGGCGGTTCCGGCCGTTGGTTTTCAAAAAATTTCAAATTCAAATTTTAAAATTTTTCCCCCCACTCCCCAATTTTCACCTATAAATACCCCATCTCCTCCACCATTTTCACTCACACCAAACTCTCAGTCTCTCTCTCTATGCTCTAATTATTTTTATTCTAGCAATATCATTTTCTTATTCAAGTTTTCTTACAAGTTACAATCTTACGAAGTTACTCTCTCAATCCTCAATCTCAAGTTCTCAAGTCTCAACTCTCTCAACTCTCATATCTCGATTTCTTCATTTTCTATCGTCCCTAATCATCATGTCTAGCCGAGATAGCCGAGCCGATTAGGGTAAAGGCAAAGCTATTGCAGATAGTTTTGAAGCTCCACGTCGTCGTCGTTGTACTCATTCTGGAGTACATATTTCTGATGATCCTGATACGACGTCGCCTCAATTTCAACAACAACCTGAAGAATATGTAAATCCCTATGGCGGAGCCGATAGCGGTTTCTACAATGATCCAAGTGGTGGTGGTTTCCACAGCGATCCAAGTGGTGGCGATTTTTACAACAATCCTACTACTCAAATGGAAGTCGACGAAGAAGTGGCAAGATGGATCAAGTTTGAAGAATTACAACGATCTCAAGAATCTCATGCTTTCAGCGGAAATCCATCCATCGATCTCGACACGGAGGAGGTGGAGGTTCCCGTTCCAACAAGAAATACAGTACTGAAATCCGCTCTCTTCACTATTCATTTCCGAAAGGTGGTAAGGAATAATGAACAGGGTGTTTTTGATTTATATTACAACTATTGTCCGAAGTCAAGGTGAAGGTATGACGTACTCATCTCAACTCTTTAGGTTTGACCTTCTAGTTGCTAGGGAACAAATGTGTTTTATTATTTGTGAAGAATCTTTAGTACTTCAATTTGCTGATAGCATAAATTTTGAACGTCGTATGAAAGCTGCTTATAATCCTGGTGCTCAAAAAATACATAGAATAACCATGAGTAGAACCCTTGAAAAATTGCATATAAGATATAAGTCGAAATTGAAAAGTGTTGTTACTAAAATTCCTTATAGGGTTGCTATTTGTTCTGATATTTGATCTGGTAAATTTATCTGTCGTCATTATATTGCTGTTACATTGCATTGGATTGATTATTCATAGAATTTGAATAAACGTTTAATTGCTTTTCGTAGATTTAACTGTCAACATAGTGTTGCTAATATTGCCAAGGCTATTATTAAAATTTACAATTAATTTAAAATGTTTGATAAAATTTTTTCTATTGGTTTTGATAATGCGAGTGCTAATACGGCTAGTATTAGAGAATTAATTCAAGCATGTAATCCAACTTTGCATGGTAAATATTTTCATACTCGATGTATTGCGCATATTTTAAATTTATGTGTTCAAGATGGCCTTAGAATATTAAATAACTCAATTCAACCTATTCGTGATGTTATTGATTATATTCATGGCAGAGTTAGAGTTAGACATAGGTGAGAAAAATTCTGTAAAGAAAATGGTGCGCATGCTAAAATTTTTAACTTAGATGTGCCTAATAGGTAGAACTCTACTTATGAAATGTTTTCTGCAACTTTTGAATATCGTGAATTATTATGTTCTTTTTTTGCAACGCATATTGAATCATTTATTTTATTATCTTCGTATTGGGATGAGTGTATTGAACTAATGGAGCTTTTACAAGTTTTCCAATATGCAAAAAAAGATTTATCCGGTGTGTATTACCCTACTATCTGTAAATTTATGTATCATTATTGTTTAATTGTTGTGAAATTTAATTCTTGTAGTCATAAGCCCGATTTGCAAGAGATGATTCTAGCCATGATAAAAAAAATGGCTTAAATATTTTGATCATGTGCCTAATATTTTTTTGGTTGCAAAAATATTGGATCCTACTTTTAAACTCAGTGGTACTAACGAGATGATTGATATGTATTATAGATTTTTATCTACTATGAGTTTTACAGGATCCGACGATCCTGATGGTGGAGGTATGAATATATATGTGCCACCTGCCGAAGAAATTAAAAAAGATATTTATGACTCTATACATTCACTTTATAGAGAATACGAGATAAAATATGGTGATAGTATAACTCGTCAAACAAGTCGTTCTTCAAGTTCTAGTAGTGCTTTTTCGTTATGATTAAATACTTCATCTTCACATGGTAGTGCTTTACAAGAATTCCAAAAAATTTTCCAAAGTAGAGGAAGTGTTAGGCGTAGTCAAAATGAACTAGAAATGTATTTGCAAGACTATATTGTGCCCCCCGATGATGAAAATGCAGTTCCCAGCAATTTTAATGTTCTCAAGTGGTGGTCTCGAAATCAAGAGCGATATCATTTGCTTGCAATTATGGCAAGGGAGATTTTTGGAGTCCCGGCATCAACAGTTGCGATCGAGCAAGCTTTTAGTGAATCCGGTTACATGTTGGATGAACAGAGATCAAATTTGACATCGGATCACCTCGAAGCTCAAATGATGTTGAAGGACGAGTCCAAAGCCGACCTAAGAGAGCAAGAGAACCGTTGGAATGACTTGATGGATGGCCCGCTCATTGAAGTTGGCTCGGAGAGTGAAACCGAAGCAGGGAGCCAAACCGGGGATGATTGGGATGACGACTTCAAATTCTAAACTCGCCAAGGAAAAAAGGTAAAATGAACTACGAGGGCTTTAATTCCAAGGTAAGAGATACGTAGGCAGCTTCATATGAAGTGCAAGCCCAAATTTCAATTATTTCTTTTTCTCCCCCCTAAAATCTAAATTAGCTCAAAATCAAATTGTTAAATGTTAATTCTAATTTGTAAATTGTAATTTAGTATTTTAGTGTTAAATTGTAAGTTTGTAACTTGTAATTTGTAATTTGTAAATTTGTAATTTGTAATTTCATATTTTCATAGTTTGATTAATTTACAATTTGTAACTTCTAATTTGTAAATTTGTAAATTTGTAAATTATAATTTCATATTTTCATAGTTTGATTAATTTACAATTTGTAACTTGTAATTTGTAAATTGCAATTTCATATTTTCATAGTTTGATTAGTTTACAATTTGTAATTTGATAGATTAAATTGTATTCTCATTTCTCAATATTCTTGTAAGTTGTAACTTGTAAATTGTAAGATATAAATTATAAAGTTACATAATAATATCAAAATTCAAATAAACTTGTGTTTTGTCATACTTCTTAGTTTTTAACTTGTAAATTAGTAATTTTGTCGATTTAGTACTTAGTAATTCGTCCAATCATCCGTTCGAGTTCGAAAAAAAAAAACACAAAACCGGAAATCGGCGGTTAACTGGGTAACCGTCGGAAACCGGCATAAACAGCCGTTGCTCCAAACCGGCGGTTCCGGTTACAAAACCGTAACCGGAACCCGTGGGAGCACGGTGCGGTTCCGGTTCCGGCCATCCGGAACCGTGTAACCGCTGGTTACAAACCGGAACCGGCCGGAACCGGAACCGTGGGCACCTCTAGCCCCTAGCCAAGCTGAAAAGGGTATAATCGGGCCATTACACGGTTATATATTATTTAGTGAGATTTTTTTAATAAAACCTCTGAGTAGCTCAATTGGTAAAGGCTTTTCTAGGAGCTTTTGTAGGTCTCTGGTTCGATTCCATGGAAAGCATGGCTTTTTGCTCTTTTTTTTTCTCAGATTTCGAAAACAAAAAAATAGATTTGTGCGTTTCATGGGTAGAACAAGTGACCTTACCGTGATTAGTTAAGAACCTAACCACTGTACCAAGATACGTTTAATGTTTTATATTAGTTTTCATTAAATATATAACATTATTTAATTATATCTTATAAAAAAAAAATGCCTAGACTCCGCCTAGACCCTGACTAGGCGCCGTCTAGGCAATCTAGGCGCTAGGCGCCCCTCGGCCGCCCGACTAGCGCCTAATGAATTCTACAACCTTGCATATAACTAATATAATTTATATTTTTCTAAGAAAACCTAATATATATATATATAACTCCCATATATAAAACTAAAATTTATATTTTTCGTAATGCTTTTTTTTCTTCACATCTAGGTACTTGTAATTTAATTTGGAGTGACATATTATATAGTTATGATGTTTTTATATTTCAAAATGCTTAATTTGTTATTTTTTAATGTTTATATTTGCTCGTAAAAAATAAAAATGCTGATTTGATATACTTAAATGCATTTATAATGAAACTAATAATATTTTTCCTTAATTCATTTTAAACTACTAATGATCATTGATCATTTGATCTTAACAAAATTAATGAATATGATTCACCACAATTTAGGCCTATATTACATATTAATGCACTCATGTATATATCTTTCTATTTTATAATTAAAACAAAAAAAGGTTCAAAGCATGTGAACAAATTCAGATAATTATGCTCTACTGTTCAAAGTCAAACACCAATGACCCACGACGTTTTAATAAATTCCACGCTTTACATTTAGGGAGTTAAATACTATAAATAATAGGTTTACAAAAATGATTGGCGGTATATATATAATATTATATATATGTGGATTGTGAGTTGTGACGTAGCCGGCGTCGCCGCAGCGCAGAGAAATAAGAACATTTGTCAATAAATTTACGCACAAAACCCGCAACTCTGCAATTTGTTACTTGAAAGATCGAGAGAGAGAGAGGAGAGAGAGATGATTGCAGAAATAGTTGAAGGGTGTGTGTATCAAGAAACTTTGTCAATATACAAAAAATGCTTTTTTGGGGCGACCTTTTTCTTGCTTCTTGGTTTAGCCATTTTTGAAGTTTCTGGGAAGCATCTGCAGTACTCCAAATTCTGGAATTCGGGCTCCAAGAATTCCAAAAAATCTCTGATTTCAAGTAAAACCGGAATGCTTATTTTCTACACTCCAGCGTTATTTGCATGCATTTCTTCATTTTGGCTCTTCCCGGATGGTGGGATCAGGTGCCTGCTGTTGAAATCTGCTATCACCATTCATTTTCTCAAAAGGGACCTTGAGGTATTGATTGATCTTTCTCTCTCTCTCTCTCCATGATTTATACGATTTCTTCTCGATTAATGGATCGCCTTTGTTTTTGTGCTTTGATCTGCTCGGTTGGATCTGATGCTGATTTTGTTGGATTCAATTATGCATTCATTTTTGTAGATTAGGATGAGGGAATTCAAAAATGTGTATCTTTTTCTGATATAATATCACAGTTTAGATTGTTCTCAAGTGTTTATGTTAATTGAAGTTAAAGATGCAATTGTTATGATAGTGATGTAATTCAATTGATGAGTTATATTTGTTGGCTCAACTACTTAAGTGTGTTAAACTTAGACAAGGGAGATGTGTCTCTTTGCTGCAATCTGTGAAGTTTGCATATTTGATAGTTGTACATTTGAACAAAATGTTGTCTTGGTTTCAATTCCCTCGTTTGGCCATTTCTTGAGCTTATGACAGTCGGGAAATGAACCGTTGAGAAGAAGGCTTCGGAGTAGTATCATGTTTGTAGTTCATTCGTCTTGGTTGTGACATAATTGCAGCTCTTATGCTTTGCATTAGTTCCATAGAAACGGGTTAAATTAAGTCTTCTAGAGACAATTAGGCATTGAGAGTTCTACTAGCCTTGAATAGCGAAGTATGTTTATGTTGCTTCAACTTACAAGAATGAGTTTTTATTCAATTGAGAAGTACTTCAAATAATCTGCTTTCGGATTTCTGTGTATCCTTCCACAGGCCTTATTTCGTGTTAATATGAAGTTGCAATGTAATTTTTGAGCACTCATGTTGCAAGATATGCATATTGTCATATCTTCAATCAATATGAAATCATGGTTTCTTCTTGATGCATCTCTTGCTCTTTTCTCATTTTCCTTACCCGTGTTAATGAATCCCCATGAAGGCACACTTTCTTAAGTTCATTTGTCATGAAACCCTTTGGTTGACATTGTTTTAGTTATGCGGTCTCTTGATAAAATCTTGACTAGTAGGAGCAAATATCAAACGTGTTTGTCTCAGATGAAAAAGGAGTTCTGACACCCCTTTCAACTTCGTCATGGAGTTATTTGGATTCTTAAATCAAAACAATTCATAAAAAAGATAAAATCTTCTGTCAGCAACAATACTATTGGTAGTCTCTCAGTCCTTAATTTTGTATAACATTGTCAAATATATCACGAGTTTCCAAAGATTGTTTCCTCGACTCCTCTGTTGGATTATGCTAAAGCTTCATTTTCTGCATATAGATAGATCACTGATTTCCTCATTCCAATGCTCTTGAATTTCCGTTGCTTCTAATCTGCTCGATGCAGGGAGGTGGATATTGCTATTGATGCTTGTTGGAAGTGTAAGCCCTTTCAATCAGACTGATTAGCTTTCTCACTCGCTCTGGCTTATGCAGGTTCTGTTCGTCCACAAATTCAGCGCCTTTACCGTTCTAGACAGTGTGATTATTATTTCAGCCACCTACTTCACAGCTGCTGTTTGCATGGTTTACTTTCATCATCAAACTCAAGGACTCCCAGAGCCTTCAATCGATCTCAAGTATCTTGGTCTTGTGCTCTTCCTTGTCGGAATCTCTGGCAACTTTTATCACCACTACCTCCTCTCCAAGCTCAGACAGAAGAACGATAAGGGGTACAAGATCCCACAAGGAGGTCTGTTTAGTCATGTTGTATGCCCCCATTACCTGTTCGAAATCACCACTTTCGTAGGATTTTCGTTGATCTCTCAAACGATATATTCCTACTTGTGTGCTGTTGGTGTAGCTTTCTACTTACTTGGAAGAAGCTATACAACCAGAAACTGGTATCTTTCCAAGTTTGAGAATTTCCCCAAATCTGTCAAAGCTCTGATCCCATTTGTTTTCTAGATTTCAGAGGGGGTGTGCTGAAATGCTCTGTATTATGTGTAATCACTTATCTTTCTGTACCATTGATGTTTCGTCTCGACTTTTCATTTCATCAATATTTCATTTCATCAATACACGTTACGTGAATATTATACGCATCATGTTTGTGCACATGATGTACATGTACTACTTTTCAACTTATGAAAATCTTTAAAACAAGCAAAATAAAAGGATTGAGTGATAAATAACTAAATAAGACAAAACATTGAACATGGCATTTGATTATAAAAACCACAAGACAATATCATAATCCCTCAACGAAAAAAGAGCAAAAAACAAAAAAAAGAAGTTGTTTCTCCCTTACTCTCAAAGACAAACTATCTCAAAAAGAAATAAAAAAACAACGTGAAACACAGACAAATGTTTTTGAACTTGAATGTGCAATGAAGAAAAGAAAAAGGCAATCACAAACTAATACTTGTTCTTCATCATCATGATCATCATGTCTGAGAATCCAAGGCCAAAATGCTGCTGAGATTCATTGGGTTCATGTAGTCAAGTGAGCCAGTGAGAATTTGCTGAACAATAATTCTGTTTGCTCTTTCAGAAGGGTGGAATGGATCCCAGAATGCATACACATCTCTGTTGGGGCACAGGTTGGAGAGTGTTGTGCACAGTCCTAGCCCATTGTATGGTCCCTGTCCGCAGCACGCCACCTTCGATGTCACGAACCCTGTCGTGTGACCACCCCAACAAACAACATCGAGTAAATACAACTATACGAGTGTAAAACTCGTTCATAATATATACTTAATGAAATAGCACGTGGTCGTTGCAACTTATAAGTTGCAATGACTAGTGACCACCTCATCTAGAGAGAGAGATATATATATACCGAATTGTTGAGGGTTGTTGATGAAGTCGTAGTGTGTGAGCTGTGTGTTGGCAGCGATGAAGACGTTGTCTCCGAGCTCGGAGTTGAGAGAGAGCAGCATTTCTGTGAGCTGTGGGTTGAAGAGTCCGGCGGCTCGTTGGAGTTCTGGCGAACACTCGCCGTTTCGGCTGCGCTGGGCTAGTTCGGCTGGCACGCACCCAAGCGGACCGGTTCCAGTCACCAATACCTTACGTGCTCCGAGTTCGTGAATTCTCTGCATTCAAGAATTCATCCACTCCACCATTAGGACACCCGAGGATGGTATAATTATAATTGGTTTAATTTAATCAAGTTGTATCTATGTTGGTAGTTACGGTTATCAAATAATATTAATTTGAACATTATGGGGGAGTAGAAACTCTACATTAAATTATTCAAGAATTCAATGCTTTGTAGAGACAACCACCAACATTTATGTACCTCAACAGTAACCTCTCTTGAACTGATCAATAAACCATAATTTTCTTTTACTATTTGTGTATGCATTTTAATTAAATGCATGTACCTGTTTAACAACTAATAATACTACCATGTTCTTGATTATGACTCTAGGGTACTGCCCGGTCCAATTTCTTCTCTATAATGTCACTCACAATTCCTAATTAATTCCATATTTGTCTAAACACACGAAATTTAAGATGAATTGCTACCAATTTAAACAGTAGACTTTCACCACTAGTAAGCTAGGTTGATAATCCTTTTTATAAGGGTGAGATATCTGAGTACGAATTTCAATCCTTCCGTTCCCAACTCAAAAAATAATAGATTTTCAATTTGATGGGACCTAAAACATTATCAAACTTGAATATGAATATCGATGAAATTGAGAGTTTACCATGAGAATTTTTCTGTACTCGGAGATGAGATAGGGGACGTAGTCTTGAAGGGCAAATTGGCGAGATCGGGCAGAAAATGGGACTAAATAGTAATTATTGACAAAATCATTGCCTCCCAAAGTAATTAAAACCAAAGCTTGGTTTACTAGCCTTTGGGTCTCTGCGGGTCCCATCATTTGACTCACTCTTTGCTGATATTGCTGAAAATATTGCATTTGTTGCCCAATTCTTATTATATTCACCTGCAAAATTTAATACAACAACTTTTTATAAATCGATATATATATTCCACAAATTAAAGATCACTATGATTTAATTGTTGTTCTGATCTTGACTTTGATGTTGAAATGATATACACTCGATATATATATATATATATATATATATATATATATGATGGCTATTTTTTAATTTATGCATAAAATCTCGTGGTCCAAGATTAATTAATTTATAGAGATTTTGGTGTGCGTCGTTTTTATGCATGGAAACCGTGTGAGTGTGACTGATTGAGATCCATTAGATAGTTGAGTGGAGAGTGGAGACTGTCCTATTACAATTTTTATACTATATAATATTTTAATTATTTTTTGGTACTAGAACTTAGCAGATCGATATGTATCATTTATTTCCAACATAAATACAACTGGTTTTTTAAATTTTTAAACACGTTTTCTGACCTACTAGCATTTTATGCACCTGTAAGAGTTAATGTGAATGTACTACATTTACATCTTTTCTATATGTTACACCCCACAGAAAATTCACTATCTCGAACCCATAAATACATACATATATATATTATGCAACATTAGTGATACATTAATTAATTGTGTTTTTTCACTTTTCAAACAAACACGTACAAATAATAGTTCCAACTTAGGAAATGCATATTAAGACATGAAAACGATACAGAAAATGAAATCAAATAGGCTCACTAGCTTTTCGAAATATAATTCTACTTTACTCCAAAAAAAGTGAAAATTTAAGCTGGAAATGCAAACAAGAAAACTGATAACGAAACTCAACAAACTCATATTATTTTGTGCAAATTACTTAATAATAATAATAATAATAATAATAATAATAATAATAATAATAATAATAATAAATTCAATGCCCAAAACCAAAAAATAGCACAAATAAAAAATGGAAAACCAATCTTGTATACATATATATATATATATATATATATATATATATATATATATATATATCTCTTGTTATTAATCAAAACCTATATACCCACGAACCTTATAGTTTAGCGGTATTACTCACGTGAGTGACATGTTGACCCATAATTTTTCTTTCCCAACTCAATAAATAAATAAATATCATAATGAAAAGACGAGCATAAACATAAACATGTTATAATTTAGAAATTATTTTATAATAAAAATACTTACGAACTGAACTCCAGTGTCATTGAGAATTCCAACTCCAGCCGATGCAAAATTGGCACCATTGAGTAGTTTTGGCCCACTCATTACTGGACTCAAATAAGGCAGAGGTGACTCACTTTGACCAATGTTCTGACCTGGACCAATACATAAAATTGTCACGTCACATTATCATTATCGATCCATACATATATTTTCTAATCTCCTATTTCATTTCATCAATCCACTCCACGTTATTAATTATTTACATGCACACAACGACCGACGAAACAAAACACGAGAACATGAACGCACACGTGAAAGAAAGAAAGTGCGAGCGACTCTCAACTGATAAGATCGGGGATGTTGTAGCCGTTGGAGAAACGGCCGGTTGCTCGGCGGCCGGGATAGTCGATGCCATAGGGTGGGGCGTCCGCACGGGCGGTGGTGGCCAAATAGTTATTGTTCCCGACATCGACGAGCGAGTCCCCGAAAATGAAGAACGCCCGAGCTTCGACACGTGTTGAAGCGAGCAATGTAGCCGAGAGAAGGGCTAAGAGGAGAGTATAGACGGTAGCCATGAGAGGCCTAATGTGGAGGAATGTGTGTATACCACCAACGTGTTTTAGGTCGAGATAGTTAAACCAAAAAGTTGGTTTGGATACACAAGAAAGAAAGCTCAAAATGTATTGGAATATATAAGAAGATAAAGGGGAAAAGTGGGAAATATAAATAGAGCATGAATTAGACAGAGGGAAAGGACCAGTAATAAAAGAGGCAACAGAAAAACAAGTGGGAGGGTAGTTCTAGTGCATTCAATTGGACAGTTGTCTGGCTGGTCAGATTGTTCAATTGCAACCTAGAATTAAGTTGCCATGTATTAGTGTTACACAACTTGTAATAAAATCTTGCTTTTTCTAAGGTGGTTGGTCATTATGTTTTCATCTTTGTAGTATATATATTTTATTTATTTAATTTTTTGAGGTTATAAGTTGCATTTCGGATCATAAATCATAAAAAGTTGAGAAAGGGGTCGGTTCTAAATAGTTTTATGAGAAATTTGAATCAGATCGTCTGATATGTTAAAATTTGTTGGATGGGTCGATATCTGAGAATTTAAATTCATATCCGATAGCATATATACTAGTTATTTTTCTCGTATTTTGGTAGTGTTTGGTTGTGAATTTTAACATGTACATCTAACGGATTTCAATACGTTAGACGGTCTAATGTACATAAGACTTCTTTTGGTTTGACGTGCTTAAGGTTGATTAGGTTGGATATATAATTTTATCCGAGCTTATCAAATATTTGCTTCATATGATAAAAATCCGTGATGAATTATCGGCCCTAGATGGTATCACTCATTTGAGTTATAAATTATCACGTACCCCAATATCGGGGTGATTATTTTTATCCCCCTATTGTTTAAAGTTGAAATTACACAACTATCCTTATCAACTTTAATAATTATCAATGAAAATTTATATAAAGGGTAATTTAAGCATTCTCTCACATTTTAATCATAATATATACTTTAATCCAAATAAAATATTGATAATCAAACATAAATCAATAAAACCATAATCAAGCAATTCAAATATATGATTATTTTTATTCAAACAGTACAACCTTATTATATTCAATCAATCTTATTTATCTCATCCACCTAGCCAAATGGGCGGATGTGGATTATGAATTTATTATAGAATAAGCTAGAATGGATTTGTTATGGATTTTGAATTCATCCTTCAATTCCTTTGAATATATATACGAATTAAATGTGATGTGGTAATTAACATGTCAATATCCCATTTGAGACCTCTTGAGGGGAAGCTTGTAGTAGATATCAACTTATGAAACAAATAAATTAATAACGAGAACTCCCAAAAGTTATATATTGAAAAGAATCGTAAGAGATGCTCAAATATTTAGATGAGAAGAACTCGAAATATAATTGAATATTAATTAATTCTTGCTTAGGATGCTTATTTAAGAATAAATAATCAGTCGCTTATGATTATGTTGCAATTGATGTACTCATGTACAGTTTAATAATTAGTTGTATATGATAAATTAATATTATTGTACTCAATATGTAATTATTTGAGCTCATCAAATTAGAGTTCCCGACAAGAATATCATGATTTTCCTTTCTCGTAGATTTAAGCTATTATTTAGATAGTCTCTGTCTCCTGTAGTTAATTACTAGTCTCAAAAAGGGAAAAAAAAAAGGAAAGGAAATTAACCAATTGTCTAAATCTTGTGTTTGAATGCAAAAAACTTATTAATTTGGAATTAATAATAGCAAGCTGTGTGTCCAATTTAGGTAGATAAAAGGAGCAGAGATCCTCTAGTCCCACTTGTGTGTGCCAACCGTGTGCCACCATTAAAATTATATATTGTTAATAATGTTTTTTATAAAAATAAAATTTATTTTATCATAACTAATAATAATTAATATTTATTGTAAAAAAATTAAAATTTTAAAAAATTATATACCCTAAGTTTGGAATAATCAACCACAAAAATCAATTATATTAACTAAAAAATTAAAATTAAATATTAAAAAATAATTATAAACCCTAGTTGGATGGAACAAACCCTAAATAATAATGTAAAATTATACTAAATCAAAAGAAATTAAAATTGAAGAAAAAAATAAAAGAAAAAGTAATAATTTTGAGGTGTGGCACACGGTTGGCACACACAAGTTGGAACTAGAGGATCTCAAGTGCGATAGAAGGTGGGGTGATCTCCTATTTTTTTTAAAAAAAAATCATGAATGCTACATTTTTCGTTATCTTAATTAATTACAACTCAACTTAATCAATTCGACACATATATATAGAAGTATTCATTATAAGTTGGTATGACTATTGAGATTAATTAAATTAAAGTTAATCTACCTAATTTAGTATCTCTTAATTCACAAATGATGAACAGTCTACATATGTAAATTGTAAGTGTTTAATTAATTTCGTAAGGACATCATATATGTCCGTGATAATACTTATTTTGTCCAAACAATGATAACATGTCGACATAATTATTATTTGAATTTACATATCATCAACGTACATTACATATGCACATGCATTCACACGAGATTTCTTTTTGCGTTTTCTGTATTACATTCCTTGTTTTACTTTTAAATTATGAATTTTTTTAATATTTTTTCTTCAATTTTTTTTTGTAATTTAATTTAATTTTACAATTGTTTATTAGGATTCACCCGACCTAATTAGAATTTATATTTATTTTTTAGCATTTAATTTTTAGTTTTCAATTGATAAATCATTATTATGGTTGATTATTTCAAAATTAAATTATATAATTTTTTAAATTCTTTTTTTTGTTCATAAATGTTGATTGTGATTATTTATGTTATAATTAATTTTTATTTTAGAATAAATATAATTAAAATATCATAAATTTAATAGTGACATAGAATGAAACATGAATGAGTGCAACATGGAATTTTGACCAATTGACATTAATCCCGAATGTTCTTTAATATTTACACTCCAAAAGTGATAAATACCTCATATATACGTCCACATATTTTATGTGGGCAATTCATCAGACCAAATCATGGTAAAATTTGAGGGCATGCATTTTTTAAACACAAAATGATAAATAAGTTTTAATTAAGAAATTTTATACTAATTCTCATGTATTATATATATTCTTCATTTTTATACATCTAGCTAGGCGCGGAGATTATTCTCGAGGATCCCACTAAACCTTACGCGTTGCATGTATGCCTTATCGATATTGTCCCCAACTCAATAAAAAAAAAATCTTGACCACACACACACACACACACATATATATATATATCATATTTAATTTTATATTTAGTTTTTTTTTTTTGTGTGTGTTTGGACATCCCTAATTAACTAGTGGAGTAGATGACTTCATATATATAGATCATACATATAGAGCTTCCATAAATAGCAGCTGCATAATAATAATAATAATAATAATAATAATAATAATAATAATAATAATAATAATAATAATAATAATAATAAATTGGGTGTATATTGAATCATGAAATATTTGTTATTCATAGAGATTGATAGGGAAATAGCAAGGGATGGTGATGAAAGAGCATGTGATGAACATAAATGAAACTCAATGATACAACCACTCACAGACAGTATCTTGCTCCTTACCAATATCAATTCAATCCTCCCTAAATTAATTGCAAACAACTTGGTTCATGTGGCTATGCCCTTGCAATATTAAAATAAATTTTTAATTAAAAATAATCATAAATAAATAATATTATATATATATATATATATCTTTATATATATCAAAGGGGATTTCTGTTAAGGCGTGCTTCAATTCATATATGTATATATATCATGTTTGAATAAATTATATTTAATGTGGTATTTAATGTCACATGTATGTAGATAGGTTTTCTTGAGATTTCTTGTTATAATTTATTAATGTGTGTATATAGCCTAAGGGACGATAAAATTATGATCACACAGATAGAAGTAAATTAAATAATTACTTCCATATATTGTCATGTAACATTAATATATGTGATCTAATTAATATATATTCACAAGGTCGATCTAGCTTTATTTTGAGAATAATACACATAAAATTTACAAATCTAACACGTCAAAATAAGAAACCGTACATACACTACTAGAAAAATGGTCTTTTACTACGGTTCGCTCGATGCTAGGACCGAACCCAGTGCATACCACCGGCGGATTCCTGACACGTGGACCACACTATTAGGCCAAATTTAAAAACTAAATTTTGTACTGTTTGGAGGTTTGGTTGAGTTAACCACCTCAGTTAACTTACAGTCAAAGTTTTTTTTTTTCCAACTGTGATGATGACTTGGCTAAAAGGTGATATCTACTTTTGGAACTTGCACATCAAACGAGGAAAAATGAAATAAAAGAGAAGATTTTATTGCATGCATCCACTGTGTATATATAGGCGGTCAACTTATTAATTTAAATGTAATGTTAATTTACATGGTCCATTACGTATTATTAACTTATTATAGTTTCTTGATCTGAAATTATATTTCTCTGTTTAAAGTTTAAAATGCGAACAATACAAATTTCGTGCGTTTTAGCTTAGAGTTTATGAGAGGAGAGGAGAGGAGAGAGATGGTTTTTTCTTTGCATTCTCGCGGCAACGGGTGGTTGTATTTTTGGTACAAGGCCCTTGAGTTTCCTTCATTTGTAAGCAAAAGGGGAAGAGTTTGTAAAAAAATTGAGAGAGGTCAAGGTTGAAGGGCTTGAAGAAGTCTGAAAGCCGCCGGAAGCTGACACTAGCGTTTTCTCCGGTCGGTCGCTATTCGCAGGTCCTCGTGATCGTTCCTGGTGGTGGGTTTGTAATATCTTTTTTTTAATTTTTTTGTTTAATTTTTATATCGACGTGTTGAGTGTTACACGTTAGATTTTTAATTTTTTTGGGGGGGCTTTTAATATTGTATTGTTGATCTTGCCGTCCGTCGTGCTTTTTTGTAGATTATTGTTGGGTGTGCTCTTTTTTACGGCGAAGGGTTTCTATGGGCTCTAGGGTAAAGTTTAAGGGCAAATGTAGCAAACGCTCTGGCCAAGGTAAGATTTGAATTGGAAAAATATGATGTTTTATGTTCGGAAATTTTCTTATGATTTGGTTCATCTCAGAAGCAACTCTATATTCCATTAGGTTTTTGTTTTCCTTGATTCGTAATGAGGATAGATCTTGTTGTTGGCTTTATGTATGAAATTTGTCCATATATTAATCTTTTTATATAACAAGTGCTTCTTTTCTTCTAGGAATTGAAGTAGAGTTAGTCTAGTGTTTTATGAATTTATCTAAAATCCCAAAATAATTGTGTACGTTATTGATGTTTTGGGGAAATTGTTATCGATGATGTTGTTGTGACTCTGAGAAGCTGCATTTGATTTATTTTATGATTGGTGGGAGGAAAATGTGTATTCCGTTTAAATAATGTTTATGAATGAATCTTGAATTCAATGTTTTTCTTATATGGTTTGTTGGCTATGCACTTAGGTGGCAACGTAGGTATGAGATGCCATTTGGAATGGCTGCAACAAGTGACAGACTTTTTGTCTGCGGCTAATCTAAGTCGATTGAGGGAGTCTTGTTTCGGTCCTCTACTGGGAATAGCGGACATGCAATTTCAGGGTCAAGTGTATCATATTCTTGTGAGGAACCATCTTTTGGCTGATAATCCGAACCGTCTCCGTTTCCTTATTCATGATAAGGTTCACGAGTTTGGGCCGGTCGAATTTACCTTAATCACCGGGCTTAAATTCAGTGGATATTATGAGCTGTCTAAGTCCTCAGTGATCTATGATGTTTGCTTCCCAAATAAGAGAAAGCTAAAGTTTGAAGACATTTCGGCTGCATTCAAGCAAGAGTGTTAAATATCTGGCGGTGATTCTGAACTATCCTTGAAGCTAGCTTATCTTTTTTTGTTATATGCTGTTGTTGTGATGAGGGACAAAAATGATACCAACATTCAAATTCAACTTGTGCATTTAGTGGATGATATTGAGAAGTTTAATGACTATCCCTGGGGGCGTGTCTCCTACGATTATCTGGTAGAAGCTACCTTGTCAAGGAAAGAAATTATTGAGAAACAGTTAAGACAAGGGAAGAAAGTTGCTTATGATGCGTTCGGGTTTCTTCTGGCCCTTCAAGTTTGGGCTTATGAAGTGATCCCCGACTTGGGGCGTCACTGTGCGCACAAAATTGAAGGCAAGGAGCAGGGTTCCCTAGGATTCTACGCTGGACCGCGCCAGGGTTCTTTCATTACGATGATCTCATGCGGTTTTTCCCTGCCGAATCCGTTGAACCTCGAGTAAGTTATTAATTATTTAGCACATAATATAATATTTATTTAATTAGAACCATTACCTACTTATTGAAGGTGGAAGCTCAGTCTTTTAGTTTTGAAGTTTAGAACAATTTATTAGTTCTTAAGTAATTAATGATTCAGTTGGGAGGTGAATTAATTTATATTACTAGTCTGTGCAAATTAGTATATTGAATTTGTAAATATTATAGGGACTTTTACCTCCAACTGAGGAAGAATGGAGGCATCTTGAAAGGCTAGGTTTGCAGCAAAGACATCTCTCTCCTCCCAAGTTGTTCCCTGAGGTTGTGGGTATGGCGGCTCCAAAGCGGAAGGCTCGTGGGGTGGACATAGATGGTCAGGAGAAGATCAGAAAGCGGACAACGACCCCTCTGCGTTGGTCTTCAAGAAAGGCAGTTCTCCGGCCTCTTGATTCCACTGCTGAGTCCAAGAGTCGTCCTGTGAAGGATTCAGATAGTGCCAGGTTTTTGGATAAGGACATCTACAGCAATATATGTTACATATTATAGTACTGACTATATATAATATGCCTTATTGAAGATATTATGAGAACTGCAAATAACAAGTATTAATCAATTTGTATTCAGGTCACCTTGACTGAGATTGCTGCTTCTGTGAAAGAGTTGCTTGTGAGGGTTGGTTATATTGAGACGGTTATGCGTTCATGCCAGTGTGTTGTGAACGTAGATGCGGAGGTAGGAACGAAACAGGGTCCAGGGCTTCATAATTCCGATTTTCGGAACCCCCCCGAAAGGAGTCTGATTCGCTGAAGGATGACGACATAACCCCGAGTGAATCTGAGGCTGATGGTGGGCAGAAGGAGGATGTTGATTTAGTCAAGCCCTCGCTGTGGAAGGGGTCGTGTAGTGTACCCCCCCAAATCTTTAAAATCTGATGCACAGAAGTTGTTCACACATAATCCTTTAATGTATGATCCGCTGCACGCTTCCTTCATGCCCGTTGATGCAAAGCGCTTCGAAGATTGGCATGACAATGCAAGAAAGATTGGAATGTATGTGTTTCCTGACACTTTGCTCCTTTTTTATCGATTGTGTAGTTCTTTAATTGCAAATTTCACAGAAAAATTGATTATGATTTTGTGAACTGTTAGGCCATGTGAGACTCCTCTAACAATCACGAGCCGGACGAAGGTGAACTGGGACTAGTTCAATCCTCTTATGAGGCGTCGGGGGTGGCTATGTTCGGAGGTATTTTATATTATAAGTTGTGGAAATTTTTTAATACTTCATGTACAAGTAGATGAATAATTAAAATGCAAATTGGTAGCACATCGATGCCTTGACAAACCTCATGTTGTTCAAGTACAAGCAAAATAAAGAACATTTTGTCAGTGGATGGACTCTGATGGAGCAGCTGGGCACGGTAATGTGGCCTGAACCCTAGTTGTTGCGATTGAAAATGTGGTGACTACATGTCATGATTGTCATTAATTTCAAGGAAGTTTCTGTGATTGTTTTAGGGCCTTCTCATGAAGGGGGATCTCCAGAATGTGTCTGGAACCCTAATGGATTATGTGTTGGGGAAAGTGCCAAGGGAAGCTGGGTTGCCATGGGCTGAGGCAAGGTAGGTCATCGGTATTGCCAATGTGAATGGAAATCCTTAGGTATGTTATTTGATATCACTGGCCGATCAAAGTATCGTTGTGTACGACTCCACATCCGAAAGCTCTGACTGGCTACGTTTAGCTGAATAGTTTGAAAACATGTCCCGATTTCTTCCATTGGTACATCAGATTGTCGACTTATGGGTGGGGAAGCAAAGGAAGGAAGCCCTAAAGCCCGTTTGGGATGTGTATCAGTTTCGCTATCCTCCGCAGCAGGTAAACAACGATGACTGTGGTGTGATGGCCATAAAATTCATGGGGTGCCTTGTTTCTGCCTTTGCCTTGAGGCACCTGGACCCTAAGAGGTGTGGTATATTCCGGTGAAGCTACTGTGCCGAACTGTTTGAATTGGGCCTAAAACATCCAACAACCATGCAATGCCCCCATGCTGCTCATTTGAAAAATGATCTTATTTTGAGTGACATGTAATTATATGTTCTTACTTTAACTATATTGTAAACAAGTAACCCTAATCTTTTGTAGAGTAGTAGTGATCCCCCAATGCTGATCAATAGGGGGCCCGATCGATATAGGAAATTGATAGCTGGCCTCACGGCCGTATAAACTACTATATATGTAGTTATTTTTTGTATGATCTCCCCACCCCCTTGTATTCTTAATAAGGTTGCACCATTAGGGGGATTGTTTATTCGTAGGGTGATCATATCTAATGTTAATCATATCTTATGTGTTTTTTTTCTTTAGTGTTGTCATTGTAGTTTTGAAACGAATTCATTAGGAGGCATAATCCTGTCACAGATTTAATAGATAAAGAAAAGTAAATATTAGAATCACAAATTAGTTTTGTGTTAAGGTTTACTCTTTGTATTTTTATTTGGTGGAAACAGCTAAAAATTTATAAGATGACATTAAAACTTGAAAATCTATAATCAAAGCTAATTTGAATCGAACGGTCAATAGTGATGTATGAGGGAAGTGCAGCACGTCCACATTGAAATTTCATTTTATTTTTCGTATGGTGATTAAGAATGTAATTGCAAAACTCAGAGAAATTGGTAGTTAATTTTGTTTCTTATAAATTTTTGATTTGAACGTGCAACATTAATTTTTTAGGCAAGTGCAGCACCTTTAACTTTATTAGCCAAATGTAGCACGTTTAAATTGAATTTTTCCTGACATTTAAAAATAACTGAAAAACCCAAAAATTTATAATTAATCAACCATGGATGTTACTAATTTGGAGGGTATGGGGTATACAATAGATTGAATTAAACAACGAATTAAGTTGTTAAATAAGAACCCAATTTTTATATTTGAAAAACGTTCGAAAAAAGGGGCATGTAGCTCGACCCACAATATTTTAATAAGGAAGTTTGCGGTCGTTCACCTAATATTACATTTGAATATGTAATCATCAACTAAAATAAAACTTTTTGAATAGCCTGGTTGAAATGGACAATAAACGTGCATGCTACACGTTCTTCCTGGATCGTGTAACACGTTGTTTGTAATGTATGTTAATATGTTGATCTATATATATATTTCTTATGTAGTTATTCTGATTTCGTTCTAGTTCACTATAAACGAACGTGCTACACGTTCTTGATGGAACATGTTACACGTTTTTAATATATTGGCTGCGTGTAGGTGGAGAAGTATATATTTGAAATTCTTCGATATATTACCCAATTTGATTTGTTAATAAGTGTTCTCGAAATTTTTTTAAAACTATACACTCCCACATGGGAATTCCGGAAAAAAATTAATAACTAGTATTTCGTCGGTAAAATACTGACACATTAAGAAATGTTCTAAATTAATTTTGATCTTTTTAATTTTTGATGTTACATTTTTTCTGGGGATTTTTTTTATTATCTTTATGGTTTCAATGTTTATATTGTTTTGTGATATTTAAAAGTATTAATTTACTAAATGTATTTAATATAATTTGAAATGAATGGTCTAAATTGTATTAAATAGTCAGTATTACGTGGCCTTTTCGAATTTGGAATTGCTAACTAACTGCAATTATATAATTTTATAATATATTGATTTATTTTATATCTTAATTCATAAATTATTTTATTTATAGTAATCTGTAAATTACTATATAATTGTGAATCTGAAATCAAGGTTTTTAATGTTGTTGATTTATCATTTATTTATCATTTTATAATTATTTTCATTTTGGGAATTATTCACAATTTATAATATTTAGAAATATGATTTATTTTTCTAGGTACTAATTAATGACGAATATAAGTTTATTTGACAAATTCATGTATTTGACATTGTAATTTATATACTTTAGATTTTATTGAATTTGTAATTAGTAACTGATTGTCATTTTGAAATTTACAGAAATGAGACCAAAAAAACATTGTAAATTTTGGTGTAAATATGAATTGGGCCAACCGAGAAAATAATACGAACAAAATACCCGACAAAATGATTATATGACAATTATAAACTGACGTGCTACACGTTCTTTATGGAATGTGTTACACGTTGTGAACACGTTTTAGTGTGTCGGTGCAGAAGCGAATTTTTTGATGTATTTTCTAATGAAATGTTGCGAGTGATCAAATTTTTTTTTGAATTCTTCAATATATTAGCCAACATGCATTGATAATATCTGTGTCGATTTGGTTTTAAAATGCGATTTCCGCATGGAAATTCTGGAAAAATGTTAAAATTCTATTTCGTCTTTAAAGTTCTGACACGTTAAGAATTGATGTAAATTATTGATGCTCTTTTTGAATTTTTATGTTACAATATTTTTGGGGAATTTATTTGATTATCCGTATATTTCAATATTTATATTATTTTGTGATATTTTAAAGTATAAATTTAAGTAAATGTACTTATTTACGAATTTGAAATGAATGTTCTAATTTGTATAGTATTGTTAATATTACGTACTATTTTCGAATTTGGAATTGCTAATTCATTGTGACTATGAATTTTTTAATATATTGATGTATTTTACTTCATAATTTATATTTAATTTTATTGAAAGTAATCTGTACATTACTATATAATTGTGAATTTGAACTCTACATGTTTAATATTATTGATTTATCACTTATTTTACATTATACAATTATTTTCATTTTGGAAAGTATTCACAATTTAAAATATTAAAAAAATATTATATATGTTTGTAGTTTCTAATTAATGATGATTATAATTTTTTTTAAAATAATTTATTGTTCCGTCATTCTAAGTTTTAATCCCATAGAATTCATTCAATTTTTAATTAGTAACTGATTATCATTTTAAAATATTTATAACTGACCCCCAAAAAATATTGTTAATTCCTAAATAACCAAGAAATGCCTCAAGCTAGAACCATGTTACTAAGATAGGTAAATTCTATTGGGTCAGAAAATACGAATAAAATTCCCAAAAAAACCATTATATAAAAATTATAAACATACGTGCTACACGTTCTTTATGGAATATATTTATGTGTGTGGGTGGAGAAGTCATTTTTTTTTCAATTTTATAATTAAATTTTGTGAGTTTTAATGTCGCGGACCAAAAATAAAATATTTTTAATCCTTCAATGTATTAGCCAACACACAAAATCCACGCTTTTGTTAATATCTGTATCGATTTGTTTAAAACTAAACACTTCCACATAGGAATTCCGGAAAATTGTTTAATAATAATTTCGTCTTCAAAGTACAGACATGGACGTAAATTATTTAAGATCTTTTTAAATTCTTATGTTACAATATTTTTTGGGAAATTACTTCTTTATCTGTATGTTTCAATATATATATTATTTTGTGATATTTTAAAGTATACTTTTGTGAAAATGTAATTATTTATGAATTTGAAATGAATGTTCTAATTTATATTAAGTGGTTAATATTACATATTATTTTCGAATTTGGAATTGCTCATTAATTGCAAATATAAATTTTTCTATAAAATTTCGATTTTGGTTTCATAGGACATGACCTAGTACGATTTTGGTTCCAACCCTATCACATTTTGTCCTATTTCAGAAATTATTATTAAATTTGGTCCCATGTTACTTGGATTTAAAAAATTGGCGTAACGGCCACTAGTTTTGGGACCAAAAGTGAAATTTTGAGCGACATAAAAGTCCTAAAATGTAATCAACTATGAATGATTTGTCAGCCGAAAAAGTGATCAAATGTTTGATCTATAAACAGGGGGTACCCTTTTTTTTTACGTAGGGTTATTTTAAAAAACACTACAATAAAAACGTGATTTAACAACGGATTATAATTCTTTTTAAAATAGCGACACATTAACAACGGATTAAGATAAAGATATTTAATGACGGATTTTTTTTGTCTCAAACTTAACAAAGAACACATGTCGATTTTTAATTTAAATATTAAAATACTTTAATGTTAACGACGCAATAACAACATATTTTTTCTAATATTTATTATTATCGTGTATATTTTTTTTATTTTGCAATCTCTTTAATGTTATTGATGTTTGATTTATTGTACATTTTCTAAAATTATATCTCTTTTTTATTTTTCAATTACTAATTAATTATGACAATAAATTATTATTTTTTTGTTTATTAGTGTTACTTTACGATTTTTAAAATTTCGTATTACTTTATATATATTTTTATTATTTTATATTATTTTTAATATTTTCGGCTTCACTTGGCGCGCTTTCATCGCTAAAATGTCTTATTGTTAAAATATTTTTTACCAAATTTTTCCCCTTAAATCGGGTTACCTCAATAAATATTGCAATAGAATCGTGATTTAAAGATGGATTATATTTTGTCGTTACAATACCAACGCATTAAGAATGGATCTTTGGTTAAATTATATATTTTCAATATTTATGTTCAATTTATATTTCGTAATATTTTGTATTTTTCATTTAAGTCTTAATTATGGGTTTGAAGCAAATACTATTTTAAATGTATTTTGTTTATGGTAATATTTGGAATTTAAAAGTTGTAGAAACCACACAAAATTTATATGGGCCAGAAAATACGAGCCTAATCTCCAGAAAACTGAATTATATGCCAATTCTAAATTCAAAACATTTATTTAGATCATCTTACTAGCATTAGGCGCTGATTCATTTTCTGAATTCCTGACACTTGGTTACTATTAAAAATTTGAATTGTGTCACGCCTTGTGTGTTTATTTAATTTTTTTGGGCAAGTTTTTAGGCACTATGATACATAATTAATATAACACATTCGGTTGGGGAAAAATGTAATTTTAATTTGGAGGTTGAGTTGAGTTAAGCACACCAGTTAACTCTTTTTTCCCAACTGTCATGATGACTTGGGTAAAGTTATATCTACTGTTTGCACTTGCACATCCAACGACGAAAAATGAAATCATAGGGAAGATTTTATTGCATGCATGTATATCGACGGTCACCTTATTAATTTAAATTTAATATTAAAGTACAGGGTCCATTATTACGTATTATTAATTGTTATAGTTTCTTGATCTTAATTTATGTTCCTTTGTTTAAAGTTTAAAATGCTAACAATATAAATTTCGTGAGTTGTAGCTGAGTTTATGAGAGGACAGGAGAGGAGAGGAGAGAGATGGTTTTATATTTGCATTCTCGAGGCAAGGGGTGGTTGTATTTTTTATACAACACCCTTGAGTTTCCTTTATTTGTAAGCAAAAGGGGAAGACTTTGTTAAAAAAGTGAGAGAGGTCAAGGTTGAAGGGCATATCCGAAGTCCGACTGGCCGCTGGAAGCTTACAACATCATTTTCTCCAGCCGCTCGCTGTTCGCAGGTCTTACTGGTCCTTCTAGGTTGTGGGTTTGTAATATCGTTTTTTTAAAAATGTATTTATTTTATTTTTATATCGACGTGTAGAGTGTTTTCGTGTAGATTTTTTTTTGTTTCTTGGAGGGGCTTTTAATATTTAAATGTTGATCTTGCTGTGCCTCGTGTTTTTTTCTAGCTTATTGTTCGGTGGTCGCTTTTCTCCGGCGAAGGCTTGCTATGGGCTCCAGGGCAAAGTTTAAGGGCAAAGGTAGCAAACGCTCTGGCCAAGGTAAATTTATAATTCAATAAAGATGATTTTTTATGTTCGGGAATTTTATTATTATTTTGTTCATCTCTGAAGAAACTACATATTTCATTAGGTTTTGGTTTTTCTTGATTCACAATGAGGATAGATTTTGTTGTTCACTTTATGTACGAAATTTGTCCTTATATTAAGTTTTTATATAACAAGTGGCAGTGTTCTTCTAGGAATCGAAGTCTAGTTAGTCTAGTGTTCTGTGAATTTCATAAACATCCCTAAATAAGTGCACACATTATAGATGTTTTAGGGAACTTATTTTCGACGATGTTGTTACTGTGTCTCTGATAAGCTGCATTTCGAATTTTTATTTGGTTTTTTTTTATCTATTTTCTGATTCTGTATTTTGTTTAAATAATGTTTTTGGATGAATCTTGAATTCAATGTATTTCTTATATGGTTTGTTGATTGTGCATGCAGGTGTCAACGTGAATCTTGAATTCAATGTTTTTCTTATATGGTTTGTTGATTATGCATGCAAGTGGCAACGTATGTGTGAGATGCCATTTGGAATGGCTGCAACAAGTGACTGACTTGTTGTCTGCGGCGAATCTGAGTCGATTTCGTGATTCTTGCTTCGGTCCTCTCTTGGAAATCACAGAAATGCAATTTCAGGGGCAATTGTATCATATTCTTGTCAGGAATCATCTTTTGGCTGATAATCCGAGCCGTCTCCGTTTCCTTATTTATGATAAGGTTCACGACTTCAGGCCGGCCAAGTTTACCTTAATTACTGGACTTAAATTGAGTGGATATTACGAGCCGCCTACCTCTTCATTAGTCCATGCTTTGTGCTTCTCAAATAAGAAAACCCTCAAATTCGAAGACATTTCGCTAGCATTCAAGCAACAGTGTGAAATATCTCGCAGTGATTCAGAACTTTCCTTGAAGCTAGTTTATCTGTTTGTCTTATATGTTGTTGTTCTGATGAGGGACAAAAATGATACCGACATTCAAATGCAATTTCTGCATTTGGTGGATGATATTGAGAAGTTCAACGACTATCCATGGGGGCGTGTCTCCTACGATTATCTGGTAGAAGCTACATTGACACGGAAAGAAGTTCTTGACAATTAGTTAAGGCAAGAGAAGAAAGCTTCTTATGAGGTGTTTGGGTTTCTTGTGGCGCTTCAAGTTTGGGCTTATGAAGTGATCCCCGACTTGGGGCGTTACTGTCCGCAAAAAATTGAAAGCAAGGAGCAGGTGTTCCCGAGGATTCTACACTGGGCCGCGCCAGGGTTCTTTCATTACGACGATCTCATGCGGTTTTTCCCTGCGGAACCCGTTGAACCTCGAGTAAGTTACTAGTTAATCAGCTGCAGAGTATAATTTTTTTTAATTGGAACCATTACCTAATGATTGAAGGAGGAAGTCCAGTGTTTTAGCTGTTAAGTTTAGACCAATTTATTACTGCTTAAGTAATTCATGATTCAGTTGGGATGTGAATTAAGTTGTATTAGTAATCTGTGCAAATTAGTATAAGTAATTTGCAAATTTTACAGAGACTTTCACCTCCAACTAAGGAAGAATAGAGGCATCTTCAAAGGCTTAGCTTGCAACAAAGGCATCTCTCTCCTCCCAAGTTGTTACCGGAGGTTGTGGACATGGCTTCTCCTCCAAAGTGGAAGGCTCGTGCGGTGGACAGAGAGGGTCAGATGAAGAACAGGAAGCGGCCCATGACCCGTCGACGTTGGTCTACAAGAAATGCAGTTCTGCCGCCTCTTGATTCCACCGCAGAGTCTAAGAGTCGTCCTGCCAAGGATTCAGATGATGCACGATTTTTGGATGAGAACATCTGCACCAATGTATGCTTAATATTGCAGTTCTTACATTAATATATATATATATATATGTGTGTGTGTGTGTGTGTGTGTGTGTATAACTATATATATATAGTGCCGTATTGAAGTTATTATATTAAATGCAATTAATAAGTGAGAATGAATTTGCATGCATGTGACTTTGAATGAGATAATTGCTGCTAATGTGAAAGAATTGCTTGTGAGGGTTGGTTCCATTGAGAAGGTTATGCGACATTGCAGGTGTCTTATGAACGTTGGTGAGGAAGTAGGATCAGAAAAGGGTCTGGGCCATCATGTTCCCGAGTTTAAGAAGAATAATGATGAGAGTACGTCGTTTGATTATCACGAGTATGATGGTGTGAAGATAGATCAGACTGTGGTTTTAGGCAGGCCCTCGTTATGGAAGGGCTCATGTAGTGGAGAGCTCAAATTTGTCAGATCTGTCGTCTGGAAGTTGTTCATTCGTAATCCTTCATTGTATGATCCGCTGCACACTTTTTACATGGCCGTGGATGCCAAGCCCTTCCAAGATTGGTACGACAACGCACGAAAGCTTGGAATGTATGTTTTTCCTACTCATTGCAACATTTTCATCGTTTGTCTAGTTCTGTAATTAGCCATGTCTCTGTATAAATATTTTTCCATTTTGTGAACTCGCAGTCCCTGCGAGACTCCACTTCCAATCATGAGCAGGTCTAGGGTGAACTGGGATTGGTTCACACCTCTTATGACCCGTGATGGTTGACTATGTTCCGAGGTAGTTTGTTTTTTTACTTGTTGATGAATTTTTGTCATTTTTTTAAATACTTGAAGTAGAATTAGATGATTTATTAGAATGTATGTGCCAGCACATTGATGCCATGACAAACCTCCTCCTGTTCAAGTACAATCGCGCTAAAGATAAGTTTGAGAGTGGGTGGACTTTGATCGAGGGACTGAGCACGGTAATCTGGCGTGACCCCTATTGGTTGTTTTTCAAATTGTGCTGATTATAAAATGTGATGATTGTTATTAATTTCAAGAAGTTTGTGTTATTATTTCAGGGCTTGCTGTTGAATGGCGATCTCTAGAATGTGTCTGGTATGCTAATGAATTATGTTCTGGGCAAATTGCCACGAGAAGATAGCTTGCCATGGCGTTAGGCAAGCAAGATCATCGACATTGCCAACGTGAACGGAAATCATTGGGTTTGTTATTTAATATCATTGAATGAGCAAAGAATTGTTGTCTATGACTCCACATCCAAAAGCTCTGATTGGGCACGCATAGCTCAATAATTCGAGAACATGTCCCGATTCGTTCCATTGGCATGCCGGATTGTTGGGTTATGGGTGGGGAAGCAAAGGAAGGAATCGCTCAAGGCCATTTGGGATGTGGTGCAATTCCGTCATCCTCCGCAGCAGGATAACAACTCTGACTGTGGTGTGATGGCAATAAAATACATGGAATGCCTTGTTTCCGACTTTGACCTGAGCCAGCTAACCCCAGATAGGTGCGGGATATTCAGGCGAAGCTATCGCGCCAAGCTGTTTGACTTGGGCCTTAAATATCTAGTCTCTTGACCATGCAATGCCCCTCCCCTGCTCATCTTCAAAAACAAGCTTATTTTGATTTATATGTAATTATATGTTCTTAATTTAACAACAGTACAAACAACTAACTCTAATTTTTTGCAGGGGAATAGTTATCCCCTAGGGCGATGAACACTCGAGTTGCTCGATATAGCAATTACTGATTGGACTCTTGGCCGTCCGTAATCTCTATATAGGTAGTTGTTTGTATCCATCCCCTACCCCCTTCTATGCGTAGTTATTTTTAAGTAAGCGGGGGCTTCTTTATTCGTAGGTTGATTGATCATATCTAATGTTAATCCCAAGGTATCTCTGGCCTTTGTTATTGATGTCCTTGTATGTTTTACACGCTTACATAACATTGATCATTTAACTTCAAATTATAAGAAATTACCTTACATATATAAGTTGATTTCATTAGGAATTATAAGAAATTACATTAAAATATTTGAAATAGTAAGTTCATGTGATTTGGAATTAAATGAAATAATCTATTGTAATTTCTTTTAATGAATTCAGAAATTAAATTATATTTGTTCGTTTCATTTTAAAACTTAGTAAGTTATTGGAGAGTAACAATTTGCACATACAAAGTTTTTTCATTTTAACAGAAATGGGCCGAGATTTTTGTAGGCGAATAAAATAATTTTTATCAGTTTTCTAACAAAAAGTTATGTATATTATATTACATAAAGTCAATGTTACTATAAATTTATGGTGTTAATGCAAATTCTTACACGTAGAAACACAAGAGGTGACCCGCACACACATAGGGCTGTATACGAGCCGAGTCATCACCTAGTACCATCGGGCTCGAGCTTGGCTCGTTTAGAGATTTGTGAGCTCGAGCTCGACTCGAGCTTCGAACTCGGGCTTGCGAATCTCCACTCGATAGGAAAAAATCAAGTTCGAGCTCGAACTTGAATTCGGCTCGGGTATATGACTCGATTATTTAAAATTCGAGCTCAGCTCGGGTTCGAGCTCGAGCTCGTTTACATTCACAATTATACTACCTATAAAATCATATACTATAATACAAATAGTATATATAACTAAGTATATAAGAATATTTTTAATCTTGAATATTTGATTTCTTATTTAATGAATTGAGAATGATGATTTTGTTAATATTAGTTTTAATTTTTGTTAATTTTCTTTTTCCCCTTTTATTGTTATGTACATTTTAACTAATGTCAACTGTATACCATATGATATGATAAGTTTAAGATTAATTATATCATATTGTATACCATATGATATGATAGTTTATATAACTAAAAGTTTAAGATTAATTATATCATATTGATGCTATGAACAATATTGTTACTATTGAACATTTGATTAGTTATAATTTTTGTTAATTTTTTATTTTCCTTTATTATTTTGCTACTTTCAATAATATTAGTTCACTTTCATTGATTTAATTTCATGTATTAATATTTAATACATGAGTATTATGTGTCAAGTTGTCAATATTAATCTTAATTTTATTTAATTTTTCATTTATTACTTTACTAGAATGCACATCGATAGACGATAATATACATATAACTAAGAATTTAAGATTACCTATATAACATTGGTACTAAGAATATTATTACTCATGAACATTTGATTAGTTATAAGTTTTTTTCATTTTCTTTTTCCTTTATTATTTTGTTACTTTCGATAATATTAGTTTAATATCATTGATTACATTTCATGATTATTAATACTTAATGATAAGTATTGTTTTATCAAATTGTCAATATAAATCCTAATTTTTTAATTTCTTTTTTCCTTTATTACTGTACACATATTATCATTTTATAATTTATAACTTATATTCTTGTATGTTTTAAGTATTAATCTAATATGGACTATAATCTATTTGTTATATAATATATAAATATATAATGTTAATTTCTTTTTCTTTAACTTCTTCTATTACTCATCTACTCTTGTGTTAAGCATCTGATTTCATAATTTCGATAATATTACAATAAAATGATTGATTTTATTTCATATATATTATTTAATGATAAAGTGAAAAATATTATTTTGTAAATATTATTCACAATTTCTCTTATTATTTTGTATTTATTATTGAGCGTTCAATTTCTTAATTTCGATAATGTTAATATAATATCATTTCATATTTTATTTTATTATCATTTATTATACTAATAGTAATATGTAAAATTGTAAACAAGATAACTATATTATATATAATATGTATATAAATATATATTTCATCAGTTTGTCTGTTTGTTTATATAATTGTTACTCTTGAATCTTGATCATTGATTTTATACCTTTAATAATATTAGTCCAATAGTTAATATCATTAATTTTATTTTATTTTTAATGAGAAGTATCAATTTGACAAAAGTTACAATATAAATAAATAATATTTTAAAAATTACAAAAATAATATGTATCTTGAGTTCCAAATCGAATAGCGAACATCCAGCTCGAGCTCGAGCTTGTTTAATAAATGATCCAGTCTCGAGCGAGCTTTTTTCGAGCCGAGAACCGAGTATCTCGCGAGTAGTTTGGCTCACCTCTTGTGTTTCTGCGTGTAATAATTTGCATTATTGTGTGTGACACACAATACACAACCCACACGCACATTCCACATTCAATTTTTTTTTTGTTTTTAAAATTACAAAATATTATGAGAATTTTTAAAAAAATAAACAATTTCATATACTAGGCAACATGGTCAACATTCAAATTTTCTCCTACTTTTGTATTTTAAACTAATAAATAAGAAAACAATAAAAATTGAAAAAAAAACAAAAACCTACAACATGTGACACGTTTCTTGTGCATAATAAAATTCTTTTATTTTACTTTTCTTTTTCCACAAACACACGCACACAACCCACTCAATGTTACAAGTCCAAAAAAAAATTAGCCGAAAAACAAATAAATAATTCAATAACAAGTACACGCTCATAGGTACATATACACGCACGTGCACGCAATATTTATTCAAAAGCATACTATTAACTTATGTAATCTAATTTCAAATGAATTTATATAATATAATTTATATTTTTTTTTCCAAATTATTATATTAACATAAATAAATAACATAAAAATTAATTTACCAACCTACTGTTAATTTTTTTAACAAGAATGGTCATTCCCACTTGAATCACATAAGTATGAATATGAGATTAGTAGCTACTCGTACTCTCATGGTTTTATGTATTATCGATTATCAAAATATATTGTAATTTTTTTATTTTGAACAAGTACAAATTTTTTTTGGCATTGCCAAATGAGATCTCAAATTTTTATCAAATATTTTATTGAAAAAACAAATTTACGAAAATAATACTGATTATTTTCCAATTATTTTTTAATGTTTGGCTTAGTTTCTTAGCACTATGATAGATAGTTAATATAACACATTTATGGGTGGAATAATTTTATTTTACTTGGGGAGCATTTTTCCTCCAACTCGACTAAAATCTTAAATCCTTTCATTAAGTGTTGAACTATTGTTATCAATTTTCAGAGGTACGTGCTAGCGTGTAAGCGCATAATGTTATGAGCGTGTTACATGTTTTGTTCTCACATATTCCTCTTTCAACTACTTCTCCGTAAATATAGACCCAAAAAATATTGGAAATGGTTAGCTGTTTGTTCTGAATTTTAGATGCAATAACAAATGAACAAAAGCCTTGCACATTAACAAAATATTTTTAAATAGACATAATCCAAAAATAAACATTTCGATCGCCTACCGAGAAAAGGGTTCCAACATCCCAAACTCAAAAAACGCGAAAATTAATAACATAGATAATGCCCAACAGAAAAAAATAATTAAAACCAGAGTGCCACTGTTGACACTATGGTTGCTACCACCAATTGACGATTGGCTCCGGCAACCATTTTGGATGTCCGCCGTTGAGCCTGGATATGATCCAGTGCATATCCAGCTTGCCTGCCCCACCATTCGTGAAAACCTCGTACAGGAGGCGGTATTTAGGCTCTCCATTGAGGCGGAAGAGGAGGAAATCCGCAGGCTCATCTTACAAGCACCAGTCATGAAATAAGAAAGAAAACACTCCATATAAATTTGGGTGAATAAATAAAGGTTCACGGAAAACTCACCGTGCGGGGATCGTACCGGTCCCAGTACTCCGGCAGGATTGTTATGCGGTTGATATGCGCATCAAAGTGCACTCCGGCGACCGCTTTGAACCACATGAAATTCGCGAAACTTTTCCGAAGTTGTTCCAATTTGTGGGCGATGTCCACCCTCGTGATCTGCTTCCCCAGAATCGACGTGAGGAAGGCGGCGATACTCAGCATCACCGTCATAGCATCTTTCACAGTCGACATTCTCTCGATATTTATCTCGATGCAGACAAGCGTGAGCAGCCGTGTCTCATCATTGACACCCTGGATCTCGAGGCATCCATTGTCGATGGTACGCTGCTCGAAAAGACATTGTTGCTCCTGGAGAATTGGTTTTTTTTTTGTCAATTGGTTTTTGGCGATGTTTATTGGTTTTTTCGGCGTATGTAGATGTTTTTATGGTGCTCATAGAAGGTTATGGAGGCGGGTCAATTGGAATTCCACAACTGTTTGACTTCCGGGGACGTCTCGCGGCGGTCAACTTCTTTGCGAGAGGGATGAAAATTCCGCATCAATTGTTTAATTATGCATGGGCTTAATCAAATAAGACTGGGCCAGGCCCAATGGTAAATATAAATAATTAAATATTCTACATTATGATTCTTTTACTTTTTGGGAATGTTAGTACTTTATTTCATAAATTTAATTTATTGATATTCATATTCAAAATTTGGGGTTATATACTTAAAGACAAAAGGTACATCATTTCTAGTTTCTTTACAGATTTGCTTGAATGAATTCGAAAATCAAAAATTTGAAATGTTATAGTATCGATACATATATTCAGGCAAAATCATGTAGTAGACAACAGTTCTTCCATGAACCGTTGTCTATTACACATTTTGTCTTATACAACAGTTTTGAATTAATAGACAACAGTACTGATGGTGGTCATCATTCTAATTTTTAATTTCTTTCTTTTTTTGGTGGTTGTATTTTCCCCGATAGTTTAGATTACAACCATTGTATGAACCAGAAATTTTAGTAATATTTTTTATTTTATTTTTTTTATGCATGGATAGATGATTTACAGTGCTACACATTACTCACCTAAAAAAATTATTATTATTTTTATAGCACTATAATGATGATGATGATGATGATGATGATGACGACGATGATGATTTGCAATAATTCGTTATTTCTTCTATTTCAATGAAATCATATAAAATAAATAATTAATTATATGTTTTATACATGTGATGTCAGGTTTAGAATCTTAAAATTTAAAAAGGATTTAACATAAATCAATTATCTCCAATGACATTTTATTATTATTTGTGTGTGTACTGACATCCTTAGTTTTGAATAGTTCGTATGTAATAATGATTTATTTTATAATTTACAGTTATTCGTAATAATTCAATAAATTATGATAATAAAAAACTACTACCCCAATTATTAATCGTCATGTCTATTTATTTTAACAATAAAAAATAATTATAAAAATTACTTATACACATATGCGATATAACATAAATTAGATTATTATTACTAGTATTATTATTGTGATCGTTAATAATAATAATAATAATAATAATAATAATAATAATAATATTATTATTATTATTATAATAAGAAGAATATTTGGGTATGAATAAATTTATGTATCGCAGCATAATATATACTTAATATGTTAAATATATAAAACGATGAAATGAATCTATTTTCTTCTTCGAAAAGTAACATTACCATGCGATATGCGTTCATACGATATATGTGTATATGGATCTTCAATTGATTGCAAATGTAATAACATTACACATTCTAAATATGTTCATACACAAATTCTTAAAATTATACATATAATTGAATATATATGTATATTATAAACTATCATTTCTTATAGTTATATTATATTTCTTATAATATACTAATCGTATTTCAAAGAACATTTCAATAATTATTAAACTTCAAACTTAAATTTTTATTATTAGTATTTTTTTTATTATTAAATTATAATTTGTCACAACTTATTATTATTATTAGTATTTTTTTAATTATTAAATATATATTTTTCCTGGCGCATTATCATTTTGAATGTTTTATGTATTTATAAATCTTATTTTTCACGTTACTAACAGTAATAATAATAATACTAATAATGCAAGATTAATAACATTATAAATACAAATAATACTAATAATAATAAGAATAATAACACTATTAAAAATATGATTAACACTAATAATAATTCAAACAATAATTATAATTATTAGAATAATAATAATTCTAACAATAATAATTACAATGATAATAATAATAATAATAATTATTATTATTATTATTATTATATAAATAATAATAATAATAATAATAATAATAATAATAATAATAATAATAATAATAATAATAATAATACTTTTATGTGTGATAATAATTTGCATTAATAGTGTTCTTTCGATTTGAAAATGTATTCCGCTGAAGTACACGCTAATTTGTAAACGTGTTCTTCGAATTTTGTGTGGCGCATATTTAAAAGGTAGCAAGTTTTTTAATTTTTCCTTTTCCTTGTTGTTCATACCTCGTTATTTTAAGGGGAATAGCAAGCTTACTCGAGAAGCTTTCTACAGTCCCTCTTCCAAAAGTTTTAGGGCTCCTTAGCATCCACTCGAGAACAAGTGTGCAACTTTCATTCTAAAAATGGATACTTCCTCTGGAGACAGCACGACTTCTCATCTTTTCGGGAATTCGACGGCGAAGTACCGACGAAAGGTTTGTGAGAAGCATAACCTTGCCGATCTTTTCATGTCGAGGATAGACGCAAACCCTTTCCGGCGATTTGTAAAATGCCCTGAAAGGGTATTTCTTATACTTAATTTTTTAGATACAATTTCCAGGAATCCACCATCATTATGCCATAATGAACTTGCTTTGATTTTATCTTTAAAGGTTCGTGGTTGCACTTTCTTTGACTGGGTTGATGACCCAATGCCTAAATACCAGAGCACATGGGTTGAACGACTTAAGTTGCAAAAAGAGGCGTTGGAGGAGCAAGTTCAGGGAAAATTGCCTGTAGTGAAGAATCTCACCGAAAGGATTGCGGTGAAGGAGCGGGAAATAATGTTGCTGCAGGGGAGATGTGCTAAATTGGAGGCTCTGGTGAATAAATGTCATCGTCAGTCACGACTAAGGAAAGGTGTCTTTGGCGGAGTCGTGCTTGTCCAACTTATCCTCGTTGTGTTCTTTGTTGTTGTCTAATCCTGATTATCGATATGTCTCTTTTGCCTAATGAACCAAATATGATGAAATGTCTATATGTTCATGATACCGTTGTTAATATTTTTAATATGTCTACTGTAAATTAATGCTTTATTTTGGTAGAATGACCCAAGAACTGCTCTTAGAAGACTCTTTTGTTAAGAATTTAAGTAGGGCTGCTGTAGAGTAATGGTTAATTTTGGTGAAAAGCCTGAACAACTTTTATTGGAAGAATCTATTATGATTAAATTAAGTATGGATGTTTTAAATCAAGGCATAATATTGTTTGAATGACAGGGGATGTTTCATTAGAAGAATCTAATGTTATTTACATATGTTTGGTTCCTGTAAATTAGTGCTTACTTTTTGTGGAATGAATGAAGAACTTTTAATTGGCATGCTTGAATTGTGCGTAATTTAAGTTTATTTAAGGAAAATTAATGCTTACTTTTGATAGACTGAATGAGTAACTTCGCAAACAAGATTTTATAAATAACGTGGTGTACAATTATTTTTGTAATACTGAAAGTTGAAGGTCGTTATTCTTAGGTCTTCCTCCCCCTCCCCTAAATTTGAAGATCTTCCATACCTTTTCTAGTACATTAATTGAAATGAATCCTAATAACATAAAATAGGAGGGATTATCTTTTCACAACTTTATGGTGTAGGTTATAAAGGAGTATTTTACTCTTACACAATGCTGGGAGCACAACTTTGTACTCACCAGATATATATTTTTATGTATTTGGTGTCTGGTGAAGCTTATAATGTAGAACGACTTTGTAATAGTTTGATAGGGAGAAATGCGGGAAGATATAGCAGAAAGGATAAAGAAATTGAGATTTTAATTACTTATCTTTTAATTACTGCAGCCAGGAGTATTTAAACACATATTCACGGTCCCCACTTACAACATTTTTCGACACCCAATGTTACTGATAAAATTTGTCAAACATAAAAATAAGATAATCATTTTTCTAAAAGCCAGGCCCAGATGCAACCTAGCCCGAAACTTCCTTCGTCCGGCCTTCCTTCACCTGATCGGAAGCCTGTATCCGGGCCTAACTGCGCGACCCGCTCTGCTCCTACACTCTCCAAACCCTGCTTATGTTTTCCATCCTCGACCACTAATTTGCCTTGTATGCATTTTTTTTACTTCTAAATTTCCCAGATCCCTTTCCAACCCCACTTACATGTACTCCCGACTTCAAATCCTTCTCTTACCGTACTTTCCGTCAAAGTTCAACGAGGGAACAACATCAGTAGTATGGCATAATGTGGTTCTCCTCTCTCCTTGTATGAGTGAGCCAGGGGGCAGAGTTGGGCATACGTAAGATGAGAATGGATTTAGATAAAATCAGTCTGAGAAAAATAGTTGAAAAACGGAGACGAGTTCATGAACGCACCGTTGCAAGAAATGTAAATACATCTGTAGACATGCTGATTCTGTTTGTTGCACTATCCCATTGCACCTCATCGTGACCGATTACAAAGTCAAAAAAGTTTCGACGATCAAAAAGTGAATGTAACTTATCAATGTAATACCTAGTCGGCAGCAGCAGGTTGAAATGTTCGTTCATCTGAGGGCACATGTAATTTATGAAACCTTCATTACACCATGCACAGGGCTCTTTGCTCCATACCCCATCATGAGCTTGGTCGATAGCTTTAGCAATGAATCGGGCTTCCATTGCCAGAGTCCATACACTGTCGTAGAAGGACATTATTTCAGGGTAATGTTTGTGTGTGTGTGTGTGTAATATTTAGATCTCGTGGAGTAGCAACATGGAATGACCTATTATATAGAAACTGCATCATTCCCTTACACGTAAAACGACAATACAGAAACAGACAAGGGCAGTAGAGGGGGGGATTGTATATTTATTTGTTAATATTTTATTTGTAGACCGATTACATAATGAGGGAGAAGTCAGCCCTGGAGCATACTACAACATTTATTTCTGAATAATTTTAAAATATGAAGTAGCTTAAAGTTTATCCACAACTTCATTGTCGCAATGGCTTTGAGATCCGTCGCTAATGAGAACGATTGCTGGGTTGTTTGCTGCGTTTTGTGGAAAAGTGCCTCTGGAGGAGATCTCTATTGGTTTATTTTGCCACGATCGGCTTCGCTGCCTTGCTGATGAACTGGAGCTGCTAAGGTCAATGAGCTGTCAAAAAAGTGACCTCAGCTGACTCCAACATTCTTCGCCATTGTTCATGTACACTAGCAAGTCAGGGCTCCGCTGAATTACACACACAAAGTAAGTTGGATTAGAAAAATAAACATTGGGATACACATATATGTATCAATTTAACATTGGTTAGGTGTGTGGAAAATTACCCTCCCTATATCAATCCACACGCTATCGGGGGCTTCCACAGTGTTAGTTGCAACGTCGTATTAGATTTTTGGATGCTCGATGGGCCCCCCAAATTGATTTGTCTGATGAACCCACTCATTCAGCTTCACAAAATACGAATCTATAGGGATATCCATGCCCATCTCTGCATTCACATCCTGACGGACAAGCCGAAGGCATTGTTTATTATTCCCAGTGTCACCAACAACCCAATTACCACTCCATTTCTCAAAGTCCAACTTCATTAGGACCGCTCGTTCGAGCTCGCGCGTCCATCCCCCAACATAGAACACTTTATCTTGGGACCTGGGGAGGGGCTTTGCCATGTTGTGAATTATAATTTGAAATTTACGGTCGCAGTGGCCTCACTAAGTAAGCGGGCTACTTATAATCCTATAAAAATTATCCTTGTGTCTACTGTAACATCACACATGCAGAGTGCAAGTATCTTATATCGAATCAAATAATAGGATACAACAAACTAAAAAATACAACATGAAGCCCATGACCAATTCAGATCCAAACATAGGGCACGGAGTTGTCACCTCGTCCTTTTCGCTTTCCCTGTTCTACATATGCAGTTAAAAAATTACTTCAGTCACCATTTTTTTATAGACAGAAAAAATTAACAGCTCTCCTTCTTACCTTTTGAGCTCCCGTCACATTAGTTAACTCGTGGGTGTTGGAATCATATATTGAATTCTGTGTCCCCAACTCCAGCAAACGCAAAATTAGAAGTGTCTTTAAATAGCGCAAAAATGTATATCATAATCTTTAAGGAAACATAAAAATTACTCCATTAAAATTGGGTCAGTAATCATTTGTCCAGTTGAGTGAGTTTGTAGCATCGCTCAAGTCCTCAATTCCTTCTTTTTCGTCCTTGCAGGCTGCGCATAAGAGAATGATTAATTTGTTAATGGACGTTTCGCTTACAACAATCATTTTTAAAAAGAACGATCAAAATGGCAGACAACCAGAAATTTTTGGGCCTTTTGCATGATATTTTCTCCATTTGCGATGACAACCACGCTTCAAGCGACTCTTCACAACTTTCGGATTGTGAACCCGGCCCAAACAGAAGTTCTTCCCTTCACAGGTTGTTTGCTTCTAAGTCGACCGACCTCTTAGTAGATCCTCTCGGAGTTTATTGATGGTTGAATGAATTCGCGTCCGGCTTGCTGCATTGCCCTTAGCATCGTAAGCCATGTCATATATCATCCAAATAATATGACTTGCAAAAACGTTTCCTTCCAGAGCATTTGTGCTAGCACCATCTGATGGTCTGATAACAGAATGCCATCGCTTGCAATCTCGACGCAATATTTAGAGTATATAGCATTCTGGCACATATTCAACCCCCATTAGGATGATGATTTTGAGCGCATGTCGACAGAAAATACCGCGACACTCCCACATTTGACAGCTGTAGGTTATTTCCAATGAGCTTTTGTTAAACATTACAAGCCGCTGCCGATCATCTGATGCATAGCTACTTACCCGAAACTCGAGCTGATCAGAGGAGTAATCTGAAGGATGCTCAACTATGCGAATACCGAGGGACTGTGTGGCCTCATACTCAATTATCTTGAAAACGTTACGGGTGAATATCTTGGCCGCATGCATTAAAAACGGGTTATCTGCAATGAACTGACCCGACATACCTCGACATAGAGCATCCTCGGCAGTCTCGCGCGCACGCCATTCATTCTGGATATCTATATAGCGAACAACAAACTCATAGAGGGTGTTGGTGCGCTTGCCCAGATATTTAAGAATCCTATTCGTTACCTCGCTCCTAGAAGTTGCGTGAAGACCAGTGCAGAATCTATCATTGGTGAAAACCGAACACCATCTCCTTCTGAGGTTGTACATATTAGTAAACCATCTATTGCTTTTTAGCTCGTATTTGGCAATCATATTCTACCAAAGCTCTTCAAACTCATCTTCCGTCTCACACCCGTTCATACATTTATGCCACAACTTCTTGAGCTCCTTATCTCAATTTAGTGATCCAAACTGAGAAGGGGCATTTTGATTTATGTGCCATTGACACAAGAGATGTGCTGTATTTTCAAATGTATAGTCGACGCCATTCATTAGGGCCTGGCACTGATCTGAGAAGATTACTGCAGGTTCCTTGCCATACATTGAGTCAAGAAACACACCAAACAACCACTCAAATGTCGCGGTTGTCTCATCCGACAAAAATGCAAGACCGAACATCACGTTCTGCAAATGGTGATTAACATCAATGAAAAGAGCACATATCATGTTATATTTATTCGTCTTGTATGTAGTGTCGAAAGAAACTACGTCTCCAAAATATTCATAATCCACAGCAGCTCGAGCGTCATGAAAGAAGAAATATTTCAGGTTGCCGTCGTCGTTCAGTTTTACCTTCTAATAGAAAAGGAGCTCCTTATTTGACATCTCATTGAAAAATTCAAGTAACGCCTTACAGTCACCATTCTCCACATTCGGTTCACTTTTCTTGTGCCTAAAATGTATATATGCATCTGTCTGAGTGAAACCAACGTTCTCTCTTCCACCACTCTCTTTCTCCATAAATTTACAAGCACGAGTAACGGGTATACCAGCAACGTGCAATGCTTCCAAAATGGATACTTTCACATGCGACATAACTCTTGCAGACCGCAAGAGATAGCTTTCACCTGGGTTGAGCAATTCATGATTGTGATGTCTCTCAAATACACTAACTGTCCACGGACCATCACGCTCACGTAAAACACGAAGCCTGGCTTTGCATTGGCTTCTCGTAACCTATTTCCTATATACTGGAAGCCTTCCTTTTGATCGCTTATTATCTGGGTCGTCTTCACATGAGCAATTAAACACTTTCATTCAAACATCCATTGACTTATCAAAATATCTTTGAGAGCCCTTCCGTACACTGAATCCAACCAGCCGTGCATATTCACAATATAACAAATAAACTTGATCGAGGCTCTCAAGCTTAGACCAGGGCTCCAATCGACTCTCGAGCTCACGAGCCAATACAGCTACGCTTCGAATACCATCTTCATCCGAATCAACTGAAACCATATCGCCTTTTGAAGGGGACTTCTTCTCATTTTCTGAGTTCTCAGACCCATCATCATGAGGGATGGAGGCTGACTGATTAAGGTCGAATTCCATGTTTGAAAATGAAAATATCTTGAACACAAAATATACAATAGCATGCACATTAAATTAGAAACCTCACAACATATGAAACATAACATTTTCGACCATAACATTCCAATAGCAGAGATTCGCAATTACTCCACCAATCACATAAGTTATTGAAATATAAATATATAATTCCATTATTGCCAATCTAACTACTCACACAATAGACAGACTAAACTTAACATTTCAGCTCATAAACTTGGGGAAAAATAAAAAACCAAATGAAGAGAATCAGAAGCATACCTTCGTCTGGAAATCCTCCGCAGCCACTGCATCTTCACTGAGACTACTTCACAAAGAGGCCGGAAAATATAATACACATATGTTGGAGCTGCAATCACAAAATAATTGCACACATTCATACCTAGGGTTACAAACTTTATTATTATTCCAGGGAAAATGTTAAAAAAAAATATAAAAACTCACTGCGGTTGTGGGGCCTTGGTCGCGACGAGGAATTAAATTTGAAATTCCGATTAATATCTCTACCCAAGAGCGTCGGCAGTTAATGGTCTGCAAGAACAATGAATTGCTGCATATATGAGACATACAAAAGTTTATTTTGCATTTTCAGGAAATATGATAAAAGTGGCCGAAACAACGAGCCTTCTATCCAGGAGAGAGTTATCCTCTAATAAGGGGTCGAGAGGAAATTACTTCAAACTATGATATGGTGGCATTTCAACTTTTGCTATCATCGCGAATTGCAGGGGAAGGAGAAGAAGCAAATGATTCGAGTTCTTTGCTACTTTCTGCTCAATGGTTAACTCGAGTACACTATTTATATTCTAATAAAATTAAAAAAAACTTCTACACGCTCGACATTAACGTGTTCAATTCCTATTTGCAATTTATTTCACATTATCGACAAAAACGTGTAATGGCTTATCAGAAATAATCTTCACGTGTAATGGCTTATCCTTGCTTTGTACTAATTTAACTCATAAATCTTTTCAACTTTTAGAACACGAAAATATGATTATCAATGATTTTTTCATGAATCATATATAACATTTATATTACTATTATAAATAATTAAAATCAAATTAACAATAAGAATTATTATAAGTATTACTTCGATAATTTTTCTTTTGGACGATTCCAAGTTACACCAATATCCCGCCACAATATGGTCATAAACAATTATCCTTAATATATATATATATATACTTAGTGTATATTTATTGTAAAATAAAAATATATATAAATATATATATAAATAAATATATGTATATATGTGTGTGTGAACGATTTAATTGGAAAAAAATTTAATTGGAAACAAATTCTGGACTAATTGTATACTACTTTTTAATTGTCAAGTATTCGTGATTCGAGAGTATATTAGTTATAATCATTCAAATAATATATTGGGTAATGTTAATACGCTTATTTAAATATGATTATTAATTTTAGTTATGGTAATCAACACACAATATACCTACACAATTGTGTGCGATTTTAATATAAGAGAGGACAATAAGTACTAAATATATATATTTAAATTTCAATGTGAGAAAAAGAAAAAGAATATATTATCAGAAACTAAACTATTTTTCTGAGGACTGTGAAACCAAAAACCACAAATATATGATTTTCAATTGATCGTAATACTATAAATTAGTATATTTTAGTTTTGAACCAGTCTAACAGAAGACTTATTAATTAGGACGTTATTGGATTCTGTTTTACAGTTAAAATTAAGAATTTCGATTTCATAACCAAACAAGCACTAATGAATTGGATTAAACCTATGATATAAAACAAACATGAGTACATTGAATGAAATTGCAATGGTTCTTAAAAAAATTGGCGCCCTGTATTCGAATTCAAATTAAGACCACTGTAATTATTTGCTTATTGATTGGAACATGTTTAATTGCCTAGTAAAAAACAATAAACAAACAAGAATAATCAATCATATCATCAATCGAACAGTAAGAAAATGCAATATAAAACTGAAAATGATTAATCGATCAAACAGTAAGAAATTGGAAATTATGATTTATAGATTGCATAAAGATAAACTCTTTAAATGATATCATTTGAATTATGATGATTGTAAAATAATTAAATGTTCAAGTTTGAAATACCTACGACACGTCTCTGCAGTGACGATAAATCATGAGCGCCAGGAGATGCCGATACTTTGTCACAAACTCCAAAGACGAATCTAGGGGAACAATCTTTTCAGAAATCCTCTGATGGACTTGCATCGCCGCAAATGGACCACAGCTAACACTATTATCCTGACAGTACTGATACTCAAGAAATGGTCGATGGTAAAAGAGCTTCCTATCGATCATGGATCGAGCTTGATGACCCCAGTATCCGCTCGCCTGCAAAAGTGGAGAGAGCATATTCATAAGTGGCCAAAGTTGATGCTGCCGATGCAGAAACGACTCCGGATCTAATAAATTGTTTGTCTTATGGTACAAAGAATCATAGACAAAGACAGTCCATCGCTTCAACTCGATCACTGCAGTCACCCAGTGTCCAGAGACCAAACAACAAATGATCACCTAAAGATTATTCAGAAATTGATCAAGGTAAGCTAGAAATAATATTTGGTAGATTTCTCATTTACACTCCATATTGAGCAACTGTTTACTTACGCGGTTGGCCTTCCACCAAGGACGAGAGAATTTCATCTTCCTCTGTAGTAAGTGTATCAAATCCTCTTTTCAAACCCAGTTTGTATAATGACTGATACTATAATAGTCTTTCTTTCCATCCAGGGAATCGGGATGACATTTCTTCCACTCACCCTCCAACTGATACTAAAAAACACAGCAACAATGATTAATAAATTACAATTTCATGAAAAAATGAACAAATAGAAACACTCACAAAGAAACTTGATTGTAAGATGATCATATTGTGTGCGTGTACTCCGGGCTTCAAAAATTAGCCCCTTTCCAATCGGCACTGAAATGACCACAGTAGCAGGTCCATGTCATCCATATCAAACAAGTAGCTAGGGTCCTCTAGGTTCTTAAACCAAGACGCGGCCAACGGCAAATTCTGACCCCCTCCAAGCTTAGTCACTGCATCCGGACCCCTAGCTCGAAAGGCTACATACAACTTCTCAGTTCGTGTAACGCTACCCTCAACAGCTGACGAAGTACGAACAGTCCATGATGCTATGGTAGTGCATGCGGGATGAGGCACTTCGCTCATCATTGAAGTTACCTCAGAATGAACTATGCTACTAGGCTGTGCAGATTGGCTAGGGGCATTCCCAACAACACTTCCATGTTTAAGCGATTCACAAAAAGCTGAATTAATATCATAATCGTCCTCCACCACATTTTCACCCTGCCCGGTGATCGGTCCAGCATCCTGAACCTGGCCAACATTGAGTGAATAAATTGCTACATGCATGCTATCAGCAATAAGGCAACAATTTCCTCGTCATTAGAGGTATTGATATCTTGTTAGAACATAATTAAAAACAGAAAGTTTTATGCAAGGACACAATAATTGTTGAGAAACTAAATTTAAATGGAGCTTCGGAACTGGAAATAGTGAGCAAAATAGACACAAGTTGTCTTAAATGTGGTGATTCTACAAGCTTGGTTTGTGTGAACGTAGCTGAATATAAATATGAATGCTAAGAGAAAGAAAATGAATCCAAAAGAAAAATTAATGAAAGTCTGTAAACAAATATCCCAGATGAGTACTAAAAATGCGAGACTAATGGATACAGATGTCAAAATTGAAGAATTTGCAATCTTTGAGGCGCAGAGAGCCAGAGATTTGGGACAATGATATCTTCATATATGATGAAACCCACTCAATGTTACAGACCAAATTTAATAGAGTCAGGACCACATCCTCATTTGAGAATTGCAAATGGTGGAGAATTCTGTAGTCTAACAAATCCAGATACTAACATAAATTTGCACAAAGTTTAAACTTTGTGTGCAAACAAGCGGAGTGCCAAGTAATGAGATAGTGACTGTTATAGCTTCTTACAAAATAACTTACATATAAAGAAACAAACTCACCGGCTCTTGAGTGTCAGCCTCCGGACCACGGCTAATCTGTCTCTCCCCAGACTGCTCAGACACCAACACTATCTCCTTACTTCTTCTGGGACTAGGACTCCCACTATTTTTAACCTGTAAATAGTACAATTACATAAGGATGAAATCTAAATAGAGCTTCGCATACACAAAATTAAGTATAAAATACCACAACATGTGAGCCAGTAATAGGTCTAGCACTAAGGCTCCCACTGTCGTAGCCACACATTCGACCCTGTCTACGAGTCAATACATCAACTTTTTCAACCATCTTGGCCATGAGCTCCTCAAATAGTCGTGTCCTTGTGTCCAACTCAACTTTAAAGCAAGCAGCGGTCACGCGAGCAACCTCCTCTGCAGCCTCTCGGGCTATCTCTCTGTACTTTTCCACATGGTGACAACAAATGTGGCCCTCACTAGTACCAGACGATGGCGATCCCGGCCTCACCCTTTTTCGAGAATAGCCACCGCTAGTTGGTCCCACCATGGTGTCAACTTCAACCGTATCTCCACAGCTAGGGGGTAAACAATCTCCCAAGGTCCTTGATGTAGGAAGATCATCAAATGTAGCAAAAGAATCTCCCCTAAGCATGGTGCCTTCCCAACCAACTGTCACCGCTCTAGAATGGGTAGATGCTCCGGGAGGGGTAGAAGCTCTAGAAGGGGTGGACGCTACTGCCTCAGTGATTAATGCTGCAGGGGAAGAGGCTCTAGGAGGGGTAGACACTCTAAGAGGGGTGGACGCTCCGAGCGGAATGATAACTTTTGGAGGGGTAGACGCTCTAGCAGAGGTGGACGCTCCAGGCAGAATGATAACTGTTGGAGGGGTAGATGCTCTAGGAGGAGTAGCCACTCTACGAGAAGGGCCTATGCCATGTGATGTGCTGTCTCTAGGCGGAGTCAATGCTCCATCGTCGCAGGCCGGTCTAGGAGAAAACACTACTTTCGAACGAGTAACCTTGCGGGTTCTCTTCCTCTCTTGTGATTTCACCAGATATCGCACACCAACTGGGTCTCAACACTGTGTACTTCTAAAGTATGGCAATTCCACCTCGGATTCATACGGCTCTAGAAATACATGGCATAGCAGCTGCAAACAGATAAGGCATGATTAGTTAGAAATACGATATAAATGAATTCCAATTTTTAATCTAACAGATAGCCGCACACACCATTTCCTCGGTGAATAATGTACCGATACAGACAGTCTTATCGTGGAACTTCCACTTCAAACACCTCAGACATGCAACATCGGACAATAGTATGGCACAGTGCTGCCCGACATGAGGAATGGCCTCGCAAGCCCAAATCTACAAATTATGAGACATGATTGAACTATTAGTTCTATACAAAATTGTTAGCACATTAAATGAAAAAAACTGTGTAAAAACATTACTTGTAGAGCCCAAACAGGGCTGTAGAAATGGTAAGTTCTTCTATTCGACGTGGTCGCAAATTTAGCCTCTGTTAATGAAATTTGTCTCATATAATTCAGTAGCAAACCAAAAGTATAAGAACCTCATGGGAAAGACTTCCATCTATCTTTATCCTCGACCAAAACCTACACCCAATCTTCAATAATATGCGGCTGGTCATATCCAAACAACATGCTGTACACAAACAACACGTTTGCCACCTTCAGATAATCAGAAACATCATCTCCGAGCATAAAATGCTTATACCTATCAAACAGGTCGGACAACTTAATAGATTTCCGTTTCAACACCCGACTATAAAAACTGTCGTGAGGAATAACGTGCTTCGCACTTGGATCAAAATCACATCATCCAAACATCAAACCAGTCACCAATGCATACTCAGCAGGGAAAAATCTAATATTAGTCCCTCTAATACGGAACCAAGTCTCATGATCCAGTGCACCATCTAATGAAATCTCTTGGGCCATCAATGAGTATAAACCAGTATTGCAACTAGTTCCTCCAACAAATTTCATAACTTCGCTAAAAGGCCCATTCCGAAACTCTTCAACAAGATCAACATCTCCAACCGTCTTCAATATTTCTATAATACTATTGGAGTAATTCTTCCAGTATAAATTTATAGAACATGAAATGTTCTGCAATGCCTCTCTCCTCCAAGACCAAGCACACTATAAATTACAAAAATTAGTAACTAACAATTTACCAAAGAATGTTATTCAGAATTATTTCTATCTAAACAAAATTAATATGAAGGCACCGAGTAATTATAAATCTGTAATAAGTAGTGATATATATATCACTTGAAATTTATATTAGTGACTCACATTTACAAGACTATTTGAGCTAATATTATGTAATACCCCGAAATATTTTAGAAGATTTTATTCAACTTATGTTACCCTCTGGTAAGTTAGAAAATAAGTTGGGTCCTTAAATGACTCAAATAAAGGAAAATCGCAGCCAGAGAAATCTATTAAATCTAATTTGGTCAAAAATTGCCTTAAAAATATGTTATGATATTTTTCTCGGGTTGATAGAAAATATTTCAAGAATCGTGCCAACCTTTGAAATTTCAAATTTCGAGTTCAAATGAACTCTTAGCACAACTTGAAGTTGAAAAATAATAAATTTAATAGAAAAAGGCACATCCGTCATTATCCAATTTCTTTTTCAAAAGATTATCTTATTCGTAATTATCCTATTCTTTTTCCATCATTATCCTCTTTCTTTTATTCATTATTATCCTATTTATTTTCCCTCTATAAATAGGAACTTAAGGTTTCATTTTTCATTCATTTTCAAAATCGAAACGCCGAGCAGCTTCCAGAGAATGTACGACTCTAGTTTCCTATTTCAATGCCGCCAATTCCTCGGAGAAGGTACTTTCTCCGATTCTGGTCATTCAGACCGATGAATTTAGAAATTTCAAGTTCTAAATATGCTTATATTTCGATTATCTTTAATTCTACCTATTTCGATTTTTGATGTTGTGAGTTTTCGGCATTTTTCCCCATTTTCATTTTATGTAAATCTCAGATCTACTCTTCCTGGATAGTCGTATTAGAAATATTCTTTTTATAAATAGTCTTTGATCATTTGGATCTTGTAGTTAACTGGAATAGATTTTTAATTTCTCGTCGTTCGAAATCCGGATCCGAATATTATATTATAAATTTATCCAGTTCGAATTTATGTTCTAACCGTCCGATCTTTGATCTGATTACACCATTAAATTCCTTATTTTCTGCACTATAAAAAATTGTACTTTTGAGCGAAAATCCAACGAGTATCGAGCTCGACCGAGACTGATACATTTTCAACTAAAATCTGTGAATATTGTTGCTCCAAATATTATTTCCTATAAGCCTGCCAAGTTTCGCGATCTCGTTGCGAGTTTTGAATAATTTTGATTATTTAAAGTAGACATTTATTTTTATACCGGAAGCATGTATTATCGAAAAATTCTAAAATTCTCATTCTTTAGTCTTGGCATATATAGTATCATCCCTAAATATTTTCGTAATTTCCGAGCGGTTAAAAAGTGTTGTGGTGTAGATATGGTAAAATTTGGATAAATGACAAGTTTTGGAAAGAGACCTCTGTCAAATCAGTTGATCCCAGTAAAGCAAGAATAACGTTTTGGAATTTATTTCCTTCTTCGTCGAAATTATTCAAGGTCTCTAGAGTCGCGCAATCTATTTTAGAATAGAATAGAATTAATAATAGTTCCGTTTATAGTAGATTAATTCCCGAAAATATAGCGATTATCCTGAGTTGAAGTTTACCTTCTGTAGTACCAGCTGAGCTAGAGAAAGAGTATCAAGGTTGATTCTTCAAAAGTTAGCTTTTCAGAATCCCGAGAAAGGTGGGTTATACTATACTATCTTTGCAAATTGTATCTTTTGAGTTATTAAGCTCTGTTTTGCTAAAACTGCATATGTGACTATCTGTGTTAAATATTTACGTGCTATTGTATGTTGTCGGAGTCTCATATACCAGCGCTGTGTCAATGTGAGTAGCTACAGTATGCATGCATTATTTATCCTGCCCTACTCCTTGTCGGTGAGACTAAAATGAAACACTTATTGGTTATACTCTTTGGGTATACTATGGCCATACTCAACGTTATGCGCTGGTGATGTAGTTTGGGTTGCGGGCAGTGACGGGTTATACTCTTAAGCGCTTCACGATAAAATGTTTTGGTGAACTTAGGTTGCTTCCAACTTTTAAACCTCCTAAGCTTCACTACCTGCATGGACACAGATAGATTACTTTAACAAAATGATTTGCATAACTTGAATTGTCAAAACTTGCCCACTGAGTGCATTAGTACTCAGCCCAAATATTTCCAAATATTTTCAGGTCAGTAGGCTGGAGTGTGGAGGTGACGAGGCTGAGATATGGGCTATTATGATTTACATATTTTTCCGTTGTCCCTTTTTGTTAGTATTGTGTTAAAAATTGAGCTTTCGTACTTTTCGTATTCTTTTGCTAAATGCTAAGAACTCTGATCTTCGTATTTTATTGATATGATTCTGCTTATCTGATTCTGAACATTTGTTGACTTCCTAGTTAACATGTATCATATGTTTAGCTATATAATTATTTCAAGGGGATGAAGCCCGTCTTTCGTTATGTCTATTTGATCATTCATTTTGGCCTATGGAAGGGCTTCATTTGTTCAACATATTGGTGTCTATTTCTTTTGTCGACCTATGAATGGGTCTATTGATTGTTGGTATCTGGTTATTTATTTTCGTTTGGCCTATGAAAGGGCTTATTGAATTGTTACAGCTTTCATTCTTCTCTTATAAGCCGTTATAAACGGGGATTCACTCTAGTTACAGAGGTTATGATGTCTAATTTTCCGGAAGGCATAACCTATCTTTGGCATACTCGGTTGTTAAATTTTATTCCAAACATTAATCCTTTTGGATTAACACCCTGTCATTAATTTAATTACCCCATTTCTTTCCCGCTTCTTAATTCCCACCCCCGTGGCGTCCATTTCCACGGTCTTTCGGGATCGGGGCGCTACAAAGTGGTATCAGAGCAGGTTTGCAACTCTGCAGACCTGTTGGGTCTTATTTCGTCTTTCATTGAAATTCCGTGTGATATTATATAAGCCCTCAGCTCGTCACTCACGCAACAGCTTAAAAGGTACGCATGTTTTTATGCAAATTTTAGTTTTTAAAAGTTTACACTATTTGTTGAAATGTTAAGTCTGTCTAAAAATGAAAGATTAGGATTCGCCGTGTTGACGGGAATTCCTCGAAAGATTGATTATTATGCGGATAGCATACTCTGATTGATTGCGCTGATTGCGTACTCTGTTGCTATGGTGATAGCATACTGGTTTTGAAATATGTCTATGAGCATACTGGTTTCTGTTGAAAAACTATGTTGATTACATATATGTATGAACTTGTTTATATATGCCTTGTGCATACTTGTGATGTTGGGAACGTGCGGAATGCATACTGTAAACCTTGATAGCCGGAATGTGTTTATTGTTCATACTCTTGGATGAGTACAAGAACTTGAAAGTGGGAGAATGTAAGATTAACTTAGCCTATAGTGGCTGAACTTATGCTGAATTTGTAAACACTAATGAGATTGTTGAGAACATAGTTTGACTGAGGAAACGTTTCATTGTGATGACTGAACATAAACTTACGGCTCAGAATAACTGCCACATGTATATCACGATGAGCGGATTATGAGATTTTGTACATATACAAAGAAAGAGATCGATTCAGTGTTTGAGTTCGTTTATTTCAAAAAAATATAAAACTTATATTTATTTCCACGTGGCAGAGATCCAGCGGTAGTATGCAGCACGACTAGTTGTAGCATCGATAAAACCTTTTACTACATTGATTTTGTGACACTTCAAGGCAGGTGTCATCAAAAATGTTCTGACGTTACATTAATGTGTGAAACACATATTACTACATTTTTCTTAATGCTAATACTACAGTACAAACTGAATGCCATCATAAACTTCCTTTGCTGACACAATCTAAAATGTCATATTAAATTATTCATTATATATACTAAAAATATCCAATGCGTTAAAAAGGAAATATAAATTGAAAAAAAAAAAGAAAAAGAAAATTGAAACTAAACCTAAATCATTCATCGTGGCAAAGAATGGACCAAGTTACTTTTCCAACTAAAATAATGAATTAACTCTTTTAGTTAAGAAGAATAATTAATTAATTAATGAAGTTAGTGGAAATAATAGTTTTATTTTTTGAATGGAAAATATAGTTAATTAATTATAGTTTTGTTTTTTAAATGTGAAAGTAGTATTAGTTTTATCACTTGGTTTTTATTCATTTTCATTAATTTTGTTATTTCACTTAAACTATTTTCCGTTCATTACTTAAAAAAATTAAATATGTATTTCTATTGTTTTTGTGGCACAAAAATGTGCTCGATCAATTTAATCAATTGAAACCGGTTATGGAATCCACGATCTCAATACTTCCTTATCTCATCTCCTTCTCTCCTAAACTCTAGCAACTTCCCAAACCTAAATTTCACGGTGACTATTCTTCCAAGGCTATTCTTGCCTCAGATTTGAAATGGTAAGCCTATTGTACATTAATTGTGCTCCAATTTTTATTTTTCTTTCGCATTTGTAAAGTTGGTCTTTTGCTTTCCATTTGTAGCCTTTCAATTTTATATGTTGGTGTTTCTCTCTTGATGAACTAATCACTTTTTGAACTTTATATGTTTGTGTTTGTCTCTTGATGAACTGATCACTTTCTGAATTGTTTCTTCAAAGAAACTACCCAGTTGGTCTATTTTCATGTATTTCAAAGTTAAGAGATAACTGTTATTTTATTTTTTTCTCTGAATAACTCGGTACATGGAGCAAAGTTTATGATAATGATATCCAGAGATAAGCTTCAATTATGTGGAAGATATTGAGCAGAAGTAAATAGCCTAATACCTTACCTAATCTTTTTGATTATGCGTGTTTACAGGGTCTATTGTCGCACTCCCTATCGATTTTTTTCCACACAAGGGCACGGCGCACTTCCCTCATGTTACCATTTTATTATGTGCTAAAAAATATAAAATAATTTTAGGCTTGTCGAAGTCAACTGATTTAGCAATTTAACCTTAATAAGAGAATTATGTGTAATTATTTCTAGCAATTGAGATCCCCATGTTCTATAAACTAACAAATGGTAGAACCAGAAAAAGTTACTTGCATTTGTTTATCTTAATCTCTAGTGTTGTAATTGAGCTATAAATTTTGTCTAATCTCATATGTGGGAACATATAATACCATATTTTAATATTCTAACTTTCTTGCCAATGTGTTTACTGGATTATTTATTTAATTATTTTTTAGGAAATTAATATCTATTATCATTTGCTAATTGCAGTTTGTCAGCAAATGATAGGCATTCCGCATTCAAGCTAGCTACACTTTCTTGATTTTTGCTTAACATCTTGGTGTAATTATTGTAGGTATCACCTGTACACTGATTCTTTGATATATTTACAATTTCTAGCTTTCTGGTCTTATGTGTTTCTTAGATTTAATGATTTGTATCTCTCCTATTTCCCAACAGCTTAAATCCTGAAATGCTGGAGAGTATTATTGGATTAGGTTTATTTATTTTTAATTTTTTACTTAAAATATGACCTTTTGATCTGACATCTTTGTTAATGCATTTGTATTCCTTCTAGTTGGTGGAGTGACCTTGCATGATTGCAGCCTTTGGCAGTTGATTACACCGATAAAAATGAGATGTAGAGGTTGTATTTGTTGTCTGCAAGGTATTGTTAAAGCGTTTTTGTGCAAATTTATATATTGAATGCTTTGAATATTTTTTATCTTCCTCTTTTGGTGGTGTAAATCTATTTTTTAGGTTTTGCAATGTTCTAAACAATTTTTCTATGTTTAGTGAGTGTTTTATATCATCTGCCCTGCCCATTATGTTCCTGGAATTTTTCCTAGTAATCCCACAGCCCACTTAAACAACAACACTAAAAACCGAGTTGAATGAGATGGGGTGTGTGAGATAGACAATTAAGGAAAGAAGAAGGAAAATAGTAAAACTGGAATGATGCACTATAGAGAAACATGTTTCATGAAGAAGATTCAGGATTGGAGAAGCATTCACTATCTCATCCATTGCATATATTGGACTTGCTATTGTATTTGAACTATTATAAAAATGATGTATTGTTTCAGATGTATTATTTTATCCATAAATTTCTTACAGGTGATACTCTGTTTATCTTTGTTTGTTTTGGAACTACATAATATGGTTCTTGAAATGAGATTGCCATTAGAAATCAGCTCGTAGTCATTGATAAATATTTGGAATAAGTTTATGGCATTGTTATCCAAATGCTTCAATGCCATGCTCATAAATATTTGGAATAAATTTTTGAATCCATTGATGATGTTTTTAGCAGGGATTAATCATCATTTCTGGCTAGATTTGTATGAAAGAGAAAGCATCAACTTCTGTCACACAACTTTACCAAAAAACAAGCTGATTGGTCTTTGAAACAGCAATGGCCTATGTCTATGCATTTATCGAAAGCCATTTCAAGAAAACAATATTCAGTGCTAAGAGTTTTTAGTACTATCTCTAGGAGACTAAGTTGGATGTTTATAAATGCATTGACAATGATGCACAATTGTTGGACAAAGTGAACATCACTCTGTATCATTTCACATGTATAAAATACTATGTATGATTTTTTTTAATCTTATAAATTATATATATTTTTTACATTATTTTCACTTTGGGTGGAAGAATTTGACAGGTATTTGAATCTATTTTTTCTGTTACGGTTGCTATTTAAATTGTTTAAACTAGATAAAATAATTGTGCAAACAATAATACCATTAAAATATTAAATATTTGAATGTAAAAACAAAAAGAAATGAAAATTACAAAACAGACACCTAAAAGTGACGTAAACAAGATTAATAGGATTTCTAAAAGTGTAGTAAAAAATCAATTAAGTTGACATCGAGAATTGTCACAAGAAATTATAGACTTGACATTAGTTGATGTCATTACAATTCTGTTCCGACACTTTGAAATGTATCAATGAGATGCCTTCTATTACATTTATCTATCACTACATCGGAATAGATTACACTTTTCTAAAGTGTCATGACAACTTAAGTGTAGTAATAACAAACTAGTAATGATATTTCCGAGTATTATTAAAAACCTTTTTTCTAGCAGTGATACATATCACATTTTAATGCTCATGCATGGACGCCACTATGCTTAGATATTACATGCATCTTATAGTTAGAACAAAAGTATAATTGAAATCAATACATATACTATCATATATGTTTCTAGTATATTTAATTTTCTTACTATACAGAAATATAAATATTTTCCGCAACCAAAATAACATGAAAACGTCAAATATCTTCTATGGGCTATGACAATGCAATTAATTAATTAATTAAATACAACAAAATCAATATTCCCTATGATCTCCAACTTGCAATACTCGTGATATTTTCTATTGTACCCTATGTGTTACACTTCGTGTTGCACTTTCAAATTATGCACTTTCAAATTATGAGTTTTTTTTTTTTTTTGTATTTGTTATCTTCAATTTCATTTTTTTGTGACTAAATTTAATTTTATAATTATTTATTAGGGTACACCCCACCTAAATAGGGTTGTAATTATTTTTTAATATTTAATTTTTTATTTTCAATTAAGAATTCATTATTATGGTTGATTATTTCATAATTAAATTTAATAATTTTTTTAATTCATTTTTTGTTCATAAATATTGACTGTGATTATTTATTTATAATTAATTTTATTTTAAAATAAATATTATTAAAAACATAAATTTAAAAGTGAAACACTGAGAAGTGCAACAAAAAATTTGAACCGCGTGTAATACCAAATGCAAAATGACATAAAATTTGAACCGCGTATATGTGTATGCCAACTTTTTTTAATTCTCTTTAAATTCATTATTCTTAAGGTTTTATCATGTCAATCTAATTGATTTTTATTCGGTTTCATTATTTTTTACCTTTCCAAATCTTGTGTTAATGAAACAATTCAACTAATCACTTTTTTTTTTCTATTTCCCAGATACCGGATTATAATTAAATTGATTAAGGTAGGAGTTCCAGGTTATGTTAATTACTAATCATTTTTAGTTTTCTCCATTTTCTTTGGCTGTTCTTTCAGCTACAAAATGTGGATTACTTGTTTTTCTTAGTTCAACATGTTTGTAATCTAAGCCTCAATTAACCGAGTCACGCGCGAGTCGAGTTCGAGTAGTTCCATATTTTTATACATGTTTGCTCCATTTTCACTTATTAAGTTTGAGTTTGAATTGAACTTTAAGCCATATTAAACACAAATTTATGTTCAATCTTGTTTAATTAATATGCTTATCCAACTGAGCTCATCACATGCACAAGCTTTTAGCGAACGATCACAAACAGTGATGGAGCTATGATTTTTGGTCAAGGGGCCCAACTAACATTAATATGAAAAATATTATATATTATTTTTAAGATTAAAATATAAATTAATTATAATTTTGATAATTAATGTTATATGTTAACAAAATAATTATATTTTAGTATTAAAGATAAAAAATTTAATAAAATCAAATATTTATTTTCTTGATGAGAGTTATAATCAATCATAAATCTAAAGATAAATGATGAAGAAATACAATATTCAAGACTGAATCCAAATAAAAAGAAAAAAAAAATCTACAATTTCACAAAATAGCATCAAATTTAAGTGTAAAGTGAGTCTTTTGGAAATTGAAATTTAATTTTTGACAAAGTAAACAAATAAGATTAAATTTTAAACACGAAATGAGTTCTATTTATATGTAGTTTGAGCTAACAACTAACAAAAAATAGGAATATTTAATTAATATTTAATAATAATGTTCTAATAATTCATATAATAAAAAAAATGATAATTAAGAAATAAATTAAAACAACTAATTCATGATATAAAAAAATGACTTAAGTCTTTATTTTTTGACGAGTTCACCATAATAATTCCATGACCCTAAACTAAAATTTACATATTAGACAAAAAAATAAATAAATATCAACACTACCAAGTTATAATTAATAATAAATTAGCACAAAAATATATTACCAAAAATTCAATGAAAAAAGAGGAAATTGAAAGTGGGTTGATGACTGATGGGTTAAGTATTTGTTGTGCAAATGAACTAATGGATAATATACTTTTCTAATTTTTTTATGCAGTTATTGTGAAATAACGATAATACCCCTGATAATTCTTCAAAATTAAGGGGGCCCACTGCCCCGGCACCCCTCTCCCTCCGCCCTGATCACAAATCGAGTATCGATAGATTTGCTTTCATTTTCGGTCCTACATGTTTAATAATAGTATAGTATAGGTATAAATAAGATTATGCCTAAAATATTTATGACTGTATTAGGTTTAGTTTTCATATATCTATACATAGCCGTGCCTTGTTTGAATTGCTAGGTAAGGTGGAATTATTAGCATTGTATTTAATTGTTTCTGACACTGAAAAATGCTTAAGCTGTGTTATTGCTCGTAATTATCATGCTATAATTATACATTATAGTACGGGCTTACGTATAGACTCACAATTTTAATAGTATCAACCACATTATACATTTATATACTATACATGTCTAATTGAATAAGGATATATACATGCACGCTCAATAATTTCATAGATTTTTATATTTAAGATTTATCATGTCTCACCTAAAATCTATTTTTCTTCAAAAGAATAAAATAAAAAAATATTGAAAGTTGCAACGTGACGGCTATGGATTCTATAGTATTAAACGATACGTAATTGTAAATTTGTACATGGGATTAAGATACGGATATAGCCAGGGGCGGATGTGAGGGGGTTTGGGGCCAACAATTTTTTTTTTTTATATGTATGTCTTGCAATTTTTTTTTTCGATCTATTTCATTCTTGTACACACATACATACATATATATATATATATATATATATATATATATATATGTTTGTTGGGCTAAATATCTAGATCTTATATTAGGTTGGGTTGGGTTGTGGGCTAGTGGGCTGGGCTTAGTAAGTTAGGATTTAGAATTAAAAAAAAGAGACCTTTCCACCCAATTACTCAATTCTATCTGCTCGACTGCTCCGTATCCACTGCTCTGCACGTTGCGGAACTCAATTCTATCTGCTCGACTGCTCCGTATCCACTGCTCTGCACGTTGCTCCGCCGCGGCTGCGCCTGCGGTCTAGCCTCCAGACGCGGACGCGGGACGCATGAACCCTGAACGCCTCTACCATTCCAGCTGCTGCTGCTCTGTGACTGTCCTTCCAGTTGCGTCGGCGAAAAGGTACCAATTAATTATTTTTGTTTGGCCGTTTATTTATCTTTGTTCGGCTAATTATATTTTCGAGAATGTTTATTGAAATCGCTGAATTCAACGAAGCTACTGGTAGTGGTCGAAAATACAATTATACAAATGCTTAGTTCAGTTAGTTGAAACTAATTAAAAATAGTCCAATTGGATGGAATTTATTATTTATTTAGGATTGTGAATTAGGGATTTAGGGACTAGGGTTGAATATCATTATTGAATTTATATTTATTGTGCATTGTGATTTAATATTATTATTTGTATCAATCTGTTTTGATTTTTTTAAATGTAGAATATGGAGAAGTTTTTTTTCAAAACTTAGTAAGGGCGCATCTTCCTCCGCCTCTCATGATGTACCTAGTGTTAATGAGTCAGTGGAAAAACAATCTCGAGCACAAGTAGAATTAAACCCAATTAATATTGTTAGTGATCCGAGATTGCGAAAACCAATTGAAGAATTTGATATTTCTATTCGGGATCAAGTACAGAGAGAGTACTTGACTAGGGGTCCTTGTAGACCAACTGGTATTGTGTATCCGAAAAGAGTAATTGGAAAATATGAAAGAGGTTTTCGAGAGGATCGGTATAAAACTTTGATGCAATTTTTTGTTTTGGTGTTATCTTTTTAAAGAATCATACAAAGGAGGTCATATGGAGTGAAAGTTTTTACAGAAGATTGATTTTTACAATACAATTTCGCCCTCCCAAAGATTTATTCCTGGATTCGCCACTGGATATAGCTAAGCTCATCAACACTGGATATAGCTAAGCTCATCAACCATGGCGTTTTCCGCTTGGATTTCCCGCTTGCGTTCTTCGTTCAGGCCAATTCACACCAAATTCTGGAACTCGTTCTCTCTCAAGCACTGTGCCGCCGTATCAAAAAGTCGTGCCGCCGAGGTTCCGGCTGCTGAACGCTTCAGAAAACCCTCCTCTTCGTGTTGGGATGGCTCTTTACTTCCGCTGGCTTTCGCTGTCTCCGCCGGCTCTCTTGCCTTACATTCTCACTACAATAACGGTCCATCATGCTGTGAATCTCCAAATGTAGATCAAACGTAAGGACTTTTTTTGTTACTTGTGTGGTTTTGGCTCTACTAGTTGTGCTTTGATTGATTAATACAGTGAATTGAATACAAATCTCAATAATATGAAACGTTCAATGAGAGATTTTATTTTCTCGATGTTTTGCTGGTGGAGTATTTCTAAATGGTTTGGTTCATTGTTTGAGGGTGAAATGTATGTTGCTGAAAATTAAACGAAACTAATGGTGTATTTTATGCATAACTTCCAATTTAGGGATAAGAGGATTGGCGGCACAGGCAGCACGGGTTATGAGGTGAAAGGTTCACTTAGAAAAGTTCCGCAAGAGCTTATTGAAGAATTAAGCGTCATCTGTAAGGTATTAGCTGTTAGTGTTTCCTAATGACTAAACGAATAAGATTTGTTCCAATTTAATATGTATTTTTCCTCCAGTTTTGGTCTCTTCTATATTGTATATAGTACAGACTATTGGATGTGTTATTAGTTAGTTGTCTTGTGGGGTTTTAAAAAATTGAAGAGATGAATATCTGGTGCAGGAGAATATGACAATGGACTATGATGAGAGATACTTTCATGGGAAACCGCAGAACAGCTTTCACAAAGCAGTGAACATCCCTGATATAATTGTTTTCCCAAGGTGATTCTGACCCTTTTAATATTTTCCATTGATTTATGATTACGTTTTCCATTAGCAAAGCTGATCTGATTGTATAGGATCATTTCTGTACCTTAAGGGGCATTTACTTTGGTGATAAATTAGATATTCAGATTGATAAAAATAATATAGCCTAATCTACAACATACTTTGACGGATTGAATAATTTTAAGCTTGTCAGATAATGCAATCCTTTCAAATACTCAATTATATGCATTGTCAATCTAATATATCTAATTCATCAGCCAAAGTAAATACTCCCTAAGGTGTAACATGTTTTTTTTTTTGCTTATATATCTTCCTAGAGTGCTGACTACTCAAAGCTCTTATGTAGCTGCATCCAGTTTAAGTCCTATAGGAACCATAAAGAGTGATATAGAGCTCATAGATGTTCTTAGTGCATTAGTGGCACTCTTCTCTGAGGATACATTTAATCAAATTTTATGTCTTTTGTGCAGGTCTGAGGAGGAGGTGTCTAAGATAGTTGCATCCTGCAACAAGCACAAGGTTGAGCTGCTTTTCATTCTGGAGTTGTGCCTATGTATAAAATTATTGGTTTATCTTTCTGATCATCCTATGCTTCTGTAGTCTCAGAGAATTTTCGAGTATGGTAGAGGGTTTTGATCCACTTTTTAACTGATGATGGCAGGTTCCCGTTGTGCCATATGGTGGAGCTACCTCTATTGAAGGCCATACCTTATCTCCTAGTGGTGGAGTTTGCATTGACATGACACAAATGAAAGTATGAATAGCTACCATTTCTAATTATTGCCACCAAATCATTATTTGTGAAAAATTTATCTTTAGGATATCTCACCTTTTCAATGTGAATTTCATTCTAGTTGCATTTACTGTTTAGTTTGAAGTACATGGTTATTGAATGCATGGTGATTATGGGTTTTATCCGCACTACTGGGGGGCATAGATGTAAGTTTTTTGCTGATTCTTCCACTGTGGCTTCTTTTGAACTAGTGACACTTCTGCGGAGATGATTGCTTGGTTTCTTTCTATGGTTATTTGTTTGTTGTCTCATTTGTATCTCTGGAAGATAAACTTTCTTGTCATAGTTCTCAAAATTTATTCCCTATAAAAGTATCTATCTCCCAGTTTTGAATTTCTGAGTGGGGATCTCTTACGTTAATAATTGTGACTTAGTTGGAAATTATCCTTGTTACTTACCTTGCAAACTCTTCAAATTGTAGTGTGTCAAATCATTAAATGTTAAGGACATGGATGTGGTAGTTGAGCCTGGAATTGGGTGGATGGAGCTTAATGAATTCCTTGAACCTTATGGTTTATTCTTCCCTCTGGATCCTGGTAAGCTGCACTTGTCTCTTCTTACTCAGTGCCTTTTTGTTTTATTTGCAGACATTTTTTAATGTTATTGGATGGAGTTTATGAATTTTATTGTAAGAATATGCGATATTGGAATATGTTAATGTGGGAAATTGACCCTATATGATATGTAGGACAGCAAATGAACTATTTTTTATTTTTTTTGATTGTAAGTCACGAGGACATTGCTATGAGAATGACTACTTAATTGAGTTCCTGATAACCAATTTGGGATGGGAGCCTCAAGTATCAAGAACTAAAGATTGCATTTATTAGTCAGGAGTTAGTTTAGCATTGTGTATATCCTGATAATTTTACTAAGGTTTTGATGTTCTTCAAAGTACAGGATTGCCTTTGTTTCTAGTTGCTTTGTTTTTATGAATTGACCGGATACTTCAAATTTCTACATGAATATATTATGTAACTAAAGCTGGTCCTCAGGTCCTGGAGCAACCATTGGTGGGATGTGTGCTACACGTTGCTCTGGCTCATTGGCCGTAAGGTAGTTGTTTTGTATAAATATAATTTTCCATATCTGTGGCACCTTATGTGCTGTCAAATTCTGAGGTAACTTATTCTGAATGAGCATAAATTTTGTAATAATGTAACTTTTTTCTGAACTAACAACATTGCACATCATTGTTACATTGCGTGATAACCTAGTTTTATATGCCTAGACATGTTGTTTCCTGGCTAGTTGATTTACTGTTGCCATTGCACAAAATGACTTCTTCAGAAGTTTTATTGAGCATAATCTAAAATTTAGAACTATTTCACTGCATTCTCAATTCAGTTTTTACTTATTCCATTTCTAGCATATAGGTACGGAACTATGCGCGAAAATGTCATCAACCTTAAGGTATGTATATTTCTTTGTAAATTCCTTATGGTCGTTGAGATCACACTCATGATGCTTATTTCTTTCAGATGGTTCTCGCCAATGGAGACATTGTCAAGACTGGGTCTCGTGCCAGGAAAAGTGCTGCCGGGTGTGTTTTTTATTTTAAAGCTCTGCCGGTATTAGTTTGTTTCATACCCTAATCAGTGTTGAACTGCAACAAATCATTACTTGACTTGTAAGACCGATTTGCTGCTTTCGACCATAAAACCTTTTTAGCTTCACCTATGATACTCGAAGTTTAATTTGAGAGAGAAAAAGAAAGGTAATGTCTGGACCATTGGCATTATGAAAATTTTTCTCATAGGACAACTCTGTTGTTTGTAACTGAGACAGGCAGATTATGTTTCTTTGCAGCTTTACTTCATTTGTCCATTTTGAATTTGTTTCTGTGGAAGTGTTCTGACCCTTACTCTCATTGCTCACAAGTTCTGCTTACCTAGCTCAATTTCATTTCAGCACTATGTTACATTGTCACGAAAAAGCCTAATTTCTTGTTTCTGTATTGATTTCTTTGTGAAAATAGAAGGCTGGTTTCTATTATAAAATCTTTTATTACGGCTCTATTTATAAATCTTCATACCGTAACTGCTAATTTATGAGCTAATATTTCTCAGGTATGATCTAACACGTCTCATGATTGGAAGCGAAGGAACATTGGGTGTTATAACAGAAGTCACATTACGTCTCCAAAAGATTCCTCAGTCCTCAGTGGTATTTCCATAGTACTTCACTGTATTTTCTTCTCTCTTTTTAGCGTTTCTTTTTCTGTAACAAACTCCTCTTGCATGGAAGAAAAATTGATAATGAATCGAAGGAAACCTTGAAGAATATTTCATGTTTTTAATTTCATGTTTGATTTTTGTAGCTGCAAAATTGCATGATTTTGGTTGATGTCTGATGATATCTTTATCATATCTAGCCTTCAGATTTTCTAAGCACGCTTGTCTAGATAATGATAAGTACGACAATAATGGGAAAGTTTCTTGTTTGTATGATGTTTGATTTGGAGTTTCATCTACTGATGAGATTTTCAAAATTTAATAGGGTTTCAGTTGAAATAAGGAAGTCCATGCATGTGATATTTTTTGCAAGATGACTTGTTAGAAAGTCGCATATGGGTTTACTTGAGTAAATTTTTGGTGGATGTTTTCTAATAGGTTGCAATGTGCAACTTTCCCACAATTAAAGATGCTGCGGAGGTTGCTATGATGACTATGCTGTCTGGCATACAGGTCAGTTAGCTTCACTGAAATTGGTCTTACCTAATTTTTCTGATAGTAGTTATACATAGTCAGAAGTGTGGAAAGACAAAGATCTTGAGGAGCAGCCAGCTAGTATATGCCATGTGCTTGTATCATCTTAAGAATTATTGCTGCACAATTTTCCTTTCATGAGAACTTTGGAAGATGCATTTGCTTATTCATTTCATCCTTTTAGAGAGGGAGTTTTGTTGCAATCCCTAAGCATAGTTGATGTGAATTATAAATAATGAGATTACTTACTTATAGACAGTTTTTCACTTCTTTGTTATTTCTCTATCTTGATCTGTATTCTGTAATAGGTATCAAGGGTGGAACTTCTGGACGAGGTTCAAGTCAGGGCAATCAACCTTGGTAATGGGAAAAATTTACCTGAAGTCCCAACTTTGATGTTTGAGTTTATTGGCACAGGTGAATTTGGTTATATGTTTATATAATTGGTCCACATATCTTTCTGTTCTTCTAGCATAAGTCATGACTCTATTGGTGTTAATCTAATTGCCATAATGCTTCCTAACAGGCTAGCTCATTTTCTTTGTCGTATTTTCTTGCTATTTAATGTGCTCACCATTCATATATGCACCAAGTAGTATTATATAGTCTATATCTGCTATGCAATATCATTTGTCACTCCTTGGAAGGTATTGATGATAATAGTAACTGCAAAAAAGATGAAATACATTTCTTTTTCTATGTTCTTTGTTCTTGGGGATTGGTAGGTGGGGTTGGGTAAATTTAATAGCTATTTGATGGATATACTTGACAAAAATTAGTATTCCATTGATGCTTTGACTTGATTTTTCTACCATTTCTCTTAGCTCGCTAACAATTGAATGCATTTCGAACAGATTGTCATATTTTTTTAAGTTATGATGCTTGATGGGGGTAGTGATGGCTAAGAAAGTTCTCCACTTCTATTGGTGACTAAAATATTGCTTCACATGTTTCTAGTGTTTTTAATTGCTGATTTTATTCTTTGTAGCACACAACTGTATTCACCCTCAAACCTGATGGCATTTAAAAAAAAAATCTCTTATGTTGTCTATTGGATTCAATATTGGCAGAATCATACTCTCGTGAACAAACGCTTATAGTTCAGAAGATAGCGTCTGAGCACAATGGCTCAGATTTTGTGTTTGCAGAGGAATCTGAAGCTAAAAAGGAACTCTGGAAGGTATGGCGTATGAAGTTTGACCTGATACACCCAGCTTATGGATGAGAGTTCTTATCCACTCCACATTTTGTTTCATAGATGAAAATGAGGCGCACTATTAAGAAAATCCCAATAGCATATTGATTAAAGGTGTAGGGAGGGTTCTATCACCCGATATGCAAGACGAGCCCACCACCTCTTTGAAGTGAGGCGCCATGAGACTAATTACATAATCATGCATAAAATCATGTACTAGGTATTAGAATGACCAACATAGATTGAATTACTAAATCCATAATAACATAAATGATACATGTTCAGCTAACATAAAACAATAAATGTACTTTGCTGCTTCCTACTAAATAGATTGTAATTTCACACCCTAATTATTGTAAGAGGACGCCAAGAGAGATAGAGAGGGGGAGAGAGACCGCAGTGGAGAGGCTGTGACAATCTTTTCTACATGTTATTTATCTATATATATACGTGTGTGTGTGTGTGTGTGTGTGTGTAGGATTTGGTTCAAATGAGAACTAGTGCTTCGTGTAGGATAGTGAGAGCGGCGCTTGTTGATTATAATTTTAGTGCTTTTCTTATTATATTTTGATGCTATATTTTTTAGTTTTTTTCTTCTTGTATTCTAGTGCTCAATGTTTTAGCATCAAAATACAACAAGAAAAGCACTAAATTACACTAAACAAGCCTGTTTTCACTTTCTCACACCAAGCTTATTCCCTATTTATATATATATATATATATATATATATATATATATATATTTCTAGCTTCATTACCAAGAGGCACAGTAATCATGCATCCCATTTGGCTCATTAATAAAAGGGGGAAAAAGAAGATATCCCATAATAGACTGCAAAAACTGACCCTAGCATATTTTTGTTAAGACACTCCACAAAACAGTGCTCAGATATTAACACAAATCTTGCAATGAAACTTATGAGGGGATGGATGTCAGGATGTGCATGCTTACTTTCCTGAGCTAAGTTATGGTTTTTTTTATTTGCACTTCCAGAAAAAGAATAAAAGAAATGTTCATTTTCTCTGAAGCTTCAATTTGAAGGTGATGGAGGAAAGTACTTCTTTTCTGTAACTAAGTTGGTCTATGATCTGTTTCTCATTAGATACGGAAGGAGGCACTTTGGGCTTGCTTTGCCATGGAACCAAATTCTGAAGCATTGATTACGGTTGGTTTTATTTGCTTCTGTTTAGAACAATAGTTTCCATCAATTTTAGCTCATTCCAATATAAAATTATGTGTTACTTGAGAGTTTTGATGCTTTAATATGCATGGTGCACAGCTGTATAAGGTTATTTTGTGTTTGCCCTTTGCATTTTCCTATAACATTTTGAATGCCCTTTTCTATACTGCAGTTTTATTGTGGGTCATTTCATATTTTTTCTATTGTTGCAGGATGTGTGCGTTCCACTATCTCACCTTGCAGAACTAATATCAAGATCCAAGCAAGAGCTAGATGCTTCACCTTTACTTTGGTATTGCACTTTCCTCGGTCTTTAAGCCTTAATTGAAGCATTGCTTCAACTATTCCTGATACTACACACGTACTCTGTAACAGCACTGTTATTGCTCATGCTGGTGATGGAAACTTCCACTCAGTGATTTTGTTTGATCCCAAAAAAGAGGAACAAAGGAAGGAAGCTGAGAGATTAAACCGTTTCATTGTGCATGCAGCTTTAGATATGGATGGTATGCAATCAAATTCCACTCATTTGATGATACTGCATCTCAAAATGTCATTGAATAAGCAACATTTTCCTGCATCTTTTAAAATCCATGGGACATAGTGTGTGGAAAGATCTATATTTTAGGTATTCTATCATTGGGTTTTGAAGTTAATCCAATCTTCTGCATGACCAGGAACATGCACTGGGGAGCATGGTGTCGGCACTGGAAAAATGAAGGTACACTTCAATACATGAAAACTCGGGTTGCATTAGAGAGATTGTAATATATACAGGAACTTGCTTTCATGAAGCTTATGAGGAGAAAATCCCTTTCACCCTAATAATGGCATTGATTAAAGTGGGATAAAACAGCTACAGTTCACCTAATTTTATATACCATGATCGTGTCATTACTACCTGTATTTTATAAACCAAGATATGATATCTCAATAGGTGTGTAGTTTGTGATAATCTTGCAGTTGCAGACTAGTATTTGTTATTTGATCATAAAAATCCAAATATCGTGTTTCAGTATCTGGAGAAAGAACTGGGAATGGAGGCCTTGCAGACTATGAAAAGAATTAAGGCTGCTTTAGATCCCAACGATATCATGAATCCAGGCAAGCTTATCCCTCCCCATGTATGCATGTAATTCTGCCTATTGTTTTCCTTTTCAGAAGAAAAATCACTCTTACGGGAGGGATTCAGTCCCCCGACGACGTCGTGGTTTGTAGCCATGTCCTCTAATACTCATTTGATCTGCTACATTTATACTGCATATCAAGAGATTGTAATTGTAGTTCTGCGCTTTTACTGTTGTAAGTATTATGCGTTTTTTCCAGTTTTGACGACTTTGAAATAGATGGATAAGTCGTCGTTTAAAATTATATTTGGGTGTTTTTTACTTTTATTTACAAATTGCAATGTATCACAAGACGCTAGAGGAAATCTGCCATTGGGATTAATTAATAAGAAAACGAATAGTGTTTTTACCGTAATTTTTTTTCTTCTCTCTTTTAATAAAGAAGTGGAAACTCCACATGAACATAAGTGGAATATTCTGCCAACTTAAAATTGGAAAGAAACCCACACGACCTTGGTTAAAAATTGAACTCGAGACAATGCTCTACTCCCGCAAGCCTTATAGCTTAATGCTATTCCTCAATTGTTTGAATGTGGGAGACTGGCGTTGATCTCTAAATTCCCCTCTCCAAACTCAAAAAAGAAATAAATAAAAAAAATAGGATAATTTGTTGGACATTCTATATATTTTTCAATTGGAGACTCTCATTTAAGACCGTCTAATGAATCTGATAAGTTAGATGGATTTTAGTTGACTCAGGAAGTGGCCTTCCTTTTACTATTTTCTTTCTTATTTTATTTTTTTCAATGGTTTCCCTTCCCTTTTCCTATTTTTTAAGTTTCTTCTAATTTTTAATTTCTTTCTCTTTTACAAATATATATATTTAATTTTTTTGAATTAATTAATTTTTCATCTGGCATCTCGCGCAGTGAACTAACTCGACGTTAACGCGTGGACTTGTACACCGCGTTTGATAATTCAGTTTTTTGAAATAAATATGTACTATAATATAGAATTATTGAAAATTAAATTGAATTTTTTTTTTTTATTTGACATCTCTCACAGTCAGATGCGGAACTACATAGAGGCTAGTGGGGATATAGCCCCCCCCCCCAATTGATTTTTTTTTACTAGTAGTCTGTGTATATATATATATATATATTTCCCGGTGATAGCCCCTATAGTAATTGCCGATGAAAAAATGAAGGGGCTAGAAGAAGAAGAAAAAGGAGGAGCCTGTGGCAGCCGAGACACAGACGTGATGTGAAGAAGAAGAAGTTGCAAACATGAGAAGAAGTACTAGTGTACTACAGCTGTATGCCTCTACAAATATATAATATATATAATATATTGATATAGCCTATCTATTAATAAAAGTGTGTTTTTGAAACACACTTTTAGATAAAAAAAAAAGGGAATGTATGTAATATTGTAAGTTACCCTAATTTTCTACTTTCAAGTAATTGAAAGTTAAAAAAAAAATCAATTGATCAAAGGCAGGCAACCTGACGACGCGAGACTCACGAGACACACAACTATATTGATTATTGGGTGAATTAGAGTTTTAGAGATTTAGAAGCTCGTTTATTTCTCTCGATTTTCTTGGTAGCGACAGATAACAAATAAATTTGAGGTAATTTTTCTGAAATTTTCTTTTTAAATACTAAATATTTGGTTTCTTTCTTTGATATTATTTGAGGTTAGTTGTTAAAAATTGTCAAGTCTCCTGTTTATATAGTTATATTTGTAGATTATTAAATCAATTGTGGGTGTTTAATTGAATTTAGTTTATTTTTATTTATTTTTAACTTGGAATGAAATTAGGGTTTGAGTTTTGGGTTTGAATTAGGAATTTAGGATTTTGAAGTAGTTGAAAAAATTTCATTATTTGAATTAATTTGTTTTGAATTTTTCATTTATGTAGAATATGGAGCGATTTTTTAAAAGATATCGTAGTGGTCCATCTTCTTCCTCTTCCAATGACTCATGTTAATGTTTATGTGGAAAATCAATCTCGGATAGATTTAGAATTGAACTTAAATGAGATTGTTAGTGATCCGGGATTATGAAAACCAATTGAAGAGTTTGATATTGCTATTCGAGATCAAGTACGTAGGGAGTACTTGACTAGGAGGCCTTGTCAACCAATGGATCATAAGTATCTGAAAACAATAGACGGCAAGCAGACAAGATGTTTTAGAAAGGATTGGTATGACGAGTTTGTATGGCTAGAGTACAGCATATCGAAAGATGCTGTCTTTTGTTTTTGGTGTTATCTTTTCAAACAAAAAAAATAAAGGAGGTCGATATGCAGAGGATGCTTTTATAAAATCGGGATTCAATAATTGGAAAAAGGCAAAAGATAAATTTAAGGATCATGTTGGGGCTGCAAATAGTTGTCACAATAATGCTAGAATAAAGTTTGAGTTTTTTAAAGATCAAAGACATAGTGTGGCAAATATGTACTACAAATAAAATAGCCCCCCCTAGAAAAAAATCTTGGTTCCGCCACTGCTCACAGTGAACTCGTCTGACACTAATGTGTGTGCTCGTCAACTGCGATTGATACAAAACGAAGATTAAAAATTTGAATAAAAATGAAAAAAAAAAATGGAATAGATCCACGCGCCCGTGGGTGCATGGAGCACATGCGTCTGATTGTTGGGCAATAGTTTGCAATTTTTGGCAGGATTTGCCTGATTTCTGTGCCAAATTTAAGTTATTTTTTGTGGGTTTGTTTCATATTTGATCTATCTATAACGTAAGAAACATGTTAAACAATCTTATATAGATTTTTGTCTTTTCAATTATGTAGTCCAATATGGTTTCTCATATGGACTAAAAATGGGGTTGGAAAAGCAAATTTTACAAATATACATACTTCCTAAAATATCCACGTTAAGTTATGAGTATTTGGCACATCATAACGATTAAATAAAAAATTCAAGTGGTTGATTTTTAATTTCTAAGATCTGATAAATGTATATTTGTATACTACTATGAAAATTAATACTATTTATAATTATGAGCCTATATAATTGAGATGTCTCAAAATAGTAATAGGGATTATATAAATGAGATGGAGGAAGTAAAATATAGCAAGTTGTGTCAATTTCCTAATTGCTTGCCTGTGCATAATTGTACATTACATATATATATATATATAGTGTATATATACTCTAAAATCTGATAGATAAACTAGCTAGAGATGAATAAGTAGAGTCCTGGTGGGGATGATTTAGTGGTGGAATGAAATTTCTTGAAGATCAAAGGTTACGAGTTCGAATCTCCTCAATACCATAGATCGGCTGATTGAGTAAAAAAAAAATAGAGATAATAAGTAGAAGACAAAATGCAAAATAAAAATAAAAAAAGTGGCTCTAGACTGAATTATTTGATATTAAAATTAAACTCCAAAAAATCCAATTCTGCAGTCACAACTCCCAATCAGAACATTACTTCTGTTGGAGGCCAGAGTCAAATTAAAATCTGCTGACTTTTTTAGTAGAATAATACAAAAAACTTCAGTTTTTTTTAGCGAGAAAAAAAAAACTTCAGTTGATAATTAACTAATTGGTAAGTATTAATAGACAGTTTTGGCCAAGCAAAATTGGGGACGAAAAATTGTTGTCACAATTGAGGGAGAATCTTAATAGCCAGTCCACCTTGTCTTGAATCATGAAAAATTGTTAGTAAAATTTTGTGAAAATATCTAAAACAATAAACATTTTGATACAAAATAAAATTTTTAAACAACAAGTATTATGTAATGGAGGAAATATTAATTAATTAAAAATTATTTACATTAATTATTTAATTAATTAGAACCGATATAAATCCAATCAACAAATGAATCAGCGTATCATATCTTTATTTGGTATGTACTTAGCTATTTAATTCATTACAAAATTAATTAATAATTGCTACAATTGAGATATTGTAAAATTGAAATTCTGCGATTGATTTGTCATGAGGTCCGAGCTCCGGCGATTTACTAAAATAATATAAAAAATTATACGAAGTCGAATGACTGTAGGAGATTTGATGATTAAATGAACTCCGACGGTCAAGTGAGATCAATCAAAAGGTGATAGTAGACACCCAATTTAAATGATAAGAAATTAAGAATTTGGAAGACGGCTGTAACAAGATCTTTCTCCTTGATTTTCCTCATATGCTTCAATCAATGGCTTCCTTGCCCTACATACACCCACCCATCAAACTAAATTAACTATTTATCTACATTTTTTTTTTTTTTGTCAAAACTATCGTACTACAATCCGCCCACTTCTTAAACTTGTTACACTTCAACTTTAACTTCTGAAGAAGATACCCAAACATCTGAAGAAGAAAGTTAGTTTCAAAAGAACAACCCGATCGAATTAAGATTCCATTAGCCATTTATCTAGTTAGAGTATACTGTGATTATTTGACAAAAAAATTATGTGGGATCGTTTTACGGGTCAAAATTCGGATTCAAACTCATATTTATACATTTGTAATGTTGTTGATGTTTAGATTGTGTTTGTATGATATATTTGTAATTTTGTTGGTGTTTGATTGTGCTTGGATCAGAATAAGACCTGTCTTATAAATTTTGACCCATAAAACGATCTCACACAAGACTCACTCGAATTATTGATATATTCATGTGGTATGTTTTGCAAGAATTCGGACATGTTTTATCTTATGTCGAGAAAATTACAAAAATGGTTCAGAGAGCATATTCCCGTTTAGTTTTGATCCCAAACAAACTAATTTGATCCCACTAAACCACCATATGAAAAAATAGTCCTAATGTCACATTTTTCATTAAATTGAGATGTCATTTTAATCTCGGGTTTGCACTTGGACGCCATTTCAACCTCATCAGTCAATGCCCGCCGCCCCATATCGCCGGAGAACGTCCGATCCTCATACATATATATTTTGAATTCCGAATCAGCCATTTTCCTGTCATCTTCAAAACCATGACCCGAATCTCCATAAAAAAAAAAAACCCAAGGCTGCTCAAATACGTTCTATCTTTAATCAAAATCAATCCCTCTTTCACCCATTCACCTCTAGATTTTGTAGCCAGCATCAGAACATCGCCGCTGTCACTCTGCAAATCAACATCTCCTCCATCGTTCTTTTTAGCGTCGAAACTCACTTCTAGATCCAAATTCGCATGCAAGCCGTCACTCTATTTGCACCACCATTTTTACTATTTGCACCACAAATTATTTTTAATTTTTTTTATTAGTTATAAATTTACCTAAAAGCCTTTACTAATAAACAAATAAATAAATTCGCGTTCCGTTCGAAGTCTTGTATTCGAACATGATGTATATGTTCACAGTTTTGTGTTCGAATATGATGGATATGTTCAAAGTCACGTGTTCGAACGGTACTTAAAAAAATTATGGAATCCGTTTGAAAATGAATTTTCGAACACACTATGCTTGTTCAAAAATTCATTTTCGAACAAGAATAATGTGTTCGAAAATTCATTTTTGAACGATTTTCGAACAAGAATAGTGTGTTCGAAAATTCATTTTCGAACGAGACTTATTCTAAAAATCACACCTGTTGGAAAATGGAATTTCAAATAAATATGGTGAGTTCGAAATTTCATTTTCGAACCACACTTAATTTTTTTCTTTTTAAGTAAAAGACATTTAAGTAACTTCAAAATTATTTTATTTTTTCTTTTGTGGTATAAAGAGTAGTTTTAGTGGCGCAAATAGAATTTCCCATTTTTCAATTAGGGTTAACTAATAATCACGTGCGCCTCATGTGCTAAGGTTTTCGTCAACTGTTAAGCACCCCATCAAAAAACTTGGGACCAAATTTGCATATCATTTTATTCGGGGTCATTTTGGCTTCAAAAGTGAAAGGACCACAATTGCATTATTTGAGACCAAAATTAAATGGGGACATGCTCTAGGGAACTATTTTTACAATTTTCTCATATTATGTCCCTAGTTTATTTTATCTTCTACCACCAAAATCAAACAGGGACATTCTCTGTGGAACCATTTTTATAATTTTTTCATATTATGTCCCTAGTTTATTTTATCTTCTGTCTTCAATTCTAATCATTTTTCTGCAGTGAAATACCATATCCCCAAATCAAGAACTTGTACTCAAAGTTGATCCAATATTAATGATAAGCAACTTCATATTAATGAAGTTCGCATAGTAATGACTAAATAAATTATTTTGAAAAAAAATGAGACGATTTTCTAAAGATTCCTCCATCACCACAGGAGATCGTCTATTTGACATTTTGTGTTAATATTTTTAAAATCGGACCGGACATCAAAGCAATCAATTTATTAGGTCACTAATTTAATCGGTTTAACTGTTTTGAAAAATCGGATAAATTATTTATATGTATATATACATAATAAAACATAATAAAATTATAGAAACTATTATCATGATAAATATATTAAATAAGTTTAAAAAATATATTAAATAAGGGTATATATTAGTCAAATGAAATCTTCTATCCCACTTGGTACCCCATTTTCATTTTTGTTAAATTTTCATCCATTTTTTCTTCAATTTGTTTTGATTTAGTTTAATTTTATAATTATTATTTAGTTTAATTCCACCCAATTAGGATTTACATTTATTTTTTAATAATTATTTTGGTTTTTTAGTTAATATAATTGATTAATAAGATTGATTATTCCAAAATGATGGCATATAATTTTTAAAAAATTTAAATTTTATTTTTATAATAAATATTTTTAAAATATTAAATTTGATAGTGGGGGTGAACTGGATGATTTTTTTTCATATATTAGTAAATTAATTAAATATATATAGAAACATGTGTATATATCAGGACATTATGAAAAGATAAACAAGCCTATCAAAATGGAACGAAGCTAGGGAGTATATACTAGGAGAGTGTTTAGTTTTACATCGATAATTGAAAATTTACATCAGCGGTTTCTCTTTAAATGTCGAAGAAGAAGTACGGCAGAAAAAGCACACGTACCCGTCTAAAACAAACAGAGACCTAAGGCCGACTAGTCCAAGAGCATCCAAATGAATGAACTAATTAATTAAATTAACACATAGATTAATAAATATGATTTATAAATATCCAAACTAATCCTCCAAAAAATAAACGATCCTAATAAAATAAAACATAGGACTAAATAATTTTACGTTAATGACAAAAGGAACAGAAAGGGGGCATGCAACATTGAGAGAGAGAGAGAGAATTGAAAGAGTCAAAAGTCAAAACACATGAAGATTGACTAATTCTTCCCCATTATCTCTAAATTGTAAAAACCAACAGCATAATGTCAAAGAATTGCCCGTGTTTCCGACCTCCGACTCTACTCTACTACGTTGCGTTGTCAATCTTCAAACTTTCAAACCGCGCCTCCACAGTCAACTCCCACATTTTTACATCACTATATACTTTTATATATAAATATGCATCAATCATCAAATTCATTCTTCCCATCAAAATTTCAAAACCGTAAATGAAACAATATATTCAAATATTCACCTAATTAATATCACCATCTTCTCGAATTTCGAATTCTCGAGCTGATATATACTTGCATCACAAATGGCTGCCAATCATCATCAGCGTTTTCATGCAGTGCTATTATTCGTTTTCTTGATTTTTACGTCGCATTTTTGTGAAGAAATTGTGGCGATGAGAATATTAAGTGGGGAGAAATGGATGATCAAAAATCTTGTTATTCAATCCCTTCCAAGGGGGCCTGTGCCGCCCTCCGGGAGCAATCCATGCACCTACATCCCCGGTGGAGCCCCCCGCGGCCGGTGCACGTTGGCCGGAGACTTTTCCGATCATGCGGCGGCTGCGCCGCCTGCGTTTCCTGCGGTTACCTTTCGTTTTGGGGCAGTGTATGAAAGTGATGGTGAATCCCGACAGGAAGACTCAAGCAGCTGATTGATGAAATGTTTGATCGGTTCAGTTAGGAAGTTTGATATAAAAATAAAAAATAAAAAATTGTTTTTTAAAGGGAAATTAGCTCCAATAAACCCGTCAATATACGAAAGCCCTCGGTTTTTTAATGTATAGAATTATGATTTTTTTATATATTTTTTTCTTGGAAGATTAAACCATGAAGTGTGGCTGTAAATCTCCAGTTAATGTTTTGATGATACTGAATTAGCGATAACAAATTTTATTACTTTGTTTCTGACTTATATTGTTCTTTAATCTTTATACCAAACATGTTTTAATTACACTGCGGAGTTGAATTTAAGTTAGAAAAACTAACTTAAAAACCGTTGGAAACTGAGTTTAGAAAGGTGCTTTTTTTTTTTGGAGAAAAGTCTAGATAGGTGTTTGGTGAATATATAAACTCCTAAAAATAAATTAAGTCCATCAGATATTTTAGAGCTCAATTGATAGTCTGCCTACATCGATTTTTGCAACAGCTGTCCAAAACAAAAGCTAGAACCCCATAATAAACGCGACAAAAAAAGGTTTATTTTTCTTTCCATAATACGAAAATATATTCCACAATGCCTACAAACTTAATTTGCATCTCATCGCCATAATTGGCATGTGCAAAGCAATAATATATCACTTTATTAAGAATATTATATCCCTTGCACATCGCTACATCAGATATTGGCACATGGTCTATAATTAAAGAAAAAAATTTACAGCTTAAGTGAAGTAATTACCAGCCAATATAGGATGTACAAATCTGCGAAACAATTGCCAAGGAGATGAGCTGCAGACTGCAAAACAAGGTTAAATATATCTTCTCTTCTGAGTCCATAATATATACTACAGCATTGGCAAATAATTAGTACTGTCCGGCTAAGATCATATTAACCATCTCGACTCGGTCCTCCTCAGGAAGACTGAAGAAGAGATCCATGTCTTCGGTTTTGTTGACGAGAAACTTAGCCACAGTCAGCTTGTCGCGCACCTGTAGCCCTGGAACCCTCCCGAGTGCACCATACACTTCTCGTCTAGCATTTGATACATCATACTCGAAGCCTATTCTTCTGGCAATGTCTTCAAACCTTGCATCTAGTCTGTCACAGAAAACATTGATGGCTGTGACAAAAGGATCTGAACTACAATCTGACAGCTTCCTCTTCTTTGGAGCTTGCTTCTTCCCGGTCCCATCACTTTGAGGTTGACAGACAGACATCTCATTTTCATCGTCGTGTCCTTCAAAGACGCAACCAAATTCTGCGCCAGCTTCTTTCTCTTTTCCTTTATTTGGTTCCAGTTCTTGAACGGCATCAGCAAATTGTTCAGCATTGTCCCTGATTACTCTTTCCTTGACAAAGATTTCACACCAATCCTGGTAAAATGGCCAGGACTTGTATCTCATTGTGCGAGCATTGCTATCTGTCTGAGAAAAACAGTTCGAACAATGTGAGAGCAAGAGGAGGAAACACCATGCATCTCATCCTGGTCATTTGTAAACCACTTCCTAATGGAAATTAGCAACTTTGTCAAAAGACGAACTCTCTATTTTAGTTGAAAATAGAGGCTTATTAGCCATTCTCCCACTTCTTTACTTCACTCGTCTGTTAATTTTTTCTAATCTGGAATCACGTAGACAAAACCACAGAAGTCCACCCAAACAATGGCACTAATATGGTCAATACTTTAGATTGAACATCAACAAAGATTACATGTTAACAAAAACTACATCACCTCAATATTCTTCAAGATCCAAGTAGGGCTCCTTGCATAGAGAACACAATAAAGAACCATATAAATCAGTATATGAAATATAGTTCCATTTCCAGAATTGGTATTTTACCTTCACATACAAATCCCACGCATCATCCTGAGCATCAATCATTTTGTTTGAATCGTTCCAAGTAATACCACTTACTCCAAGCATGGATGCCAAGGAACCATGATATTTTTTCCAAACATGAAGCTTGGAATTTATGTGAGGCTCGGCTCTAATGTCCGTACTTGGAAAAGCTTTCAACATGGAGCGTTCAAGTAACTTTAGGTACCCTGTTCTGAACCCAGTTTCACATTTCCAGCCTTTTGATACAATGTCTTTCAATGCAGTGATCAACACTTCCTCTTCCCTATTTGTCCAACTACGCCTTCTTTTGTCAATTTTCTTCCCCTGCCCTCTAAATGCCAGCTCCATTCCAGAATCCAGACAGAGAATCCTTCCCGAAAATAACAATTTCAAGTTGGGGCAATATTCAATTACCAAATAGAAAAGAAAACAGACTACACGACTACACGTATAATATTTAAGTTGAGTAGGGATAGCAATTCTAGATACGAGACAATAGTGGAACCCAATATAGCATGATAGTAGTGCTACGAAACACAACCAATGAGAATGTCTCTCATCCTTCCCAAATGGATGTATGATACACTAAAAAATGGAAGAATCAATATGATTAAGCTTGTGTTCATCAGAAAGAAAAAAAAATGTTAGTTGGTTTTACCTCCTATTTTTTTGTGAAAATAGCTTTCAAATTCTCCTCATATATACTCCTCTTCTGCAAATAGCTGATCCTATTTCACTTAAAGACATTCTAAAAGCAAAATATCACTTCAAAATAAAATATATATTTTAGCCAAAACAGTTCACTTTAGAGACATGATGTGAATCAATTAACTATAAACCACCGCTTTAAAATGTCAAAAATTTAAAAATGCCTTGCTTTTTCTTATCACATCAACAAGAGCTGTTTCCAGATAGTAGTAAAATATATAAGTTGCAAGTAAACAAATCATTTTTATTTATGATGAACATCTGAAGGAACAATCAAATTTCACGTGAAGAAATTTACATATTAATGAAATCACGTGCCGTAATTAAATAGAAAAAATAATAATCAAGCGAAAGAAAGAAAATATTAATATAATTTCGAAAACTGTAGAGAACTATTAAACTAAAACTAACGACGACAAAACTATACACGATCACATTTGAAAATCTGAAACATTACACACAAATTACAGAAAAATATTCAATAGCTCAAAGCAAAAACTGAAAAGTTGAAAATTGAGGCAATCAATGGCAATACAGAAACATAAAAAAAAAAAGAAAGAAAAAATAAATAGCTCGAACCAGAGTGAAAAAACAAGGAAGAGCATTGAAAATAGAAAGACGAAATCAGGGCAAAATGAAGTGTGAATCGAAATAAATAACAGGAAAATTACCGTATTGGGATCGGAAGCTACAGAGCGATAAAATTAGGGCTCTGAAACGTAGACATTGAGAAGGGATAGTGATGAGTGGAGACGAGAGAAACATGACATGAGTGAGCTACATTTTGCGGCGTATATTGTATTTATATTTATAGGGGCATTTTAGTCTTTCGATTTATAATCCATTATTGGTGGATTAGTAATTCAATTTTCCAACATGTGTGTTTTTTCTTTAATATATACGCCCGTTTCGTTTTAATGGTCATGTTAAGAGTTTTATTTTGTGTTAAAATATTTATTATTTTAGATATTTTCATATCTTTTATCTCAAATTTAATTCTATAAATATCTAGAGAGATAAAATTTTACTAATTTTTTAGAAAAATATAAAGGAATAAAATTTTATTTGATATAGAAGGAAGATATATTTTAATCTAAAAAATTAATTGTAAATTCTAGATTAAAATCATAAAATAATAAATATTATGAAACAGTGTGAGTAAAAAACAAACGAAACTTGTGTTAAATACTAGAAAAGTTCTAATCAACAAGATGCAAAGCAGCAAAAGGCAAGAGGATGATAGTCAGTTGAAATTTGGGCAATTTTTTTTGTATTCCGCTATCAAAATTATAATTTTAATTAATATTTATTATAAATAATTAAAATCAACATTTATAAAAAAAAGATTAAAAATTATAAAACATAATTTTGAAAAAAATCAACCATAATAATAAATTATGAATTAAAAAATGAGAATTAAATATTAAAAAGTAATTATAAAACTTAATTGGATGATAGTATATGAGTGCAATCCAATATTATAATTTGTGAAGTGTGTGAAAATATAACAAAAATAATATCTATTTAAAGAAAATGAAAAAATATGAATTATGGTATTTTTTAAAAAAAAATTCAATGCATTATATAAAAAAATATATGCATATAACTATTTATCCAAATAAAATTTATCGCAAAATCTCCTGTGCATCAGATGCATGGGTCGGCCAGTGAGACGGATCCGACCCGCTCCGACCCGATTCGTACCCGCGACCCAACAGATAAATATCTTGGCTGACCCATTTCACATTCATTTCCCCCTTTTGTAATTTCTGAACCCTAGCCTCCTCCTCTCCCTTTCTAAACCCTAGTCGCCTCCTCTCTCTCGATTTTTTTGAATTTCCGATCAAATCGGCATCTTCGCCAGTGCTATGGGTTGTTGTTGAAGTCAGAAGAGATCGCATCGAAAGGCTGTTGTGCTTTAAGAAACTGCAGTCTTACAAGGGCCACTTCTTTTCGCACCCCGTCGATTGTATTTAACTCATTCTCTGGCTCTGGCTACGCCACTCCTTTTCGCACCCCGTAGCCGATTAGCACTTTGTCACTAGCGTTAGAGCTTTCCTTTGGCTTATGGTTGATTTTACAGGTACGTCGTCGAGTATTTTCTCTAATTGAGAAGTTGATTATGTTTGAGATGTCGTAACCTCCTTCTAGAGCTACCGACCACCAAATCATTCAATCCTTTGTCCAAACCCTAGCTCAAGTTCTTCCCAGGTTCCCCAATTTACGCAATTTACTTTTATTTTTGAATTTGGGAATATTGATTTCTTAGATTATTTTGTCCAAATTATTTGTAATTGATGCTGTGGTAGTTGAAGATCTAATTTTTTCCCGCTCTTCGTTTGTTGGGTGACCTATTTTTATTTTTATTTTTATTTTTATTTTTGTAGTTGGGGATATTGCTTAAAAAGATGCTTTAATTTGACAGTTTACAGTTTCGTTTCCTAGATAATTTTCTTTGAGTAATTTGTGGTGATTTTCACAAGGTTGAATTTTAAGGATGCAATTTCTTATTTATTTTTTTATGTTTAATTTTAATTTTTTGATTTAAATTGACAATTGATTTTGTTTTGAGGCTTTTGTTGTTGATGATGTGTTTGTGGTGGAACGTTAGAAATTAAAAATTTCTTCTAGAGCTACCACTTCTGTATATTAGACAAGATTTTAACCCTGTGCAGAACTGTTGGTGTTCAGACCAGTGCAAGGAGATTAACCTCTCTTTGTGATAAGAGTAGACTAAGGGTATTAATCTTAGTTGGGCATTCTTTGCATTTTTGGATATCATTTCCTTTCTTTTGTTGTTGTATTCAGTAGCAATTTTAGGTAATAGAAATTAGTATGTGTTCTTGTTTAAGATATACACATTATGCACATGTATATACTCAGTAGTTTGTAACACCCTGCTTTGTACTATGAGATGGATAGTGTTAAAAGCTCCTAGTGTTTCCTATTGCCATTTCTTGGATCACTCGAGTGATGTAACTCATCTAAATTTGAAAATAATTATCATATTGATGTTCAATTTTGTATCTGTTTTTTATGTGTTTTTTCTTTTTGTTTTTGTTTTTATCAACTGCCTATGAATGTTGATTTGACTAGGTAATTTGAAAATTTATACAAGTAGTATGAATAATAATTTAAGTACTATTCAGCATGCTTATGAGTACCATTTGAGGTAGAAACAACTGACATTTTGTTTTAATATTTGCATATTATGTGCTGGGTCAAATTTTATGTTTATGTGTTTAGGGTTCAACCTAGATTGTTTTGCATCTGTCTTTATTTGAATTGTGCACAATTGTATATGGAGTATCAATGTTACTAATGATTAGTACCAGATGAGATACTTGTGAGTATCTAAATTTTAGGACAGATTTGGTTTTGTGTTTTTCTGTGCATTTTGACTTATGTGTATTGATTATCACATTGGAAACTGAGTGGTATACCATATGATGTGTTGATTTAACTGCTTAATTCAAAATTTTATATAATTATTATGAATTTTTTTTTTTATTTTTTTTTTGTATAGAGTATCAATATTGATGCTGATTAGTACCAAATCATATGCTTACAAGTATCAGATTTTGTTTTATGTTTTATCTGTGTGCAATTTACAATTTTGTTGTATGGAGTATCAATCTTGAAACAGAATTGTACTATTTGAGTTGACTGTATGTATCAAAATATGAAGTATTGTGTTGTATAGTATGTTGTGCTTTTTATATGTGCATGTATGGGTTCAATTTTTATATGCATTTTGGTTTAATTAGTGTTATTGATTTATATGTCTATATTTTTATCATCGTGTGGTGTAGTATCACTCTGTATGCTTATTAGTACTATTTTATATGCATAGTAGTATCAAACTATTTCATACAGTAATTCTGTAATCTATATTTTTCATAGTTTGTGTGTTTTAATATTTGGTTTCATTGACTTATATCAGGTTTGCTCAATGAAGAAAAAGGTGTCCAAGAAGCAAGAAGCTTCCAAGGGTGTGAATGTCACCGCGAAGTGTTTAATGTTTTATGTTTTGGGTTTTTTTTTATCGTGAAGTCTGTTGATTTAAGATTCGAAGTGTATAAGATGGTGCTTGCATTCATGAACAGGAAGAAGAAGTGAGTGAGAAGTTTATATGTATTTTTTGGATATTTGTGGTATTACGCTGGATATTTGATCAAAACTTAGGAATATTTTGATGTGGTACTTTGGATTTGTTAGATGTGTTGGATTTGGTTGTTTGGATTTGGTGGTTTGGGTTTGTTTACATGAACTTGGTTATAATGTTAGAGATGAGTTGAAATATTGTTCTTGTTTTATTTTTGTGAGATGTATGTTGGTGAATGGATGTTTTTGTATTATTTATTTTGATTGAATGGAATGGTAGTTTTGTATGTAGTTTACAGGTTGATGTTGAATTTTGTCCTTTTAATAACTAGCATAACCTGTATTAAACAAGACCTATATTTATTCACACATACAATCGCAGTACCAATTGTTAATCTATATATTATCAAATCTTCAATAAAAAAGTAATTGCTGATTCCATGTTAAGGTGTAATTTTGATATACGTATATTGATTTTAAGGAAAGTCAAATTTATTTTCAGAAATGATATTAGTATCATTCGTGTATTTATAAAGCATCACATTTTAAAAAAAAGTAACAATACATCCTGAAGAGTATCATTTATTTAGCGTAAATGTATCAATTGTAAAATAAAAACGTATCATTTTTAGAAACAAATGTAATATCAGTTTAAGAAGGATCTTAAAATCACAGACAGAGAAAGAATGTCTTGTATCTTTTTTGCTTCACAATATATCAAGTTTAAAAGACTCCCTTTTCAGCTCATACATATAGAATGTGCAAAACAAAGCTAGAATCAATCACCTAACACTATTGCAACCTAACTACACATGGGTGCAAAAAAGGACAAAACACAAATAAATGCAACTGCTACTAGCTAATGCATCCATTGTAGCTTTAGTTTCTACTACATGTGGAGAAGTGCCATTTCTTCTTAAACTTCACAAGAGTAATCAACATTTTTATTCAAATTGAACTCTTAAAACATCTCAAGGTAAATTTAAAAAAATGAGCAATCTTCAATCCAATAATCTGCAAAATAAATTTAACAAGTGAGTCAGTTAGATAGAACAGATACCATTTAATAAGCATGAAAGTATCAATTGTGCTGAAGACAGGTACCGACCTGATATCGATCTAAAACAAACGAGGGTTGGGAGTCTTGAAGCCAAACTCACTCAACTAATTTGAGCTTCCTTCAACATTGCTCTTCTTCTTTCCAGCCAGTTTAGTAGCAATCGAAGCTTTTCCATCAAGAGCAAGCCTAACAAGACCGAAATCTGCTACTTTAGCCCTCATATGAATCTCAAGTTGTAATATTCATTGCTCTAATTCTAAGAAGAGTGGATTCTAAAATGCTTCGAGCTGCAAAATTGTGGGTGATTTCAGCAAACATAAACACTCGATTAAATAAGCATAATTCACCAACACTAATTTAAGAACTCGAATTCAACAATCAGAGATCCAGATAGGGTCACAGTATCACCTAATGTGCACGAAAGTATCAATTAAAATAGTGTACAGTATCAGAGTCGTGGGGGTAAAACATGATCAGTTTATGTAAAAATTTTACCTCCGTATTGTGCTTGTATGGGGATTGTCTCACTGTCAGAATCATCAATTATCACAAGAGCTTTCGAATAATTTCCCACATTCATGTTAATTTCATCCATCCTAAGCAATATACACATCCAAGTATATTTTTCAAATTTCCAAAAAAAAATCGAAAATCTAAATTATTCAATTCTAAGAATTTGAAAAATAAATTTCCCAACTACAATGGACACAATTGAATAGGTTTGATTGAATTCTAGAGTGTTACCTTGAAATTTTCGAGCTTGACAAAAAATTGAATCAAAATTGAATTTCTTCAATAAATAATGTAATGTCTCCGTCCTAACTTCCGGCGCAGTGGTGCTGGTCTTCCGGCGGCGGCGCTGATGGTGGTGGCGGTCGGGTGAGGTCGCCGATCTTCTCTCGCCGTCGTGTGGTCGTCCTCTGCGCTGTCTCTCGACTCTCTTCTCTCTCGCTCTCTCTCATGTTATTTCTGATTTTCCTTTTCTTTTTTTTTAGTTAGGCATGGGCTGAATCCGGGTTCATGGGCCGACCCATCTCATGGGCCGGCCCATGCATCTTATGCACAGGAGACCAGCCCATACTCTAATCCTTCATGTAATAAGTTCAGACTAATTATGAAATAAAACTAATAAATTTTTCGCAACCAAAATGCGAAAATTCTACATTTCTTCAAAAATCTGAAACATTACACACAAATTACACGAAAATATTCAATAGCCCAAAGCAAAAACTGAAAAGTTGAAAATTGAGGCAATCAATGGCAATACCGAAACATAAACAAAGAAAAAAGAAATAGCTCGAACCAGAGTGAAAAAACAAGGAAGAGCATTGAAAATAGATAGATGAAATTAGGTCAAAATGAAGAGTGAATCGAAATAAATAACAGGAAAATTACCGTATAGGGATCGGAAGCTACAGAGCTATAAAATTAGGGCTCTGAAACGTAGACATTGAGAAGGGATAGTGATGAGTGGAAACGAGAGAAACATGACATGAGTGAGCTATGTTTTGAGGCGGATATTATATTTATATATATGGGGCATTTTAGTCTTTCAATTTAGACAAAAACTTATATGAGACGGTCTCATACATGAGACGGATGAATACATGTGAGTTAATGATACTTCACCCATAAATAATGATACATGTGAGTCAATGATACTTCACCCATAAATAATGATACTCACATGCGGGTATAAATAATGATACTCACATGTGAGTTAATGATACTTCACCCATAAATAATGATCCCCGCATATGAGTATTGACCCGTCTCATGTATGAGACGGTCTCACCCAAGTCTGTCCCTTCAATTTATAATCCGCTAGTTTTACGATCGTATAGTATGCACGGTAATCATCAGAACTAATTGAATCAATATTATAAGCTTATATAATAAATAAATAAATAAGTCAACTTAAAAATCATAAAATATTATAAAAGCATTTTTTTTATTTCTAAATAGTATATTATAATCAAAATAAATAATTTTATTTCACACCTTTTTTCAATAAATCAAAGAGGTAGAGAAAATTGAAAAAAGCAAAAAAAATAAGAAACACAAAAAAAAAAATTGAAAAAAAAAGGTAGAGAAAGTGGTACCCGCAAGGTTCGATCCTATGCTGATTAGGGTTCTAAGATTTAATTTAACAACTACGCCAATACCAAGCCTTAAAAAAATTTCAACAAAAAAGCTTTTTAAATCAATTTTTTCATTGATTTTTTTTATTACAATTTTATCCTTGTGATTTTATCTTAATATATGTATAGATAGATATATAGATTAATAATCGCTTGACAGCTGCTTTTCTATCTCTAATAAAAAGAAGAAAATAGGTAGGAAGATTTAAATTCTCTTAAATAAGTAGATCTAATAAATATTAATTAGTATTTCTCATGTGTGATGGACAAATAGTTATTATTTTTTTAGGTTTGTAATATTATGATTATTTTTTAATTCTATATGTTGTGTTCAATTCTTAAATTTAATAAAATGATATTGCATGCATTAATTAATTAAATAAGAAGATCAATTTTTGTGCAGTTACGATAAAAAAAAGGAATTAGATGAAAACCCATGTTAGAAAGATCGAATTGGAATATTTCAAACGTCATGATTTTATAAATAAAAATAATAATAATAAATAAGATTGCAAAAATCCTCCAACTTTGCATAAAAAAAATAAAATAAAAAAAATGTTACAAAATTTAAATTTTTGAGTAAAAAATGATAAATAAGATAGCAAAAATTTGTTAAAAGACAACGGTGGTAATTTAACCGTTGTTAAAAATATCACTACTGTTGGTCGATTATAGAAAAAATTGTTGTGTAAAATATAATTGTTAAATTGTGAGATAGACAACCGTTTATCTCAAAATCATTGTCTATCATAAGATTTTACATTAATATATATATATATACATACATATATACACATAGATTTTAAAATGATAAACTATTTAATTGCAATTTTGAATTATTTATAACTACAAATAATAATTACTAAATTAAATATTCAATAAATAATTTGGGATAAAGAAATTTTTATGTGTATATTTTTTAAAAAATATGACTTTTGTTAGAAATAAACGATAATCGAACACAAATAAAATTTAGACTACTTGAAATATTAATGTGTAACTTGTGATATTAATAAGTAGCGTATCAATAAGCTATAGTGGGTATATACACAAGAAATGTTCTATTGCATTTTTAATTTCATAAAAAAAAATAGAATTAAATACATGCAACGCGTGTTCGTTTCATTTGCCCCGTTCAATTTCAATAGCCCTTTTTTTACTCAATAAAATAAAATAAAATTCAATAGCCCTTTCAATTAGAGCCGACTCTGAGATTTAAAGGGTCATTTGTGAACATTCAAAATGATGCTTCTAATTTATTAAAATTAAAATTTTAAAATACATATAAAAAATTAATTCTTTAAAATCACAAAATTAGTTTGATATGTTTAAATTTACAAAAAAAAATGCATTTATGAAGACTTTAAATTGATGTTTTTATTTAGTATTTTGTTGAAAATAAATTCAAACAATAGTTTTTTAAAAAATAATTTTATTTAATTGATTTTTTTATTTTATTTAACTCTTTACACATTCTACAAAATTACATCAACACACGTAAACCTACAGTATTAAAAAACTTGCGACATCGATCAACAATTCATAAGAGCGTAAGAGGAAGGATTCATAAAAAAAAAAAAAACAATCTAAAATTGTACACACATTAATATATAAGCTCGTTTTGTTTTAAACATGATGACTATTCAACTCCATAACTATTGAAATCCGAATCCATTTAAAACCAAATTAATGAAAAACTGATGTCATCAGTGGCGGACCCAGAAATTTTTCTTCGGGGGGGCTGAACTGTACGTATAATTCGTATCATGCTTCTATTTACTAGCTTAACACAATTGAGCAAAAATAGTAAAATGCTATGGATGATCACCAATTTTTTTGTATTTAATTTTCTTATTTTGTAGTCGTGTTAATAAAACAATGTCGTCCACTAATGTATTTTTTTTTTCTTTAGAGAACCAGTGTCAAAAGTAATGCCATTCCATGCCTAGTGCAGATAGTTTAAATCAAAATAAAGTTAACTTTCAACTAGGAATGTATAAACTTAGTCACAATCCAAAATTAATATTTAAATTTAAAGTTCACCGTTTTCATAATTTAAGTTGAAATCAACAAACATATATATCAACCACCAAAAATTGAAATATAGACATACAATTTACAAAATATGAATAAAAAAAAATTAAATTTACCCCCAACAAATTAAAGAATGTAAATTAACTTAAACAAACTAAAATAAACTTAATAATATCATACATCTAATAAATTTTACACAAATATAACTAAGAAAATAAAAATCACTCCCAAATCTGTAATAGAACTTGGAACTTACGAGAGCAGGCGCGCAGTCTCCCACTCCGAAGACAGCAATCGAAAACTGAAAAGAAATAAAAAATTTTGTCTTTAGTTGAAAGGGGATTTCTTTACTTTTTGCTTTTCTCGTCTGTCTTCTTTTGCACAAAAAGGATCTCTCTCTTTTAATTAAAAAAAACGTTTTTAACAAAGTAACACTTTTACTTTTTGCTTTTAAAAGTCTAACTAGTAACTAGTAACTAATATTATTAAAATAATATTATTCTTATATAAAGTGGAGTCAAAAAGTCAATATATATATATATATATATCTACTGTCTTCTTCTTCTTCAGTTCTTCTTCAAACCCGCAGGCCTCATCCATGGCGACGAGCACAAGGGAGGCCAATATTGGATTTCAAGGCACCAATCTTATTCTTTTTTTTCCTTCTTCCTTCTTTCTAGTTGTTCGACGTTGGGAATGGGGGGCTATGAAAAAAAAAATCGGGCTACCAATATTAAAAATGGAGTTATTTTTCAGTTAGGGGGGGGCTGGAGCCCCCCCCCTGTATCCGCCACTGGATGTCATTTATGTCATTTCAATTTTTTATGTTAATTTTTTTTAATTAATGAAATTAAAAATTAGTTTTTATGGTGTGTTTTAAAACATATATGGCGATCATAAGCTCGAGAATTATCGATCAACGAGCACGTTGCATGAAGATGGGGGAACAACGGTGGTGATGGAATCGTACGTGCTGGACATTCCACAGAACAACTGCGAGAAGGATACGTGTTTATTCGTTGATACGATAATAGAGTTGAAAGTTTATGTAAAATAAATTAAAGCATTGGACAACACGACAGCAAAAGAATTATGAATTATGGGTAGGGTGCACTCACTAGCAAACAAAATGGAATTTTAACAAAATTGAAAGTTAAATAAAACAAATAAAAATATCTGGTCAAGTCGAAACACGAGTAAGTTTTCCATTTAAACACGTGTTCTAACGATCCCCAAATTAGTTTCTTCAGGATTTCAATTTTTTTATTTCCTTGATCCAATTTGTCTTCTTCTCCTCCCCTTTCATCCATAACAATAACATCATACAAAATACCAATATACAAACGTGTGGTTTATATTGACCTTGCCATCGATCGATCGATATCGATCATGTCAAGGAACTATGACAACTGGGAGAGGCTGGTGGCGGCAGTGTTGAAGAGAGAGCAGATTTGGAAACTCTGCCATCAAGACTCAATCAGCTCCAGCATCTTCTCCGACGACGAATCAGATCTCGAATTAGGTTTGCGGTTCAGCGATGTGCCTTTTTCCCTTGGGAGTTTCCGCATAAACCGTACTTTTGAGTGGGGTCCACAGCTCGGAGAGGGAGAGTTTGGGACTACAAATACCGCTCTGCTGCTGCGGGATGTTCGAGTGTCGGACCAAAAGTGTTTTCCTAAGGGAAGCAAAGCAGCGATCAAGTTATTGAAAACAGTAGAGGTAACAGAAGATGAATTTAAGCAGCGGATGATCGTCTTAGGAAATTGTAGGCATGAAAATGTGGGACAACCGCAAGCCTATTTCTACTCTCACAAAACAAAGCTCATCGTCTATGATTACTATGCCCAGGGAAGTGTGTCTGATATGTTGCACGGTATACATGATATTCATATATCATCTACCTAGCTAGTATATATATTTGAACACTATTGATCCACGTTTTCAGTCTCAAAATGTGTAATTTTGATCCCAAATTATTATTTTTTTTGACAATTTTGATCCCATAATTTATAATTCAATATTTTTGATTTTAAAAAAAACTAACGGGCTATATTTAACATCCGTTAAATATCTATTTTGGAGTTAAAACAGTATTTATTTTGTTGATCTTGATTGTACCGTCCTAATTAAGTTGAAACTAGAGGAATACATTGAAAGTTTCAATCCAAAATAGATACTGTTTTGATTTTAAAATAAGTATTTAACGGATGTTAGTTTTTTAGATCAAAAGTGTTCAATTATAACCCGTGGGATCAAAATTATTGAAAAATTAACTTAAAATTAAAGTTGTACATTTTGAGACTAAAAATGTTTGAATTCTATTCTTTCGGACCAAAAATGTAATTCGATCTATATTTGAAATTAGAAGATATCGTAAGTCATAACTCATGTGCAGGGCCAGATCATGGAAGTAGGCCTGATTGGGAAAGCCGTCTGAGAATTGCGGTAGGTGCGGCGAGGGGAATTGCTCATATCCACACACAACTTGGAGGGACTATGGCCCATGGAAACATAAAGTCCTCCAATATATTTCTCAACTCCCAGCACTTGGGTTGTGGGTCTGATTTTGGTTTGGCAGGCATCATGGAGAGCTCACAACAGCGGGTCGTCGGTGGCCCATGGAAACATAAAATCCTCCAATATGTTAGGAAGCACGATGAATTGAAGAAACCATCCCAGACCCAGTCCCAGTCGCAGATGAGTGATGTGTACAACTTCGGACTGTTTTTGCTTGAACTTGTTACTCGTGAATCACCTGCAGAGAAGGCCAACTACATAGTTAGCCGTCTTATAGCTGATAATGAAAGGAGTTTTAACTCCTTTGATCATAGCGACAGAATACTTGTGGATGAAAAAGAAATGGCAGATGATATGAGAGGAAGGTTTCCATTTGTTGATTTAGATCTGGATGTTTTATATGTGCACCGGGACTTGCACAAGATGTTGCATGTTGCAAAGAGGTGCTTGGCGAGGACTCCTACATGTAGGCCTACCATGTCTGATGTAGTGTTCATGCTTCAGAATATATATAGACCCCCCAAACTCCAAAGCTACTATCATGATGCACCAACCATAAGGCGGAGAAGAGCATCCATGGACCTGCTTCTACTACGGTACCTCCAACTTTCCAATTCATTAATTTAAACTATTTCATTCCCAACTTCTTTTTTTTTTCCTGGACAAATATAATTATTTTTTGTTGTCTCATTCTCATGTTTCAGACGATCTCCAACCAAGACACAAATCACAAAATGCAGTGAAAAATATTGCGCTCCAACCAAGCTCCAACCGAGCTGCATTCGCGCAGTCAAAATGGGTTTTAATGGATTTTCTCTTTGCTCCAAACTCAAATTTGCTTTTCTCCTCTTCACAATCACATTTACTGTTTATTTTTTTTTAATTATGATTTAATCTTTTTTTTATTGTAAATTTATGAGTGTATCTTTAGTATTTTGTAATGATTTGTATTATGTATATGTTTTCCTTTTATGTATTTCATAAATATGTGGGTATTTTAAAAAAAATAAAAAGTTGTATGAGAAGAATTATTAGAGAATATTTTTTTTTGAGTTTGAGAATGTGTTTATTGATTGAAGATGAATCACTGCTTGATGTGATATTTACTACAAAATGAGTTTGTGTTTGGATTGAATGACTTGTGATGGTCTAATACTCTAATTAGTAAGATTTTAAGTTTATAACTCACTGCTTCTCTTTCTCTAATAAAAAGAAGAAAAAAAGGTAGGAAGATTTAAATTCTCTTAAAAAATAGATTTAATAAATATTATAATTAGGAAAATAGTGCTATTTGTTTTTTTTTTTAATATCAAGTCCTTACATAACTTTATTGGTTTAAAAAATATTAACTAATAATATCTTGTCAGCTGTTCCTCTTTATCTAATAAAAAGAAGAAAAAGATAGGAATATTTAAGGGGGATTTATTGGAATGGTCAATTTGTTATGTATGTTTGTAAAAATAGATAAGTAGTTATATGCTTTGCACCCCATAAATATATTTAGGGTACAAAATAAATATACCCTTGTTGGCATAAAAATTGTAAATAGCTGGTCAAACATAAAGCCTAGGGAATTGATTTTGCAGCTTAGGGATAGAATTGATTCTTGCAGCCTAGCTAGTATTAGGGTGTGTGTTAGAACTTAGAATATTAATTATTTTCTAGCAAAAAAACTAACACGTTTTTTTTAGCAAAAGAAAGAAAAAAAAAGTGTGCTTTTGGGTACCCATTTCTCTTCTTTTTTTTTGGGTAGTCTTCTGTAATATTAAGTCTCACCGCATCAGAATAACAAATCAATTTATAAAACAAAATCAAAACATAAAATGAAAGACAAGACACGATAAAGGAATATAGAGATAATTCAATTTTGATTTTAAATAAACACATTGGAATTATCTTTCTCTTTCTGCACAAATATATGACAAGATAATGCATGCATGCTTCTCTCTCTCTCTCTCTCTCTCTCTCTCTCTCTCTCTCTCTCTCTCTCTCTCTCTCTCTCTCTCTCTCTCTCTCTCTCTCTCTCTCTCTCTCTCTCTCTCTCTCTCTCTCTCTCTCTCTCTCTCTCTCTCTCTCTCTCTCGTGCATGCCATAATATTCAAAAGAAAATCATAATATTCCTCCAATTTTCTTTTCTTATATCATACTTCATTCACACACTTTCATTTCCACTTCCTTCCTTCACTTTCTCTTCTTTTATTTGTACCTTTTTCCTTTTCACTCTTTCTCACCATTTCAATGTTTTTATTGGCATAAAAATTAAAAAATGGTGTTCGGAAGGCGTAGTAAGTCTCGCCGCGGTTCCTCTCACCAACAATCAGAACGGGTTAGTATTATTCATATAAATAATTATATTTTCTTGTAGACTTTGGGTGTTTGTAAATTGTATTTTTTGTAGAAACATGAGAAGAGAATGACTCAACCCACTCATATTTTGTTTGAAAAAAAAAAATTAGTTGATGTAGTAGAGTAGAAAAAAAACCGTAATGGTTAGGTTATGATGGTGTATCTATGCCACTACATTCAACAACACCATTTATCTTTGTGGAACTCAGAGTCAATCATATGCCCTTATTTTCATATGGTTAGATTATAAAGTGTCATCACTAAAGAAGAAATTCAAGAAATGAAGTATCATCATCCAAGAAATTCAAGAAACAGAATTCACATGACATATAAACCCCATCTTTTGAGATGAAATTAAATTCAGTTAAATAATAGGACTCCTATTTTTTAAGAACAAAAAAAAAGTCTAATTTTCATGACATAAACAAGTGATCAGAGCAAGAACACAACAAATCCCATGTTCTAAAATCCGTTATTAATTGGTCTGGAGCAACATAATTAAACATGTCATCTGGGGCACATAGTAAAGTAAGAGAGATAGAGAGAATAGTACATGAATCCAAAAATGAAGAAGAACAAATAATTAGGATAAATTATTTCATTGATGAGTTCTTGAAATTCAGTGTTTTAGACATTATAAAACTCTTAAACTTGAAAGGACTTTACATAAGCTAAAACTCCCTTTAAAGTTGTGTATGGATGAGTCAAAAAGTGTGAAGAATAAATGACTCAACCCACTCATATTTTGTTGGGAAAAAAAAATTTAGTTGATGTAGTAGAGTAGAAAAAAAAACGTAATGAGAAGCATTTTCTAAGTTCTATTTTATGATTATGTTATTTTTTAAATTATAATTTAGTGATATTAATTATTTGTTTAAATATTTTTTTCTCTATTAATTTCTTGTTAGGCACGACCTGATTGGAAAATGATCGAGACGATGGGGAGGTTTTCAGCAATTAATTTATATTATAAGAGAAATAAATTGGAGAAGATTCGGGAAGTTTTGACTGCAGTTGGTGGCAAACCACTACTCTTACAATTTATGCAAGGGTGTTTTGGACACTTACTTATGTGGAGAAGGGGTCCAAGTTGCAGTAAGGCTTTGCATGAGTTGCTAGCTGATAGGACGTATTCTACTTGCTTTTATTACTATCTTTTGGTACCTTTTCTCCTTATTATTTGCCCTATACTTATGTATTTTGGTAGAATGATGTGTTTGTTGAGTTGTGTAGGGATGTGTTTCAAAGATGGAGAAAATGACATGTTTTTGGTACAAAAGGATCTAAGTGAAGAAAGAGCAAAATTCGAGTCTGAGCAGATCAAGCCGCAAGGGCATGCAGCTGGAAAACTGGAGCGAGTTTCTAGAAACTGGGCTTAGATACGCGACTTGGGCTTGCTAACTCCAACTCTCGGCCCAATTCCAGACCTGGACGCGGCTGCAACAGATTCCACCGCCTAAGAGTCCCTATTTTGCCAATTACCTAGTTGGGATTAGATTAGGATGTTAATTTCCATGTGGATACTATCTTAATTAAGGATATTATATATAGATTAGGACTTATCATAATTCCATTCATTATTCATGCAAGAACGCAGCAGAGCAGCAGAGAAACGCTGGGCACCAGATTCTTAATTCATCTTCTTTGTTATTTTATGGTGTTCGATTATTATTTCTTATTGCGATCAGATTTTAACATGCAAGTTAGCTAAGTTCTTCGTATTCCGGTGACGACGACGAAGCTCCGCTTATATAACTGTGAGATCTAATTATTTGTTCATAATTAATTGATGCATGTATCTGTTATTCTTGGATTTCGGGTCGTAATTATTCTAAGTCTATCGAGTAGTTGCAAATATTTGGTAGGTTGTGATTAATTACTAGCCAATTTAAATCGGCCATACGTAATCGTGGTTTAGGTTTAATAAGTGGTAAAGCAGTCGCTCAAAGGCTAGGGGAATAACAGAGTTAATTTTACAGTCCTGCGTCAGAGTCTGTAATTTAAGAATCGGGTCTTTCTTGTGCTCATTGCTGTCGGCTCATTAAACTCATAGAGCGTCTCTTACAGTTGTCAGTCGATTAGGGAAGTAATTAATGAAGCGTCTTCTTAATTATCGAAACAGTATGGAGAGATGAGGTCATGTCAGAAGCGTCTTCGGTGACTATAACTGATTTGCATGGTTTGATTAATTAATTCTTGCATCTGTGATCGGTGTTATAAGTGGAGTGGAGTTCGTTGGATCCGGAATACCCTTTTTATAATTGGTTTAATTCAGTTCGTTTGCATAAGTATTTTCTTTAGTTGGTTATTTCATTCTGCAATTTATTTTGTTATAAAATTCACGCGATTCTGGAGATTTGGGCACGCAGACTGAAAGTCGAGAGTAATTCTCGCCGGTCCTTTGGGAGACGATCCTGCTCGCCACTGTACTCTGCAGTGTGGACTTGCCGATAAAAGTCGGAACATTTATTTTTGGTGAAAAACGACGCACCACTAGCCCATGAAATCAGGGTGCCCAGGGCTTCAATATGTGAAATCTGGTTTCACATATCCAGGAAAAATATCCAATTTTCTCCATCTGAGTACGCATTAGTGACCGGATTTTTATTTGGTGCATCAGATTTCAACCCCACGGCAAATCATGATCCTTTGGATATCGGTGTCTACTAGTGAGTTTGTAGAGGGCATCAATCTCGCTCCAAACATTGTACACAAGATTCAGTAATCGTGAGATAGAAGATCACAATGATAATATAAAGGTGGCACAAATTATAGCATTATATTTTTTTGCCTTAGCATACGACGAACGATGGTTAGTCGACAACTTTATATGGGTTTTGGTCGATGATGAAAATGCATGAAACAAATTTCCATGGGGGTCCTACACGTACCAAGCACTTATGCACTACATCAATCTGGTACCGAATACGAGAGTTGAATGTGGACCTCACTATCACTTGTTCGGACCGGTGTGGGCTATACATGTGCAATGTTTTGTAAATAATATCATGTTTTTCTTTACATAACTTTTTAATTTGAATTGGAAGAAGTTTTTATTCTTGTTTTCTTATTATATATATAGATTTGGGCCTACAAGGCCATACCCAATTTGGGAATGAAGGTTGTCGAGCGCGTTGACCAAACTTCCATCCACTGATTACTGAGGTGGTCATTCTGTCAAATAAAAATGAGTTTTGAACATTTTTTCGAGCAGGAGGTAATATAATTTAAAAAGTGAAATCTTTTTTGCTTAGCGCATTTTATAATTATCTTCATGCTAGACAGTATTTTCCTTCATGATATGTTAATTTTTTAATTTGAGATCACGCAGCTTGTGTGCGATGAGGTTTTGGTTGCAGAACCTGATGAGGAAAATCAAAACTATTGGAAGAGCAGTCAGATTAAGTGACCGATTGGGATAAGTTTCATTGTCCTGCGAAATCTGACGAGGGGAGCAGGAGGGGAGACAATCTTACGACGTGTTTCTAATATGGCACATCGCAAGGTTAATGAAACAATTACATGCAGCAATAACAGTAATAGTGCTAAGATGCAGAGGCACGACAACCACAACGATCAAAAAAAGGGCCTCACGTGGATAAGGGAAAACGTGCTCGAATGCCAACCTCTTCTTAATAAAAGGAGTGATTGTCGGTGCAAGACATGGACAAAAAACGGCTCCTATAAGACTTCTAAGCGAATGGGCACATGAATGAACCAAATCCAAGGTGAATGTCAACCTTTCTCTCATCGACATTATCCGAAACATGTCGGCTTATGTGAAATTCTTCAAGGAATTGGCCTCGAAGAAAAGAAGATTTGCTGAGGATAAAAGATTATGGTGTTCGAGGTGGCAAGTGCAACCTACAGCATCAATTATCCCCAAGCTCCATGATCCAGATAGTTTTACTTTAAAAATTACTTTAGGGAATGAGAAAGAAGCGTGTGGTATGCTAGATTTAGGGGCCAGAATTATTTTAATGTCTTATTCTATTTTTAAACAACCTAAATTAGGAGACTTGAAACCCACTAGAATGTGCCTCCAATTAGCGGATAAGTCTTTGAGATATTCGAAGGGAATCATAGAGGGCATTCTAGTGAAAGTGGGTGGTTTGATTATTGACGCGCGATCATTTCACGCTCAAAATAAATTTGTAACTCCTGTACCCACAGCGAGCGTAGTCAGCTAATGAGTACGGGTCGATCCCACAGAGAGTTGTTGTGATTCCATCTTCAAGTAACCAATCATAAAAGGGGTTTGGTTTGTTGTCACTACTAGAAATTAAATCTGCAAAAGAAACTTAAAAGACAATATCAAATAACAAAGGGTTCTGGCATTTGAACTTGAATTTAGTTTAAATATATATCAACTTGATCATGGGCACACTGATTTTCATACATGATAAATCATCTAGTTATGGAGACCGGATTCCTCTCTGTGTCTCTTCATTCATCCTTTCAGTATAGACTTAAAAAAAAAGCAATTCCTCATCAATTAAATCCCTAATCAGTCACCCACCCCCCCGATTCCCCAAAAAGATGTAAGTGAATAAACAGTAGTGTGCCCTAGATGAACCTAGATCTGTTGTGTTTACCGATTCCTCGTGTGCCCACAACAACCTATTGATTCCCTTATTACTATATGAACCAACACACGGTCACGATTCGCCAATTCAATTAATAGTGGTGTGCCCTCTTTACCTAACGAGTGATCAGCCACATTGGACATTTCAGACACACACTCACGTGGAATAAGGCACAAGAATCAACAGAAACCTATCATGCATTACTATGCCCATTTTGGCCTCATGAGTCCAGATTTATATTCAAACCATTTTCATTGTTCAAACAACAGAATTAAAAGTATAGCCAAGCATGCTAGACATAATTAAAATTGCAGAAATAAAGAACATAATTGTAAAGAAAACTTACTGAATTTAATACGCAAAAAGACTCAACATAAACGTTGAGTTTGAAACATAATCTTAAAACCTAAAGGCTTAAGGCCTATTGGAATTGTTTTCTTGCTGCAAAGCAGCGTACGAAAATTAAATGCAAGAACGTAAAAATGTAGCAATGTTTCTGACTGCCAAAACTTGTGTTTCCAGAATTAAAAAGGAGATTAGATAGTTACATTTCCGAATTAGAGACTCCCCAACAAACTGGAGTCTTCACTGGATTTCCAGAATTGGCGTGCCCTCGCTGATCTGACTGGATAAGTATAAGTTGACCAAATCTCTATTTTTTAGGGATTGGGCTTATCTCTTCTTTGCAACGCCTCCAAGAGTCCAGTCCACCTCCAATTTTTCTTCGGATAATGTATTTATCCTTCTCGTCTCTCTCTCTCTTCAACTGATCCCGGGTTTCTCGCATTCGACCTAGCCCAGCCCCATTGTTGTCAAGTCTGCACGAGCAAAGTGGGCACGGCATCTTGCAGTCAGCCTCATCCATCTCTGATATGTCCATTCCGCCACCCGAATATAGGATGAGTGCTGAAAGAAGTCCCCTGTGCCTCTGACTGAATCTTAAGCTTAGATTTTGCTTGGATAACCGGGCATAAAATGCCCCTTTCGCCAGACTTGACCTCCGCAATGCCTCATGACCTCATCCTGGTTCTTTTTGATTCAAAACACACTAAAAAGGACATTTATAACGAACAAAATGCCCATAAAAACACAAAATAAATGGACTTATCAATTATCTCTGGGGATTTTGTAGTTTTGGACGTGGGAGATCTCCAAGAAATAGGGAAAGAGCACACACTATTATTGGGTAGACCTTTTATGGCTAGCAGGAACAACCTCATTGATGTAAAAATGGCACCTTGAAAATGTCCGTGTTGGGAGAAACTGTGTCATTTTCTGTACATTAAAACAAAGCTATTCACATTACCTCCTTGGAGGAAAATTGTTCTTTCATTGATGCTATTGATGCCTTATCTGAGAAGATTTTCTTGTAGAAAATTAGCCCCAAAATTGGGAGTAAAGCCTTGTCTGATAAGGATTCTTTGAAGAAAACATACCCCATTCTCCTAAGAGAGAACCTTGGCTTGATGGAGATCCTAGCTACCGAAGAAGAGAAGCCAAGGCCTTAAGTACGTGTACTTGGATGAAGAAGAGAAGAAGTCTGTGTTAATCTTTGTCGAACTCACAAAAGAAGAGGAGGACCTTTTGATTGTCGTGCTAAAAGGGAACAAGCAAGCTATTGGATGGAGCCTAGCTGATATCAAGGGTATTAGTCCATCAACGTGCATGCACCGAATCATGCTCGAGGAAGGAGCCAAGCTGGTGCGAGAAGGGCAAAGGAGACTCAATCCTATTTTGATAGAGATCGTCAAGAAGGAAATTCTCAAGCTCCTTGCTGAGGGTATAATTTACCCAATTGTCGATAGTGAATGGGTTAGCCCGATACATGTGGTATCAAAGAAATGAGGTATTACAATGGTGGAGAATGAGAGGGGAGAACAATTAGCTACCCGAACCACCATCGGATGACGAATGTGCATCGACTACAAGAAGCTCAATGCGGGCACCTTAAAATGCCATTTTCCTCTTCCATTCATTGATCAAATACTTGATAAACTTGATATATATAGTTTCTATTGTTTCTTTGATGGTTTATCTGGTTATTTTCAGGTGGCTATTACTCTAGAAGACCAAGCCAAGACCGTTTTCACCTGCCTGTTTGGAAAGTTTGCATGTAGGAGATTTCAAATGTACATATGTTCTATCTTTTTTGAAATGATTGGAGATTTCATTGAAGTATTCATGGATGATTTTTCTATCTTTGGATCTTCATTTTCTGATTGTTTGAATAAGTTGGAACTTGTCTTGAAAAGATGCATTGAGAGTAGCTTAACTCTAAGTTGGGAGAAGAGTCATTTCATGATCACTAATAGTATTATCCTAGGTCATGTGGTGTCAAGTGAGGGAATGAGCGCTGACAAGGCTTACCCCCACCCGTTAATGTTAAAGGTGGTATAAGTTTTTTAGGCCATGCCGGTTTCTACCGTAAGTTTATTAAAGACTTCTTAAAAAAAATTAGTCAGTCTTTGTGTCATTTTCTTGCTCAAGATGTTCCAGTTCTTTTTCATGAATAGTGTTTATGTGCTTTTAACACTTTGAAAGAAAAATTAATCACTGCACCCATTGTCATTGCACATGATTGGTCTTTACCCTTTGAAATTATGTGTGATGCATCTAATTCTGTGGTGGGGGCTGTTTTAGGGCAACGTGTTGATAAAATACTCCGTGTGATTTACTATGTCGGTCTTACTTTTAACAGTGCTCAGGTAAACTACACGACCACTAAAAAAGAGTTGCTAACTGTTGTTTTCTCATTGGATAAATTTAAATCCTATATTTTAGGTTCTAAAGTCATTGTGCATAGTGATCATGCAACTCTTAGGCATTTGTTGACTAAGCCCCAAGCTAAATCTAGACTAATTAGGTGGATTTTGCTTTTGTAAGAATTTGATGTTGAAATTAAGAATAGGAAAGGGTGTGAAAATGTTGTAGCAGACCATCTCTCTCATCTCTCTATTGATGATATGTTGAATGCATCACATGAGAGTGGAGTTATTCCTGACATATTTCCATATGAGCATGCTTTTGCGATTAATTATGTTCCTTGGTATGTCGATATTGTTAATTATCTCACTTGCGGCAAATTACACCCTAACCTTACTTCTCAAGAGAAGAAGAAATTTTTAACAATGTACAGGTACTAATCTTTTTCATTTGGGAAAAGATGAAGTAATCAGATGATGTGTCCCTGAGGAGGAACAAACTGATGTTTTAATCTCTTGCCATGCCTCACACTGTGGTGGACAATTTGGAGGGCAAAAGACTGCACGAAAAATCTTACAATCCGGTTTGTATTGGCCCTCTCTTTTCAAAGTTGCCCAAACTTCTGCATATCTTGTGATAAATGCCAACGGGTTGGATCTATTGGTAGAAGGAATGAGATGCCTTTAAATGTCAACCTTGTGGTTGAAATTTTTTTAACTTATAAGTCGGTGTTCTAAATTTCTAATAAACTTAATAAAGTGCGGTTTGGAAATTTAAAATACTTGGGGAGACGTTACTGCAATTTCTCTATTGTATAAGAGTATTAGGGTTTGAGAGTTGCCGCATACATACGTGCGCTTCTCTGCAACCTCATGAGTTAGTTTCTTCCCTACTCTTAATTAAGTGGGTGCATCATCTCTGCAATTTCTCAAGTTTTTTTTTCTTTTCTTTTTGCAGATGCTCTGAGTTTCGGTATTATATTCATTGGATAGTTTCGTCGTCTTGCATCCTCTCTGCAATTTCTCAAGGTTTTTTTCTTCTTGATGCTCTGCGTTTCCTTATGATATTCATCGGATAGTTTTGTCTTGCATCCTCTCTGTGATTTCTCAAGGTTTTTTTTTGTTGATGCTCTGAGTATCTATCATCACTGCTGCTGCACAAATTTACATATGCATTACTGTGCATATCAGAGAAATGTATTTGTTCACATGCCATCAAATCTCCAGATCGTCCTCTGTCTCGTGTTATAATCAACTGGAATTGTTGTATTTGTTGATTTCGTTTAAGAATCGAGAATCAGATTGCTGATGCTCTGAGTTTCTATCATCACTACCGCTGCATAAATTTACATATGCATTATTGTGCATATCGGAGAAATGTATTTGTTCACATGCCCTCGAATCTCCAGATCGTCCTCTGTCTCGTCTTACAATCAACTGGAATTGTTGCATTTGTGGATTTCATCTAAGAATCGAGAATCAGATTCGGAGGCTAATAAATTATCAATTATGCCTGAGTTTTATCTTAAATTACTTAATTTTGTCATTGCATGCTAGAATGGGAGCTGGTATTGCTTTATATTTGTTTCTAGGTTTTGTATGCTTTTGATATCATCACTATTGCTGCATAAATTTACATATCAAGTTTTTTTTATGCTCTGAGTTTCTGCATGATATTCATCGGATAATTTCATCTTGCATCCTCTCTACAATTTCTCAAGTTTTTTTTTTCCTTCTGATGCTTTGAATATCTTATATTCATTGGATGTTGTGCTACATTTGTGAATGCATTTCTTCTGCTACTTGCACGATTCATCATGAGCAACTTGTAATTTTAGAATCATATGTATTCATGTTTCGGAACTTGGAATTTTAAAATCATATGTATTTCGGATGTATCACCTGCTGATTTAATTTGATCTGGTTCAATCTGGCCTAACAGATTATCACTTCGAGCAGCAGCAAGCTAAGTTACTAGCTAGTAGAGGTCACAAAACGGGATTAATCTCCAAAATAGAGCATGTGCATATTTGCAGTCATCTGCATGGTTGAAGTTAGTATGTTTTATACTCTTTAATTTAATTTCTTGGTTCTCTTTTGTCCTCCTTATGGAACAAATTAAGATGCATTTTCCTTGTTTTTGGCTCGAGGCTGATTCATCATATTTGGTTGCTCTTTTATCTTCTAGAGTAGGCACAGTGACGCGGGTCACCGTGTCCTTGGGTCGACGTTGGTTGTGGGAAATTGATTTTCGTGTCTCAACACTTTTCGTGAAGGGAATGCGCGCGCGGTCAAGACAGGATGGGCTGTATCATCATAATTTATGTTTTTCCTCATCTCTTGTGGAAATTAATGTATTGCATAATATAAAAAAAATGAAAAATGATTACAGAAATGTCATAGCTTGTACACATGATGCAGGCGAACTTCTGTAGGAAATGAATAAACATGAGACAAGAAAAAATTTACTCATTCAAGAGAGTCAGCTGCATTCAGTTGAGGGTGGTGCAGGTTTCTGGAATTTCCCATGAACCCATACTCTCTTCATCATCTTCCCATTCCGGCGGTTCACCGACTTGACACAGCAATATTCAAGCTCAACCTACAATAAGAATCACATCGAATCAGTATAACTACAAAAGAAAGCCATCACTGTACCATATAATAGGTCCTTTCTATCAACAAACAAACTTGCTCGTGCCTGAGTAATGTATACAACGCGAGAAACCAGCCAACACTACGAAATTACTATTACCTGTAGCATGCACGTCATCACACACATAGAACAGCAAATGACCTCTTTAAATGTGGATCCGTATAAGCTTACATGTAAAATTGCATGCCTTAAAACAATGAGTTAAAAAAAAAATAAAAAAATATTGGGCATCACAGACATAAATCATATGGAGATAACTCAAGTATCATGAGTGTGCCAGCAAGATATCAGAACTGAGAATGCGTTAGGAAGAAACATAACTTTGAATCGTATTATGCATGTGAGTGCACTAAGCACGTTGGGTCAAGATAGCCGTCCAAAATTTTCGGGTTTTTTTTTCCCTTGATACAGTGATACCTAACGCTTGTGAAGTCTTAAAACAGATGAGGCTGAGCAGAGAATATGGAAGCCAAGAACGAAGATGGACTTAATGTGGTAAGATAAACACTACAGTCCAATCAGGGTCATAGCAAATGTAAGGCATGGAGAAAACTATAATACTTCGTAATGTCCCATGCTATTGATTTATTGGGAGACTGAATGTTTTAAAGAGTTTATATAGGGGTAAAATGGACTCTTCTTGAAATTTGGCTGATTAAAAAAAGAAGTGAGTGGAGAATTGAACGAATCAATAGAACCTAGTTTATCCCAGGGAAGTAGCTTTACTATGATTTTACCTCAATGAAGCCGGCCGCAGAAGTTAAACTTCTAACAGTATCCAAGCAGAAGAAATAAGATCTTGTCCCGTCTGACCGCAGGTACTCCCTATATCCTATTCTTTGTTCGGGATCAAATCGAAGCATGGTCATATCATAAACACCTGTCTCATGACAAACAACAGTATATGAAATTAGTGTTGCATCAAAAAGAAAAAGACCATAAAATTCTAAATTTCCAAACACAACTCATTTTGCTATTACCATAGTCTCTAAATAACAGCAAGCCACCTGGTTTTAGAACAGCAAAGCACTCTTTGATGGCCTTAGGCATCCTGCCAAGGGGCATGGCTGACAAAGTGAATATCTGACATAATTAGATAGGTGAATTCAGATTTCAGACCACATCACTTTAAAGTAATGAAACAACGAGAAGTCATAACATGAAATCATGAGTACCAATGTAACAAAATCTACTCCACCAATGCATCTTTGTGTTTCATCAGTGTTAGCACCTGCATAAGCCTCTGAGGATAAAGAAAATCGTATTCAAGAAGTTGGCACAACATGAAAGGCTCGAACGCCTCTAATTAAAAGGTAGTAGCGAAAGGTACCCGACAGTCCTAAATGATGATCCTGAAAGGAACTTTCTGAGCAGGCATTACAGGCCAACCATGAGGGAAACCCGGTTGTTGAAAAATCACAAAGGAATGGGTGAAACCGATGTATTGCAGAGATAGAATTAGAAGAAGTAATTATCTCTTTAGCCCTCTCAAGAGCCTCATTACTACAATCACATGCATATAATACGATGCCCTCTCGACCACTGCATAAAGTGAATTTAGATTCAGAAAGAAGAGCAAATGCAACTAAAACACATGCAAAACCATTGGATCGTCAAGAAATTACCATAATATAGGTAGAGCTGTACTGCCATTGCCACAGCCCACCTCCAAAACCTTTGAATTTTCCTTGCAAGAAGCTAGTTCTGGAAATTCCTTCAACAAGTATCGCCTCTCCTGTGTCCAAAGATGTACAACAGTCATACACGGAAAAGAAACACTGATACATGTGAATGATGTGATTGAGCATTGATGAGTTTAATACCTTCTCTAATACGTAAGGACAAGATAACAACATAAATTCCATCATATATTCAAATTCCATAACAAAAAAAATAACACGAAAACACAATCTGCTAGTTAAAAGCCAACAACCATCATGGGGTGATCTGCTCTAAACTAGCAATGGCCAAAACAGAGCAATTAAAGGGCTTCAGAGTAGTGTCTATGCTATGGCAAACACCAAGGATGTTCAAAGAAAGAACTAAGAACTCAACAAGTTTAACAATTACTACATATAACTATAAAAGTAAAAGAGGTAACAAGCTTAATCAAACATTAAGATGCTAAGAAGCTACTTCAGATTCTTCCCGAAAGATCTTGCATAAACTAGCATTTTTACTAAATTCCACAACTATTCGACATGCTAATCCATGTACCGATTCTGTGAGTTCTCTGTTCTATCCGAAGACTAAAGGTGCAGCTCAAACAGGTCAATAAAGATGGCATGTTTTTCATACTAAGCCCCATGAATGTTTGGAGATACAAGGCAATCAGGGTTCTTGCATTAAACCAGAGTTTTTTTATTATACTCGTATAGTTCAAGCAAAATTAAAAAAATAAAATCTAAATTTAATAAACTAACCCCTCTACGCGTAAACGAGAATGAAGAACTCCATATTCAATCCCAGAGCTGTTGAAGCAAAAATTTTATCTCCTAATGAAATGAGCCAGCTTAAAACTTTTCTTCAGAGAATCATTGATGCATGTGCAAATACAATGAGTCATGCCAATTTAAAAAAATACATCAGAAACGACTGAATCCCCAGAAAACCCCCGAAAGAAAAATAATAATAATAATAAAAAGGACAAAAAAAATCAAAATTTGATTGATTTGCAGAGTAAATTACCTTGAAGAACTTGCCAGTGGAATGACAGGCATGAAATTCATCCCACGCTTCGGAATCTCGATGAGCGTCTTGAATTTGATTGTCAATCTTCGAGTAAGGGAGAAAATGGAACACAAGTGATTGGTTTTTTTCTACTTCTTCTCTCAATTCGTCCCAATCGAAATCTTTCGAGTAATAATTTTCGGCTTCCCGATTTTTTCTGCTCATCGTTTCTTTTCGAACTGCAGAGAAAACCTCGATCTTTACAGTCTATTGCACTACTATCATTTTACATACCAAAACCAAAAAAAACAAAAAAATAAAATAAAAATAAAAAATTTCCGTTGCCGGGAATCGAACCCGGGTCTCCTGGGTGAAAGCCAGATATCCTAACCGCTGGACGACAACGGAGATGTGATATCATGTTTATTATTTTAAAATTTTAATTATATTTTTGTGACAAATGAATAACCCATCTACCTATCTATACTATAAAATGGAGCTCCTCCAAAAAAAATTCCCTCCCAAAAACATTAAATCATCTACAGTAATTTTTTTTTTTTTTTTTAATGTCTCACCATCTTCTCTCTCTCAAACACACACATTTACACATTTTTTTATTATACAACTAATTTGTGCTATATTAAATAATATATTTCGTTATATACATGACTTTCAAAATATATATGTACCAATGAATAAATATATGATTTTATTATTTCAAATAATTACTAACATATATTAAATAAAAAATCAAGTGAATTATCTGGTAAAACATTATATTTGGTAGCATGCTTTATTATATGTAGATATACCATTTATAATATTTTTAATTATATTAAACATGAAATAGTTAACAATTTAACATTAATCTAATTAAATGAATAAGTAAATCAAACAAAGATTAATATTTATAAGTTTATAAGTCTATTATATTATTTTTTAGAAAGTATACTCTTTAGGGTTCGTTACACTTTAGTACCCGAACGATGGAGTTTCTACACTTTTATCTCAAAATTTCAAAAAATTACATATTAACACTTAATGTTTGCACAAATGAACATTGATGGAAATATAACAATTTTTCAATCTCACAAATGTTGACTTAGATTGTTGAAAATCTTTCAAATTCAGTTTTTAGCTTATTCCATTTGTACAAATATTGGATGTTGTTGTTGTTGTTGTTCACAATATTCAACCATCCATGTTTACATTTGTGAGTCTACAAAAGTATTTTAACGTTATAACCGTTGATTTGTGCAGATGCAGCGCTCAACGTTGAGTATTAAAGTGTAATCAATCATATTTTACTGCAAATTAATAAAATGAGAAATGAAGACATATTGGTTGCATTATTATAGTTTCTTTCAACATGAATTTTTATGTTTCGATATATATTTATTAACATTATTTTGATTACATTTATTTTACATACAGCACAATTATCAATTTCTTAAGAGTAAAACTAACAAATCTATATAAATATACAATCCTAAAACTTTTAAAATGAAACAGAAGTTATTGTTATAATATTTGTACATATATATTTTTCATAAATTTTTAGCCACGATCAATTGTACATAATTATTTCACGAGTCACAGGTCGTGTTGGTTTGAAAGTTTTTATTTGTAAATATGATGATAATATAACAAATGTTACTGCAAACGTTGTATACATACAAGTGTTGTGCAATTTATAATACAATATTTTGAACGTGGTAGTTTATTAATTATTTGAGCTTATTAATTAAAATATTAATTATATAAAATATAAAAATGTGACACATTAAATATATAATAATTGAGTTTGTGACCATGGATGAACCCGTGCAACGCACGGGCGGAAACCTAGTTAATATTATAATAATGTGTTTTCCTTTCTAAAATGATTTATAAGACTGAGGGCACTTCTCTTTTCCTATTTATTTTTTATTTTATTTCATCGCCAAAGGAATTGGTGATAACTCGTATATTGGGATTGAGCTGCCAATTTTGATTGATCTTATACGAGAATGATGGCCTTATTCAGTAATTTTGTCATATCTATAGAGTGACAAACAAAGTAGTTTATACTATAGTCTAATTTGAATATTCTCAATGTGATGATATGTGTACTTGAAACACCGATTTTACTCGGTGAATGAGGAATTTAATTGATCACTATATTTATTTTTCTTTTGTCAAAAATAAAAAGGGAATGTCGATTGTGTACATGAAATACATCGTGTACGTGAAATACATGATATAGAAATGTACATACTTGTATAAAAATGCAATAATTCGAGGATACGTAACTTTTAATCATTCTATGTACTGCTCAATGGGGCCACTCAATAAAAGATCTTATAGAATTACAGTAAAATCTCTATACAGTAATATTGCTGGGATTAGAGAAAAATATTACTATAGCGAGGTTATTCTTATATAGAGTTTACATATAAAAATTATTTTAAAAAAAAAAATTAATATATATTATGCAACACTTGGAAATGTTCATTCATATTTTAAAACATATGAATTTAAAAGGTATATAAGTGCTTTAACCGAATAAGACATTATTTTATGAATTAGCAAGAAGCGCAAGGTGATAATCTAGAGGATGATAGTGTAAAAATATAAAAAGTCTCATGTCAAGAAGTTTCAAGCATGTTGGACAAGGTGTAAATATTTTGGATTTAACAAGAAGGTGATTGTGTTGAAGAATTACTTTGAACGCACAAGGTGATTTTTTAGTATTAACCTAAAAAATTAAAGCATTATCATAGGCAAATTTAGATAAGTATTTCATACAATCTTAAGTTTTAATATAACATATGTAGTTAAATATTTCTATATATTTTATATAGATATTTAAATATATATTTAAAATTTAATGTCATTTTATTACTATATAGAGGTAAATTTCTTAAGAATGGTCCTAAAAAAATATTGGAATATTACAATGTAGATGTTATTCTTATTTATAATTGGTCCCGAATTGGGACCATCATTTTTTATCACTATAAAAAGGTTATTCTTATATAGAGTATTCTTATACGGAGGTTTTACTGTATATTTAATTTGCAAAGTCTAAAAAGTTTGGTTTTTGTGGGGGAAAAAAGTTGTTTAGCTCAATAATTATACTAAAACACTACACATAACTCAAGAATTGTTTCCAGTATGAAATAAATTAGAATTGATGATGACATGTGCTCATGCGTAGGCGCACTAACATGTCTATTGAATAAATGTGACAATATAATGTGTGTATATTGTATGGGAGTTTTTAAATACACCACTAAAATTATTTTTTGCACTATATTTACTTTATGCATTACTATTTTTACTCTTTGCATCACGTACATTTACATTAATGCCCTTCAGTCTAAAAAAATATGTTTGGAAACACAATTTCGAACACATCCAATTTGTTCGAGAATATTAATTCGAATGACACTTGCTTTGAAAAATATGGAGCTGGTTCGAAAATTGAAGTTCGAACATCCTCACTATGTTCGAACTTTGATTTTTGAACACAACTTTAAAATAAAATAAAAAAACTATTCGAAAAAATAATTTCGAACAAGTTCAAGTTGTTCGACAATATTAATTAATTCCAACGACTCCTATTTAGAAAAATATGGAGATGGTTCGAAAATTGAAGTTCAAACATCCTCCTTATATTCGAACTTTGACATTCGAACACCTTGGATGTGTTCAGACTTAATTTTATTAAAGAGTATTTAAGTAATTTCAAAATTATTTTATTTTTTCATTTCTTCTTTTGTGGTGCAAAGAATAAAATTGGTAGTGCATTTAGAAACTCCCATGTTACATATATGATTGAATAGTCAATAAATCAAAAGGTGAAGAGGCTAACAATATTACTTAGGTGTAAATGGTAGCTTTTGGCTACTTGCCATAAGAAAAATATTGTTCTGGTCACCACATAGTAAAATTACTTTTGTTCTACTAAAAAAGGACGCTAAACTAATTACATATATATATATATATAACCAATATATTACGTATTTATTAATTAGTTTTAATTACTTTTTATGTATATTGTTTAATTAAGATAGGGCTCCTTATTTTTATTAGGGATTTAATAGTATAAATAGCTGCTTGTGTTTAATAATTTAAGTGTTGAATATTGAGGAAGGTTTTGGAGATTACTCTTTATTATTCAATACAATTTCTATTTTTTCGAATTATTGAATTGTATTTGCGTGCACTTGTCGAGTTATAGCATTCGTCTAACATTTTTAATTTGAGATAAACTCAATTTTAATCGGAAGCTTGATATTATAAAATATTTTAAAAGAATTTAGGCGATTTTAGCTCAGTAGATGATAAAACACTAAAAATGATTTATGGAATCGAAAAGGCAGTCAGGAAGCTAGAATTATTGTAAAAAGTAAATTTAATTACAATTATGGTTAGGTGAAAACCATATATTTGAGTCCATATAATAATAATAATAATAATAATAATAATAATAATAATAATAATAATAATAGTTAGTTTGTTTCTCTAAAAATAATAAACAATAAATAGTTTTTAAAGCATAAAACATTTAACGACTGGTTGGAAAGATTAGTGAGTGAACTCAAATTTGATTCCTACTCACAGCATTGGTCCACGGTGGTCGGCGCCACTCAACGCCAAGCTGACGTCAATCGACGCCGCCACCCCACCTTTATCGCAATATTCCTCAATTTCTACACCGATATGCTAAAGCAGTTTCACGTTTTTGGAGTGGAGGAAAATATTTGCTTCTCGAAAAGCTCCCAACAAAAACGAAGACATTCCCAAACCCAACATTCAAAACCCTGCAATATTTTCATGGCCCAGAATGCATCTTCGCCTCTTCCGCCATTGAAATGCGAAACCAAGACCCAAAAGCCCGCGCTTGATCCTCACAGCTTAGACCCGGTTTTGCTGCAGAAAATCGGGTATGATGCTCTCGTTTGGAGCTCTCTCCACGGACTTCTTGTTGGAGACAGGGCTTCGCAGGTTGGTTTTTGATTCAACATCCCAAATTTGATTTTTTTTTTGCCCCCACTGTTGATTGAATGGTAGAATATAGCGTTTCTGTTTTCCGTTGTTTGTTGTTGAATTAGTTTTCTGATTTTACGTTGTTTAATTAGCAGTGAAGAAGAGTGTTTTCTTCATATTTGTTCTTAGCTTATCCATTTTTAACGTGAATATCACAGAGTTGGTTAATGTGGGTTGGTTGATCAGATTATTTTCCGTTTCCAGATTTAATTGGATTGATGCTTGATATTTAATCTGATTCGATGGTAAAATCTTCCAACTTGAATGTGTGGAGTGGTAATTTAGGTTGTATGGTTCTGATGCATGTGCTCGATTGTTCTTGATTTATTTGAACTTGCAGAAATCAGGAACGGTTCCTGGTGTGGGTATGGTGCATGCACCTATCTCTTTGTTGCCTATGCCTTTTCCTGAAAGTAACTGGAAACAAGCTTGTGAAGTAGCTCCCATATTCAATGAACTAATTGACCGTGTGAGCTTGGACTCGAAATTCATACAGGAGTCGCTTTCCAGGTAAAATGGGTTGAATTTCTACATGCCCAAGTGTATGTGTCTCGTGTGACTCTGATGAGAATCCACACTTAACTGGAAAATGTGATCTTGATGGACATGATCCATGAGCATTATTATCTTATACTATGTCTTAATTAAGAAGTTAGTTTTTGGAAACATGTTCCTTTAATGTAGTTGGTTTTAGGAGTTTCAGAAAGGTGGTGCGGGTCGTAAGTTTGGGGAAAGGGAGTATAATATTCTACCATACTAATACTTTTCCCCATATTTTCTTGCAGAACCAAAAAGGTTGATGCTTTTACATCAAGGCTTCTTGATATTCATGCCAAGATGTTGGATATGAACAAAAAAGAGGTATTTTTCGGCACATATTTTCTTGTTTTCTAGCTCTTTCTGGCTAGTCTATTTGACTATTTTTGGTGTATTTCTTGGGCACTAAGCCAATAATAAGGATTCAGCTGCAAAAGTATTTACTTTAATGGGCATTGTTCTCCTCCTACCCTAGCCCACTCCAGCTATTTAAGTTCAAATCACCATGATGAAAACATAAGTCTCTTGGAATCAAAGTTGTTTCCTTTGTTTCTATGTCTTCATCTTGTTCTCAATCCTTTTAAACATATAATCAAGGATGATATCAAATCAAAATCTTAAGAGCACAGAAACTTGTGATCAGCAAATTTCAATTTGTGGCTAAATTTAAGAACATAATTTCTTCCTTTGGGGGGGGGGGGGGAATCTTGTGATTTTTAGACTTTTGGTTGAAATGAAATAATTACTTAATTACATTATTGATTTTGGAATTTGTATATTTTGTGGTAATCGTCATAATTAAAAAATGACTGTGCATCTTAAGCATGCAGGTATTCTTGTCATGTGCGTCTCAGGCAATTTTCTGTTATCTATAAATCCATAGGTATTTTCAGAGTGTACTCGGTTTCTTGTGACTTAATGTGTTTTCACTATCAATTTGTGGTTCTAGCAGTTATATAACGTTCATGTAAAACCTTAATTTTGCACCATGACTTTTGCAGACCTTAACACAAGTAGATTTTGTTTATTTTGTACTGGAATTGATACTGATATTTTACATACTTCTAATATAGGTCATACGCTTAGGACTACATCGCTCAGACTATATGCTGGATGAACAGACTAATTTACTTCTCCAAATAGAGCTCAATACAATTTCTTCTTCATTTCCGGGGCTGAGCTGCCTTGTTAGTGATCTTCACAGGTTATTTCAGTATATATCCCTATGTCCTTTATGTTTTTGGCATGTAAGCATACTTACGTGAGTTGATTTTCTGAATTCCATTGATTGAATGAGTGTGCATCTGTTTTTCTTTTAAGAAAATTATTATTTTAGCTTGCACTTCCTCTTAAGCTTATAAGCTATTTTTTATCATTATTATTATCATGCAAACATTTATCAACTTAAGCATCTATAAGGAGGGATAGTTGAACTTTCAGGAGCTTGCTTCATCAATTCAAGCAACACCTTGCTTTAGATCCAGAGAGGGTTCCAGAAAACAATTCTGTTACTCAGTTTGTGGAAGCATTATACAAAGCCTGGTCTGAGTATAATAACCCAAGGTTGGTTTATCTAATGAGCTTGTGTTTTCAAGACTTTCAATTTTTCTAAGTTATTGAAGAAGTCGTTAATTAGAAAATGCTATTCAGTGCTGTGGTTATGGTCGTGGTTCAAACTGAAGAACGGAACATGTACGATCAACATTGGCTTTTTACACTATTGAAGGAAAGATATCCCTCTTTGTCCTGTCAGCAGCTTTTTCAAAGTTTGATTTATGCAACTGTGATACTATTTTTGGTAGAACAGTACTCATATTTACTATCAGTATATTTCTTGGACATTTCCTTAACTAAAATCTACGTATCAAGTTAGAAGTATTAGGAAGACCTTAGCAGAGATTGATGCACAAGGGGAGCTTCGGTCAGATGGAACTCTTGTTGTGTAAGCATCTCTTGAAACTGAAATGCACCAATACCCTGATTTACTTGCTAGTATTCTTCTTTAATCTTTAGAAGCATTGCAATGGCAGCGATGGTGAAGTGGTTGCAGTGACTTACTTTAGAGCTGGATATGCACCTACTGATTATCCTTCAGAATCGGTAATTTAATACTTATTTCATATTTTTCCCTCTTTTTTCAGCGTGCACATTTGACTGCACATTTCAGAAGCATCTAAAAACTTTGACTTATACAAGCAAATGCATTCTCTCTCTCTCATTCGTTCCCCTACTAATTTGTCTTCTACATTGAAAATATAGATTCTATGTAGTATGCACACCTTGAAGCCAGGGTCTTTCTCATGCTTAGACTACAATCAGCAATTTCTTGTTCACTCTCTCTCTCTCTCTCTCTCTCACACACACACACACACACCCACACCCACACCCACACCCACACACACATCCCTACCCCTGCTAATGAGCTAATAATTTGTCTTCTAACTCGACAATATAGTTGCCATATTATGCATATCCTGAAAACGGGATCTTTCTCATGCTTAGACTATCATCAGTAATTTATTGTCCATTTTCTTATAGGAATGGAGTGCTAGGCTTTTGATTGAGCAGTCGTGTGCAATCAAATGCCCTTCAATTGCATATCACTTAGCTGGCACTAAGAAAATTCAACAAGAGCTGGCTAAACCCAATCAACTCGAAAGGTTAATATTTATTACTCTTAAGGTAGATATAAATTGTTGTTGGCTATATGAAAACACATGACAAATGAATGGTGAGAAGGACTTGTTAATCTTTGACTATATAATTTTATTCAGTTTGAATCTATATGCTCTTACAACCAACTTCTCTTCTTTTATTGCTTCTTTGTTTGCCTTCCTGTAATATTCTTTGGCTGCTCAAAATAAAAGTTTATTCTAGCTCTAGTTGTGCCTGAGATAACTGATTCTTTGAGCCATAAACTGTGTCGTTGTTTGCATGTGTACTTAGACTTTAACACCTTCTAATATAGTTTTTCTTGTTTTCTGGGTTCCATGAACAGATTTCTTGAGAATGAAGATGACATTGCTAAAATACGAAAGTGTTTTGCTGGATTGTGGAGTTTGGATGATTCGAGTATAGTCAATGATGCAATAGAGAGGCCTGGATCATATGTCATGAAGCCGCAAAGAGAAGGAGGAGGTATGATATCTGAATTGTTACAATTATGCTGACAATTTTTCCGTAATCATTAAATCTGTGAACTTTCTGCTTAGGGAATAATATATATGGGGACGATGTGAGGCTTGCATTGCAAAGAATGCAGAAGGAAGGCATGGAAGAAGATGCAGCATACATTCTTATGCAGAGAATTTTCCCAACTACTTCACCTGCAATTCTAATGCGCGAAGGCATTTCTCATAAAGAGCATGTTATATCAGAACTTGGGGTATATGCCACATATTTAAGGTAAACAATTCACAATGATTTTGCACAATTGTAATAATTCAATTAACCATCAGTACAAATTTGAAGAGAAAAACAAGAATATAAACTTTGTTCCTGTAACTGAAAAATATACAGGAAAATTAGTAAGGATGGGACCAAGTTCATGATTTAGGGCTAACTAGATCTGCTTATTCCCTTGTTTAAGAGATAACTTCATAAATACAAAACAGAAAAAGAAACAAATCGTACATGCTCGTACACTCATACATTCATAGCACAAAAATGTGAACTAATAAATAAAATGCTATGGTAATTATTAGATATCATTATTTTATGATTTTTAATTTTTTTTCTATAAGAACTATAAAATGCAAATGATAAAAGGGAAATATTACCCTGTGCAAAATAAAACTTTGTAATTGTTGAATAACTATGCAGACTAGGATTTTCATGAAGACATCATCATTAAATAAATACAGGAAGATATTTGTTGTAGTATGCCGTTATGTTTATGTATATAATGTTCTTACAATGTGATATATCTCTTCGATTAAATACAATCTGCAGGAACAAGGAAAAGGTGATCATGAATAACCATTCTGGTTACCTGATGCGGACAAAGGTCTCTTCCTCAAACGAAGGTGGGGTTGCAGCGGGCTTTGCTGTTTTGGATAGCATATATTTAGTTTGACTGTAGGATTTTGGTGCCTGTGCTAATTCATGAAGGAAAAGCATATGCAATATTTTTCCTCACCATTCTTAAGCCTCAACGTTGCTAACAATCACGACTCTGTTTCTAAGTTGAATCTGTTCTTGAACTGCTTGCTTGTTTGGTTCTCAAGCTTTTCTATTGTTTTATGATTTTTCTTTCTGAGAAAAGGAGAGGGATTCGATTCCTAATGCATCGTGCTTGTATATTTGTGTTGTTTTCTTGAATGAGGGGTGTGGTTAAATTCTGCAATTTACATAGAATCTCAACAGGGAACATTTGTCTAAAGTTTGATTTATAATTTTGTATTTGCTTTCTGTATCTAGCAGTTTTGTTTGTTCCAGCAACCCAATAGTTCAAGCTGATATGATTTCAGATGCTTTTTTTTTTTTTACAAGTATTTAGTGTTTTCAGAACACGACTGATATCAATATAATGAAGTTTAAAATGTAGATAATTACAGATATTTATATATTATAATTAAATAAATATATTTAATTTATAATATTTAAAAGAAAGAAACAGATTTCCATAAATTACATAGATAACATCATAACAACAACCTAAAAGTATTTGACAATTAGTTTTCAAGTCCTGACCAAAATCACATTATTATGTAGTGCCAATTAAAAAAAAAATTACAAAAAAAAAAATATCTCCAAAAAAAGTTTTAAAACTAAAAATAACCTCTAGAGATTCAGATTTATCTTACAAATATCTTTCAAACTGGATAAATACTCTGTAATTTTAATATATGTATAATGTCTGGACAGATTTTTGCTCTCAGTGAGGCTAACAAAGCTAAAGAAAGCAAGCATCAGTTGAAAAAAGAATAGGACTATTGACAATAGATGTACAAGCTTACCTTGAAAAAATGGCTATGCTAGAAATAAAGTAAAATTTAATATATATTTTTTTACAAAATTTGATTAATGTCATCTTTCCAACCAGATTCCTGCGCTCGACTCATCCACAAAGCTGTAAGCTTGCGCTCTTCGATTAATGCTGCTCCAGCCCTTTCCCTTGCTGCCTCGCACGTTTCCACTCCCGCAATGCACTTGTCCGCTTCTTTCTGAAAGTGAGAAGATGCTCTCTTTGCAATCATAATCAACTCATTTGTGCGTTGCAAGCTATCACCGGTTACATTTGCGTGTAAGCTAATTTCCTCGGTCAGTAGAGCGACCATATCCTTCTTCATTTCATTCCTTATTTCAGGGTCGTCTTTACCACAGTCTGCATGCATAATGAGCGAATTCAGTATAAATGTCAATCATCTTGTACTTACAAATCCAAGATAGGAAATAAATAAGTTTGTTCCCCTCATGAATTCTTGAAAGGGCTTCCATATTGGAAATAACCAAAAGAAAAAAGAAAAAATGTTGCATCATGCAGTAGAAAGCCCTGCAAGATTCATTTCAAATTGGAGATATATTTATCCATGGAACTCAGGAAGTATATGAGAAAATACGAGATACAACTGAACACTATGAAACAATGAAATAGTTAACTGACCTGCAAATGAGGTATTGGAGACCTCTGCAAAATGGCGGAAAAGGAGATGAGTTACCAACATGAGCCAACAATAATATGGTCACAATAAACTTCGGATTTCAAAAGGAGTGGGTACCAGAAGTCCTTAGCCTAAGAAGATATAATTAAATATGAAAAACTAGGAGAAGAAATAGAAAATGCATAAGGATCTGAAAAAAAAAACAGAACATCAAGTCCAATTCAATTAACAGAACTAAAAGGAACCATGTCTTACAGAAACGTGGCATTCCACACTTTTCTGCGAAACATATGTACACGAGCATTTTTCAGTCTATGGTATCACCGTGTAAATGTTCTTTTCATTCAAAGAGAAGACAAAAGGCTAAAGTAGACAAACAAGGAGAGCTGCAAAATCATGCTCATTCTCTAGCTCGTTCTCATGATAGCTTCCATATGCAATGTAAGTAAAGAAGCTTCCAGTTTAGGATACGAGACCTTCTTTTGAGACATCATAGAAAGGGATTGAAGTAACAACTTTGGGAAAAAAGAGAATACTACTTCTTATAAGGTTTTACCACAAACCAACAACTTCCTGCTCCAATGGTTACCCTAAGCCCCAAATCAGTTGCCTAAGTAACAGTCTTGATCTAATTCGACATTAGTTCATTAAAATAAAAGAATAAACTTTTATAGCAGCTTTATAAACCTCTCCTTCAAATTTACATTAAAGGATATCATAATACAAAAACTGAAGTGACTTATCCGTTATCATGATTTGACAAACAACCATAGAAGCAAGCAAAATGATCGAGAAAGCTCAAAATAAATATACAAAACAAAGATCAAAGGGCATAAACTAAAATTATAATATCGGTAACATAATGTAACAAACATCAAGCAACAACAAAAAATTATTGGACAGCATCCATTGTGTGTGAGCTCACCAGAAGGCAAAGACAGGAGGGTGGTGTCCGAAACGCAATCACAAGAACAAGGCGAGCACGAAATAGCCAATGCAGCTGAATATTTTTTGGAATGCCTCTCCACATAACAAATCATCAATAATCCCACTAATACTAACACCATTCTCAAAATCTTTACTCGGTTTACCCTCAAATCCGACGTTGAGTGTATGTTAGCCATAAATACCTCTTCTTTTTCGACTGAAAAAAAAAATCAAAACCTTAAACAACATTGAAAATCAAAGCGCATACTACAATTCGATAAACAGATGAAACAACAATTTCCACACACACAAATGGGTAAGAAAGGCACCAACGAGATTATGAAGAGACATAAATTGAAATCATATAACAGAAGATTCTTAAAATGCGAGAACTCACAATGTGGATCAAATTTAACGCCTTTTGTGCGTAGCGGCTACGATAACTAGATAATCGAGCATATTTTGAACATCGAATTCTACGACGAGCAAAAACGAAACCTAGATTTCAGAAATGGTTAGAGAGAGAATGTCGAAGCTTTTTTACAATTACTCTTTGATTAATCGCAGATCCACTTTGAACGTAAAAGAGTTGGAGTTAAGAGTTTGAGTGCAGAGCAAAATCACTTTTATTTTATTATTTCTTTTCTTTTTCTTTCTGTCTTTCGGTTATTAATAATAATAAAAACAAGCAAAAGCGTGGGGGTTAATACAGTAATTAAATATTAAATTAGCGTAATTGCAACCGCGCCCTTTCTTTTTCTAAAATTATCAAAATCCGATTGCTAAAACCTGCAACTGAATCGGGAAATTCGTTTTCAACTGACGTTGATATTTACTTTTTTTTTCTTTATTTAATACAAATGTCTAGTTTCACCTATATTACTATATAAATAACATTTCCTAGTATTTGAATTTATTTCGATGTCTTCATGTGAATTTTAACTGCGATTCCTCCAATAATTATAATAAATTAAAAGGGAGAAAAGTTTATCTAGACAATTTAATTCTAAAATTAGGGTAGTTGGACAAGTTTTAAGGGTGTAGGAGTTATATGGGCAATTTGTACTATATTATGTACACTTTACTTAGAGCGGGTCCCAGAAATCTCCAATTTCAAAAAAAAATTCTGAAAAGGTGTACTTTCAACTCTAAAATCATTAAAGATTCTGAATCTTTGGAACTTATCATCTGCCTTATTTTACTATCGTTATTTTCGTTCACTTCTCCAACTTCCGTTACATCAATAACGAGAATTAAATGTATCTATCGAAAATTTAATTTTATCAATAACCAATCTTTATTAGGTTAACGTAACGAAAATTTAATATTACATGAACGAAAATTTAATTTTTGACACAACGAAAATGCAATTTAACAATAACGAAAATTTAATTTTAACCATAACGAAAGTTAAAGTTACCTATAACGAAAATTCTATTTTTTACATAACGAAATTTTAAAATTTACCAATAACGAAAATTTAATTTTATCAAGGACAAAATTTAAGTTCTAACATAACGAAAATTTAAGTTCTAACATAACGAAAATTTCATCTAACCATAACGAAAATTGTAATTGAAACATGTGACCATAAAAGCTGAATATTCCCCACTTTTTCCGAAAAAGAATAAAATATTTATTTGGAATATGATCTTTCTCGATATTACGTTCTTAATATATCTTTTGGAAGAAAATTTATCCAAACTCAAGTTCAGTTTGAAAAATAAAATCGTGGAATCAAATCCTCTTTATTATGGCCTTAAATATAGTAACTACCCTCTTTACTCTATCTCTCTCTCTCTCAATTACATATTTTTTTCTTCTCTTCTTCCTCTCCACCGTTGCTGTGTATTTTTTTCTCCAAGTTCTGTGAAAATAATAAACTGAGAGATTGATTCGTGTTGAAGAGGATGGAGGAAGAACGAGAGGGAGGACGTGAAGATGTACGCCCACCGTCGGGAGAGGTTAGACTCATATCCTTTTAAGCGTTCGTCGAGTTGTTTAATAAATCGTTATGCCAAATTTAATAAATCGTTATGCTTATCTGAAATCGTTATGGACTTATTTCAGTAATCGTTATGTATTTTTTTTTAATCGTTATGCTTAGTTGATGAAATCGTTATGGACTTATTTCATTAATGGTTATGTATTTTTTAATTAATCGTTATGTATTTTTTAATTAATCGTTATGTATTTTTTTTATTAATCGTTATGCTTATTACATGAAATCGTTATGGACTTTTTTCAATTAATCGTTATGGATTTTTTATTAATCGTTATGCATTTTTTTACTAATCGTTATGCTTATTACATGAAATCGTTATGGATTTTTTATTAATCGTTATGTATTTTTTTATTAATCGTTATGTTTATTTGATGAAATCGTTATGGACTTATTTCATTAATCGTTATGTTTTTTTTAATTAATCGTTATGTATTTTTTCAATTAATCGTTATGGATTTTCTTAATTAATCGTTATGTATTTTTTAATTAATCGTTATGTATTTTTTTTATTAATCGTTATGCTTATTACATGAAATCGTTATGGACTTTTTTCAATTAATCGTTATGGATTTTTTATTAATCATTATGCATTTTTTTACTAATCGTTATGCTTATTACATGAAATCGTTATGGATTTTTTATTAATCGTTATGTATTTTTTTATTAATCGTTATGCTTATTTGATGAAATCGTTATGGACTTATTTCATTAATCGTTATGTTTTTTTTAATTAATCGTTATGTATTTTTTCAATTAATCGTTATGGATTTTCTTAATTAATCGTTATGGATTTTTTTAATTAATCGATAACCAAATTTAAATAAATCGTTATGGCCTTTGACATTTAATTTAATTTAATTAAAAGTAATCATTAACGATAATCGTAGTCGAAATAATATTATTAGTAAGAAATAAAAATAACAAAAAAATATAATATAAATAATAATACTTTTTTAATAATAATAATAATAATAATATTATTATTATTATTATTATTATTATTAATAGTCTAAATAATACCATTAGTAAAAAAATATAATAAAAACAATTAATACAAATAGCTGGTTTATTTTTTAATAATAATAATACATGTAGCTACAAATTTAATTTAATAATTTAATAGCAGTCTAATTTTCTATTGTGAATATAAATAGTAATTATTATTTAATAAGAATAATAATAACAACAACAATTAATCTAATAATAATAATAATAATAATAATAGTAATAATAATAATAATAATAATAATAATAATAATAATAATAATAATAATAATAATAATTGTTTAATACATATAGCTACAAATTTAATTTAATAATTTAATAAAAGTCTAATTTTCTATTGTGAATATTAGATTCAGTGGATTAGACGCCCTCTCCAGAGGCTGAAGCCGAATATTTTGATGTACATGAAGCTGGAGCTAATAGAGAATATTAGGGAGGTCTTAGAGCATTTTGGTGGTCAGGCTACGATCCAGATGTTTAGATCTGGATGTTTTGGACATTTTTTAGACTTTAGGGGAGGTAGTATAGCACGCAAGGCGATGCATGCCTTGATCTGTCGCGAGGTGCGTGTCGAGGATCCTGCACGTGAGGGTAGAGAGTGTTGGTTCTATGTCAATGGAACCACACTTCGCTTTGGGCCCTCAGAGTTCGCTCTGGTGTCAGGTTTACAGTTCGGCCCGTCGAACTTCGATCCGAATGCGGCTCATCCCATTCCGCCTAACGGCATCTTTTACCGATTATTTGAAGGGAAAAAGACGACTGTGACACAGATGTATGATAAGTTCACAGATAAGAGGCTACCCAATCACCCTCCAGACTACGTGAAGATTGCGAACATCTTGGTCGTGTATCGGATCTTATTTTGCATAGACCCCTCACGCGCGATCGATGGCTGGGTGTGGGCCTTGGTGGAAGATGCTGATGCTTGGAATTCTTTTCCATGGGGAGGCTACACATTTCAGATGCTGATGCACTTTATCAGTCTCATCCCTAGAGTTCGACGGGCTATGGGCGGAGAGAAGGATGGAGCGTATCATTGGTATGGACCTGTTTGGACCGTTCAGGTAATTAGTTAAATTTACGTTTTAAAAAACTTGATATTTTAATCAGAAGATATGACAATTTGCTTTACAGACATGGGCCTGTGAGGTTTTCCTCGAGCTTGGACGTCGGTTGGGCGTCGTTGGAGGCCAGTTGACCACACCTCGCTGCTTGAAGTGGTCATTTTCATCCTGGAGCTCTGATTTCTCTAGATTATTTGATGGACAGGTAATTTTTTTATATAAATAATTTAGAATATTAAATTTGTGTGTTAATATTGACATGGATGATACTCTGATGCAGTTGGATATCCAACTGATGGTGCCATCAGCTGATGAGCTTCAGAGACCATACTTTCAGAGTTCGGAGGGAGATAGTGTACTGGGTGTGAGGTATGTCGCACCTCGAGGACCCTCCAAGAAGAAGTTACTCACTAACGTTGCTTGTCGTGTGATCCCGAGGACATGTACCAGGTCCTCTGACGTCGTGGGCCCATCACGGCCTCATAGGAGTACCCGGACTACACAGCAGCAGGCTCCATAACAGCATCGATTGATTGATGAGACGGATGAGGGTGTTAGACCCTCAGAGCAGGGGGTGGGTCAGAGGATCTCGGATGAGGATGGTCTGTCAGATCATAGAGTGAGCCCTCCTCGAGTATCAAGAGCTAAGCGGCCTAGGAGGACTGAGGAAGAGAGGAGTAGAGAGCCCGAGATGAGGATGCCGGGGCAACATCCGGGGGAGTCGTCTGATAGCTGGTTCGGTCGCTTTGTTGATGTCGTCGCTGTAGCTGTAGAAGACCGAGTGATACGTCGTGTGGGACAGATGTTTGATACATTTTCTACGCGGATATAGAACATCATTCAGGATCGACTGCATAGATCGCCCACCCCCAGAGGGCCCATGCCTCCCAGAGGGCCCACACCTCCCCCCAGGGAGACCACGCCCTCCAGAGGGCCCATGCCTCCCCCAAGAGGGCCCACACCTCCCCCCAGGGGGACCACGCCCCCCAGAGGGCCCACGCCTCCCCAAAGAGGGCCCACACCTCCTTCCAGGGGGACCACGCCCCCCAAAGGGCCCACACCGTCCCCTCCCAGAGAGCCCACACTTCCCAGACAGGCCACGACCCTTCGTACGAGAGGGGGTAGAGCTAGAGGTAGATCGTCTGCTGGTCGGTCGTCTGCTGGTCGGTCGTCCGCTGGTCGGTCGTCCGCTGATCCGTCATCTGCAGGGATGTCATCTGTTGGTCCATCGTCGGCTGGTCGAGTAGCTATCATTGACCTACTGGAGGCACAGGATCGGCGTCTGGTAGAGGCTGGATACTCGGATTTCAGACGGCAGGGCTATGGTGCTAGTGTCCAGATTCTGGCCAACCACTCAGTACTCCCCCAGGCATTTTTTGAGCGGGTGGAGGACTGTACAGAGCTTATTGACGCAGAGATTGTTGATCACTTCTTGCTTGAGGTGAAGCGACGACTACACAGAGCGCACAGGAGTGACGTTGTTATTTGTTCTCCATATTTATTTGTAAGTTCCAAATTCAGATTTTTATATTCAATTATCTTATCTGTCAGTTTAACTAATTTGTTTATATGTTTTTTCAGCTTGCCCTGCAAGCAACATGGAGAGGGCTTCATCCTAAAGATCCTGAGTGTCGAGATGAGTATGGACCTGACAGATATTTGGAGTGGGAGCCTCTTGAAGCCTTACGGGATGTAGTCAAAGGTCAAGGTGGTATCTATGAGATTCCGTGGGCGAGAGCTCAATATGTAAGTGATCTTTCAATTACACTTATCATATTATTTATAATGATATGTTTTGACCTATCCGTTAAGTATTATTGTATATGTAGGCGATCATGATATGCAATGTTGGAGGTTCCCACTGGGTCACTGTCCGTATCTGCTTCGAGACTTGGAAGGTTGAGTTGTATGACTCATTATTGTTCCAGATGGACGATCCGGAGAACAAGGAGTTGTCGTTGAAGCGTGATCGACAGTTGATACCACTCCTTCGTCTACTACCACGCCTTATGTCGGTATCTGGTTTTTGGGTTGGTCGGAGTAGGCCAGCTATAGCTTGCTATGCCATGACGCTGGACAAGTCTATCCAAGAGCAGTTTCTGCAGTTCGACAGTACTAGTTGTGGTGTTTATGCTATGATGTATGTGGATCGTTTGTTGTTTGGATCCCCTAGTCTTGACATCAGTCAAAATGATATTCAGATATACCGTCAGAATGTAGCTCGGAGGATCTATTCACTTAGTTATTCACGCCGACCGTCAGTTCGTTATTGACACTGGTTTCTATATATGTATTGTATTTGACATTTCTCATTTGTTATATTGAAATACATTTGTTGACACATGATTTTAAACTAATACAAACAAAGTGGGGTCGAATCAACAATCAAAGTCAGGATACAACACAATAATATAGACTTGATCAATCTAGGTCGGTAGTCTGCCTAGTCGGACACCTGGGACGGGTATGCGTCGTCTCACCACAAACACTACATTTCTTCTTTGCTCTCCTACGTACACTATCCGTAGGCACGTCCTCTGGAGGTGCATTTAAGTCCACACCACCAATTGGGATCTGGGCTGTGCACACTCTTCTATTGTGACCAGGGCCATGACATCTAGTGCAAACCTGTCTTCGCGAGCTAGATGATGCATCAACGCCTCCTCGAGCTCTTGACATCCGAGGACGACCAGCTTGTTTTTTAATCACTAGGGCAAGCACAATTGGTGAACCATAAGGTGGCGAAATCCACTCTTCAGAACTTGGTAAGCCCATGATCACTGAGTCGTACATGCTGACTACAGTCTCTGTCTTGTAGCACCTATCCACATAATCATATATGTGTCCACCAGAGAATCTATGTGTGAAAAAAAACATAGTTAAAAATGATGATGGTTGAGCAAATGGATTTTTGACGAAAAAAAACATGAGAGTTGCGTACCTGATCGCCGCTGCAGCGTGGCTACATGGGATCAAATCCAGCTTGAACTCACAACAATCGCAGGTACGATGCTGAAGATCAACCATGAATGACTCTCTGCCAACCTCAATTTTCCACAGGTGTGCTAATGTCGTGCATCGAACGGGAAAACATCGTCCATGCTCAACATTCTTCGATAACTTGTTCACAGCTTCGGGAGTCAACACGTGATCCCAACTTTGTGATGTAGCCCTTCGCTCAACAAACCATTCTTCGACAATACGCCTAAACACCTCAAGCATTGAGCAAATAGGCAATCTTCTTGCCCACAGTAGACGAGCATTGAGTGACTCAGCCGCATTAGATGTCATGAAGCTAAAACGCCGTGCGGGACACTGCGATCGGGACCAATGCTCTGGACCAATTCTACAAAGCTTCTGGTATGCCGAGTTGCTCACCAATTCCAATGCTGACATATGCCTCTGGAATACGTCTGTACGATAGGCATAATCAGCCTCCTTAAACATGGCAATCACATGGGCACCGCGCTTCGCCATCTTGTTCTGTAAATGATAATAGCACAAACCGTGTGCCGCTCTTGGAAAAACGGATGCGACAGCATTCTTAATGCTCTGGTGCTGATCTGACATAATGAGGAGATCTTCAATCTCCCCCAGAGTGATATCCAACCGACTCAGGAACCACCTCCAAGAATCATCATTCTCGATCGGCCGAGACCGATTGCAATAGGTAATATTTGTTCATTCCCGTCCTTCGTCACAGCAGCAAACAGAATTCCCTTGTTCCTCCCCTTCAAGTGTGTCCCATCAATCACGACCACTGGTCGTGAACCCTCCTGAAAAGCTCTGATGCACGGTCCGAGTGCCAAAAACATATATTGGAACTGATTTTCAGGGGTCGTCAAAAATTCATACAATGTCCCGGGGTTCTGCAGCTGCACCGTGTGCAGAAACGCAGGTAATTGCGCATATGACTTATCATAGTCTCCGTAAATCATCTCTATAGCAATGTTCCTCGAGCGCAAAGCGAAACTGTAATCGATTTGAATTCCGTACTCGCGTAAAAGCTCAGACATCATCTCTTTAGGCTTCAGAACAACCCCCTCATCTACCAGTTTGCGAGCAAAATGTTTTGCAATGACCCGAGCAGGCACCTGGCGTGGAGCAATGCGACTCATATCCATGTGGCAAGTGTGAGTGGAGTTGAACTTGTAGATTCTCCAAACAACTCCATCCACAACAGCACACAGCCTGAACGGGCACTCCCTGCCATGCTTGCACATGTAGACTAGTCGTGTCTTGTTCGATCGATACACGACATACTCTACTCGATTCTGCATGTGATAGAGTCCTACAGCTAGGGCCAAATCATCCTTCGTACGAAAAATAGCACCCTTGTAAAGTGTGTCCGTATGTGCTGCTGAAGGCTCACCCCAATCCAGTGGGCCAGCAATGTCCAGATTGGCAAACAGAACAACCCAATTGCTCAAGGCCCTCTCAGGAACATCCTCAGACATAGTATTCGATGAGGCTGCTCCTCCCATCATACCCATCAATCGCCCCCTACCCCCTGTCGAACGAATCCAACCACAAAACTCCGTATACAATGATTCAAGCAAGGTCGATATGTCGTTCTCCTCTTCATCTTCATCAGTAGAGGGCATCTCTTCTTCTTCGTCGACTTCTTCTTCTTCCTCTCCTTCGTACGGGCCTGCATCGTCATCAACATTCTGCTCATCTCTAACCGGATCTCTATCTTCTGGCATGGTGTCAGGTATGACCCTTGAGCTGCTGCAGCCTCTTTGAACAACATACACAACCATCTATGAGCTATGTTCGTGGAGCAAGCCAAGCAAATCTGCATCATCTTTCAGTCTTGTCTTGATCTGTCTGCCACTATTGGTGCTCGACATCCACGATAACTGATACTCGACAGATATGGGATTGGTCTCCAGTAACTCATGAATCTCTCTAATTAGTGACCTAAAACAGAAACCATCCGATGACATGATGATCTGCTCCTCTACACCATCTACGTATTGAGCTCTCTCCCATCGACCACTATGTCGTACAATAATACGATGTCTAACCATCTGTCATAACGAAAATATTCAAAAATAAGCATAACGAACCATAATGAAAATTTTAACAATAACGAAACTTAATTTTAAACATAACAAAAAATGAAAAATGAAATTTAACTATAACGAAACTTTCATTTTTAAAATAATGAAAATTTAATAAATATCATAACGAAATTTAAATTGAACAATAACGATAAATCTATTTAACCATAACGATATGCAAAAATAAGCCCTCACGAAAATTCAGTATATACATAACAATAATTAAATTTATACATAACAGAAAATTAAATTTATACATAACGAAAAATAAATTTAAACATAACGAAAATTTAATTATAAAACAATCGTTATGAATAACAATCGTTATTATTATAAAACAATCGTTATTAATAACTTTCAATTATCGTTATTATAACTTTTAAACAATCGTTATTATTATTTTTAATTATACTTTATTATTACTTTTAATCAATCGTTATTTTTATTTTTAGTTATGGCTTTTTTTTAAATAATCGTTATTATATATAAATGATAATAACGATTGTTAAAAGAATAACGATAATTAAATTTATACATAACAGAAAATTAAATTTATACATAACGAAAAATAAATTTAAACATAACGAAAATTTAATTATAAAACAATCGTTATTAATAACTTTTAAACAATCGTTATTATTATAAAACAATCGTTATTAATAACTTTCAATTATCGTTATTATAACTTTTAAACAATCATTATTATTATTTTTAATTATACTTTATTATTACTTTTAATCAATCGTTATTTTTATTTTTAGTTATGACTTTTTTTTAAATAATCGTTATTATATATAAACGATAATAACGATTGTTAAAAGAATAACGATAGATATTATGGCTTTTAATTTTCGATATGTTTTCCATAATAAACTTTCGTTATTACGGCTTTTAAATAATCGTTATCATGGCTTTTGTAAATGATAATAATATCGTTATTATGGCTTATAATTTTCATTATGGCTTTTTTAAACTTTCGTTATTCATATTTCAAGTATCATTATTATAAATTTTAAACAATCGTTATTATTATTTTAAATAATACATTATTATTACTTTTAATAAATCGTTATTTTTAATCAAACGTTATTTTTAATTTTAGTTATGGCTTTTTTTTAAATAATCGTTATTATATATAAATGACAATAACGATTGTTAAAAAAATAACGACATATATTATGGCTCTTAATTTTCTGTATGTCTTTTTTACACTTTCGTTATTATGGATTTTACATAATCGTTATCATGGCTTTTGTAAATGATAATAATATCGTTATTATGGCTTTTAATTTTAGTTATGGCTTTTTTAAACTTTCGTTATTATGGCTTTTCAATAATCGTTATCATGGCTTTTGTAAATGATAATAGTATCATTATTATGGCTTTTAAACTTAAAATCAACGTAGAAACGTAGAAACATAAAACCAGATAGCCTAAACTTAAAACAAATTCTACATTTCTTAAAGAAATAAACTCGAAACATACCTTTCAAAATTTAGGAACTTCTACTCGGCCCGTTCGTTGATGAAGACGACGTTGCTTCGTTCATAAATCTTCTGGATCAACCTCTCAATATATTTCTTCTCTTTTATTTGAGGGGAATCGATATTTTTTGTGTTTTATTGTTTTGGATGTTCCGCCCTGCCTTCAATATATGCATATTACGCTACCAACCTCTCTTACACAAAATTAAATGCATTAAATTTAATTTAATTTGGGTCAACTAATACCTACCTATGCAAATACATATTTATTCATTCTATCTACCTCATTTTGGTCGAAAAAGAAAGAGAGAATAATTGATTGATGTTCATTTAATGTTACGTGCATTAACGTTATTTTTTTTAAAAAAAAATCGTTATGCTTATTTTCATTTTCATAACGTTAGGATTCTTTTACGAAATTTTTTGGATACGTGCATTAACGAAAAATCGTTATGCTTATTTTCGTTTACATATTTTTGAACATTTTATTTTATCGTTATGATTCTTTTACGAAATATTTTCGATACGTGCATTATCGTTATTTTTTCAAAAAATTTTCATAAAAATTTCATTGTTTTAGAGTGTGGCACTTTCTAACCCTAACCCTAAAATTCATGAAATTGGATTTTTATATGTTAGGTGTGTGCATTTATTGGGTAGTTATTAAAAGTGTAAATAGTACACTTACACACAATGATTAGAATGTGGGGACATATGTGTCATAGGGGTATTGTAGACATTTACACTCCAAATTGCCCAAATAACTCCTATAGCCTTATATCTTATTTTTTTTTCCCAATTACTATTTTGTTTTGCCTCTTTTTATTCATTTACACAAATTAAAATGTATTACTCAAAATAGAAGCACAGTTCACTTAACCAGATCGCAATTGCGATTTCCCTTGTTATTGAAAAAAAAGGAACATATTACAAATTGATATTATCATTTATATGCATGGCATAAATCCACATAAAAAGTTGACAAAAATATTTAATTAATGAAGAGCGTGGGATTGAGTCATTCCTTCTGGGCTAATTTCCTCCTATGTAAATTATAATATTATTTTTTTGGCATGATATTATTAAAAAACGCACCATGTCATTCACATGGAAGAAAATAAAAAAAAACTATGTTAAATATAATTAATATTTATTAATATCGTCATTTATATTCCCAAAATGTAATTTTTACAACCTACACAAAAATTTAACAACAATTAAATGTCTCATCTGGGCAGGTGGCATCCAATTTACCATTAAGCCCTACAATTATGATTTTATTGATTCATGAGTAGCGACCGCAAACCTTTTAAAAAAAAAATGATGGAAAAATATTCGTGAATTTAAATATTCAAATTCAAATATACCTTATTATAATAAACTGATCTACAATTGAAGTATTAATTTGGTAACATGTGATTTGATTGTAAACAGAAATTAATGAAGGAAATAAAAGTTCAATAAGGGAATACTATTTGAAGGTCACCAAATTGAGCCATAGACAGCAATTCCCTCTCTCTCTCTCTCTCTCTCTCCAATTATTTACAGATATCCAAAATTTGAAACCCTAAAATTAAAGGGTGCAAAAGAAGAAGAAGGAGAATCCGGTGGTGAAAAGTGAGGATGAAGAGAGTGTTCGGAGCGAAGAAAGATAAGGAACCCCCTCCATCCATTCAAGACGCTTCTGATCGGGTTCGTAATTTAATCAATATTGAATTAATTCAACATTAATCTAAATTCACTGCGACTGTACCTAATTTGATTCGCGAAATTCTAAGGTGATTTTTTTTTCTGTGTAAGCATGCAACTACTAAGTAGATGCGTCATGTGCGTTTTCTGATGGGTTACTTTTTAGGAGTAGATTTATAAGCGCTTCTATATACATATACATATATGTGTGTATATATTGTGTAGTTGTACTTGTAGCCGGGTCATTGTTCGTATAGTTTGGTGACATATGGTTCAATTATTATTATTATTATTATTCTCATTTTTTGTAGATCACTAAAAGGGGTGACAATGTGGAGGAGAAGATAAAAAAGCTTGATGCTGAGTTAGCGCGATATAAAGAGCAGATCAAGAAGACCCGGCCAGGTCCGGCACAAGAAGCTGTCAAAGCTCGAGCAATGAGAGTGCTAAAGCAGAAACGAATGTAAAACATATTTCGTGTCCTTGTAATCTATGTTAAATATAGTTTACGAGCTTGTGCATATGGTTTGGAAAAAAGAATGCATTTGTTAACTGACTTGCATCTCTAGATAACAAGCACATTTTGTTCAAATTATTTGGACAGGTATGAAGGCCAACGTGATATGCTGTACAATCAGACATTTAATCTTGATCAAGTCTCATTTGCTGCGGAGGGAATAAAGGATGCTCAACAAACAGTATGTCTTATAGAGCTTTTATATGTTTTATGATCTTGAATGACTTAAATGTTTGATGACTCGCTGAGTTGAGTGATATTCAATGATTTACTGTCGAAGTTCAGGAAAAAAAAATTACAAGTTGTTTTTTTGCTAATATGGTGTCATGCAATTATGCAAATAGTATCATTGTCAAGGGACAATGTGAATTTTATGGTATTGATATATCCATAGCCTTGCACAAAATAATGTTTGCAGTGATTTCGGACTTCTAAAAGTGAAATCAGTACTTGATGACTGTGCTAGGATGATAACATGTTTAGTTGTGATCTGGATGATGTATTGATGTTGCTACCTGCATTGCTATTAAGTTTCAATTTTATGTCGGTGGAAAATTATGTTATTATTGTCTTCAAGTCTATCACTATTCTGGCATCTTTAAATTCACAGTAAAATCTGTTTCCCTTGGTAGCGCCCCACAGGGCAAAGTTCAAGACTTGTCACGCGGAGCATATTCTGTAACGTGCTTGGAACCTGCTGCCTACCTCCTTAGAGGTAGGAGGACCACCCATTTGTCACAAAGAAGAGAATCTATTTGTTTTGTGATTATGAGTTGCTGATCCAAATGCCAACTTTGCTTATACCTTCTGTGATTGTTCTAAGTTGATATAGATGCTTGATTGGTTATATTAGAAGTGTGGATGCATAGATTACAGTTTGACTTCTTCTGTGACCAATTTTGCACATGTTGCAGATGTCAGCCTTGAAATCCGCTAACAAGGAACTTAAAGGAATGATGAAGACAGTGAACATCCAGGACATAGATGTTTGTACCTCCTTTCTTATAGCTTTCTCTTGCATGTGTGGGATGTATCATGAATAATCTTCTTATATTGCTCGGTGGATTTTATGTTCTCAGAACTTGCAAGATGATATGATGGACCTCATGGATGTGAGCAGCGAAATCCAAGATTCGCTTGGCAGAAGCTATAATTTGCCCGATGATATTGATGAGGACGACCTCTTGGGCGGTAAGATTCGCTTAGAACTTCTGTATTTGTTCAAATTCTTAGCTGCCAGATACATGATGAACTTTGAAGTTGCTTCATGCTGTTTCTGTGTTTCATGGGAGATGCTGATATAAGTATTGATTATGGATTCGTAGAAACTGTCAACGATATCAATTAGTCTATATAATTGTATAAGCTACTTCCTTTCTTACTGAAAATTACTGTCTGGATGTGCAGTTTATAACCAGCATTTTTATGTCTTCCATTGTTTTATATTTTATTAGTCTTTTGAATCATTGTAGTTCATAAATTCTGGCCTTCGGGTTCTATTATGCAGAGCTTGATGCACTGGAAGCAGACATGGGATTTGAGACTGAAGGTGGAATGCCTTCGTATCTTCAACCTGATAAGGAATCTGACCTTGAAGGAGAGCTTGGCTTGCCATCAGCGCCTACTGGGCATGCTCCAGTTCCTGCTGGCAGAGCAAATACACAGGTAACTTCATATTCTTATAGGACAGGAATTACGATATTCCATCACCAATTGTGCATCACCAACCTTTTCATATAATTGATTCAGAAACTCTTGATGATCGTGGAAGGAAAAATCCTAGTATTACATGCATTCACACTTTTACCTCTCAAGCCTTAGTTCTGTTTCTTCAAAAGATTCAGTCTTTCTTACTTTTACAAATTAGCTTGATTTGATTACATGTTACCTTGTTATGGGCGACTAGTCTCATCTAATGATTGATTTCGATGTTTGGCAGGCTGACGATGAGCTAGGGCTACCAGCTGTTCCTCGAGCTTCTCTCCGAGGTTAGAAGGGGAGTCTGTATGCTTATAGGAGAGCAACTGTATGCGCAAAAATACAGAAATCTGCCATGATATATTTGATTAATAATTGAGACTGTTGGCGTTGATTTGTACATGAATATTATATGCTGTTTTGTTCTTATAATTTATTGTACTTGTGCTACGGACTACGTTGATTGTGTTCGTTGCTTGACTTATTTATGTTGGAAACTCGATACCAGATTTGGAATACAGTTTCGTTGATACAATTTGGATCTATTTCTGTCGATGTTTGACTTGTGTAATCTAGACTTAAGCCCATGTGAAAAAAATTATTTGAGGGTATATTTGAGTGTTTTTTCTCAAATAAAGAAAACTAAAAAGTAAAGTAAATTTTATATTATATTATTTAATTATTATGTTTTGAGTTTTCGTCTAATAAGAAGACTTATCGTAACTAAATTGGTTTATAGTTTACTTTATTTAGATGCACTAATTCCAGTTTTCCCGAAGCATAGTAATTCTAATTTTTATCTAGAAATGGAAATTGAAAAATAAAAAATCCAATGCTCTTTTAGGCTACGTGGTATTGAAGTGCATAAACTTCAAATTTTATGAAATAAGAGGGTGGCTCTTAATTTTCATTTTAATCAGCGTATAATTCATTGTTTTTAATTATGTGTTAAATTCCGTGGTGTCTAGTTAGATTAAAATGATTTTTCTCGTCATTTTAAAAAATAGGGCGAAAATCTATATAGGTATTCCGGTAGTCCACGTCATTATTTGGATTGACTAAAAATTCACTAATGCTTGTAGTGGCTATTTTTCGTCAGCCCATTATGCTGGTCCATGTGGATTAAATGTTGTCTTTTAACTTAGCAACCTCATGAAGATTGGGTATTTTGAATTAAATTGAATTAGCCGTCCGCATTATCTGGAAGAGTTGACGTGATCAAACGAATAAGATCACGCCTCAACCGCTTCCATAATTCACGCGAACCCTAACGCTGCCTCTCTCTATAAAAGGAGACTTTCCCCCTCATTTGAGGGGTACGCTGAAATACCCACAAGCTTCACATCATACCCTAGACACATTGAGTTTATCGTATTCTGATTCCATTCTACTATGGCGATTCAACATATGGGCGTCTTTCTTACGATCTTTTCCGATTGAAGGAAGATTCCCTCAATTTCTAGTCACGTTCTGGCTAGAGATTACTATTATTCAGCTCTTTAATTATTCAATTGTTTTGTATTTTAACTCTTTCTACTCTTCTTCTTTTCCTGACTTGAGCGTCGGAGGCCCAACGATCGTCACCCCCCCGACGGTCTTTGGCTCTTACGGTATTTTCTGTTTTTGTTTCACAGATTGGCCGCTGCTCCGGACTGAATCAATTAATTGCAGATTTCCGGATCTACAATTTGGCGCCCACCGTGGGGCAGCGATCTATTCGTGAAATAAAATGACAATGCCTAATGAGAGTTACAGAGATGGAAAAGGACCCCAGCAAGATGGCAGAACCACTACGCCTTCGCCCGATGTTGATCTGTCGCTGGCTGATGTTCTGAGGAATATACAACATCAAATGGCAAACACCACGGGGGAGTTAGCGCTTCTGAGATCAGAGAACGCTTCACTCCGCAGTAAACTTGAAGATCTGACCATCAATGACAACACACGTCATCTGAACTACATCAAACCCACCAATCTGTTCGGCGAGCCAAATTCGGTATACTCTGAGCGTCGTCGTTCTGTTACTTTTACTGATCCATTTATTGCAGGTACTAGTGCGTCAGCACAGAAGATAGAACCAGACAACAAATGGAGGAGAGCCCGCTAAGGCCACCTCCAGAGTTTGAATATCATGCTTCTGGGCAGGAAAGGATCCGACACCAGACCCTCGAGCAAGAAAGGGTTGAACAGCAGCACCGGTTCAACCAGAGATTCGATCAGAGAATGATCGATCACCCAAGTGAATTGGAGCAACGACTGGCTGGTATCGAGGCAATGATAACGCGAATTCCTGGTGTACCTCTCCCAATCCGCAAGGCTGCACCAAATAGCTTCGCTGACTCACCGTTCGTGGATGAAATAAGGTTAACAGAGATGCCGTCGAAATTCACCTTACCATCTATGAAATTATTTAATAGAACTTCAGATCCGGATGACCATATCGCACAGTATAAACAGAAGATGTTCATCGCAGCAATACCAAAGTACCTCAGAGAAGCCTGCATGTGTAAAGGTTTTGGGTCAAGCCTATCAGGAGCCACACTAGAGTGGTTCACAAACCTTCCTAACGCTTCGATCGGATCATTTGCACAACTCACAGATCTTTTCGTAGAACAGTTAGCCAGCAGCCGGAAAATTGAGAAACATTCCGATGACCTCTACGCCATTATCCAGTATCCAAATGAAACACTTAGGAATTATGTTGCAAGGTTCAATAGAGAGAAGGTAGAGATACCAGGCTGCAACGCTGACACCACCATATCAGCTTTCAGAAAGGGGCTAAAGAGGGATTCAGATCTCTACAAAGAACTCACAAAGTACCCGTGTAAGACAATGGATGATATTTTAGCAAAGACATGGGCACAAATTAAGTGGGAGGAAGACGAAGACCAGTATTATCGACCCAAGTCAAGAGGTCGAGATGAAGGAAGAGACTCCCGCAGAAACGATAGAAGAAGAACCGACCCTTACCCCCGCAATGATCGCTACAAACCTCGAGGTCGAGAGGATATTTCAGATCCATATGATCGATGCTTGCCAGAATACAACCTGTGCATCACACCCTCAAAAGCCGTCAATGCCTTGAAGGAACTCGGTAGTACAGTGAAGTGGCCGCCCAAGATGAGGAGTCCAGATCATGAACGTGACAGAACAAAGTACGGCGAATTCCACAAAGATCATGGCCATAGAACAGATGATTGTATCGCATTGCGTCGCGAAGTCATCGACCTACTCAAGTGAGGCCATTTGAAAGATTTGCTAACCGATAAGGGGAAGCAGACCTTCAGCAAAAATGATGAGAATCCGAGGGATCCACCAAAGCCCCCACAAATTGAGCATGTGGTTAATTGCATAACTAGAGGATCCGAGGTTAGCGGAGTATCCCAGGCATCAGCAAAACGACACTGCAGATCTCTGAAATACACGCCCATGATACCAAAGCCCGATACCGAAATGGAACTCATAACTTTGAGTTTCACCAACAGCGAATCTTCTGAACTCTCACACCCGCACCACAATGCACTCGTTATTTCAGTCCTTATTTCTAAATATATGATCAAGAGGACTCTCATTGATGGTGGGAGTTCGACTAATGTCATTTTTTTATCTACTTTGAAGGAAATGCAGGTCCCTGAGGCTAACATCGTCAAAAAATCGATGACCTTGATTGGATTCAGCGGCGAGCACAAAGCCACCATAGGTGAAATTACACTACCTGTGTATACGGAAGGGGTTAACCTACACACCAAGTTTCAAATTATCGATGCACCCTCAGCATACAACGTCATCCTTGGGAGACCTTGGATTCATGAGCTAAGAGCCGTACTTTCGACCTATCACCAAGTCATACGCTTTCCGACCCCGTGGGGAGTTAAGCAGATTCGTGGAGAGCAAATTGCATCAAGAGACTGCTACAGATCGGCTTTCAAGACTAACCACGTGCAGGTACAAGAAGTAAACCAAGTAAATGAAGCATCAACGTCAAAATCAAAGTATAAAGGTGGAGAAAGCTCAAATTCAAAATATGAGCATGGAGAAAGTTCAGGATCGACCTCCTATGTCGAACCTGAGATGGAAGATCTTGATGAAGTACAGATTCACCCCGACTACCCAGATCACGTCATTCAAATTGGGTTGAGGTTGACTTCTGAAATGAGAGCAGAGTTAATCGCTTTTTTGTCAGAACACCATGACTGCTTTGCATGGTCGCACGCCGACATGACAGGTATCGATCCTTCTATCATAACTCACAGGTTACAGGTCGATTCCGATCACCCACCAGTCAAACAAAAAAGAAGAAAATTTGCAGCAGAACGAAATCAAGTGATAGAGGAAGAAGTTCAAAAGCTAATCGATATTGGTTCAGTTCGGGAGATGCAGTACCCCGATTGGCTAGCTAACGTTGTGATAGTAAAGAAGAAGAATGGAAAGAATAGAATGTGTATTGACTTCACCGATCTAAATAAGGCCTGCCTAAAGGATTCATTTCCACTTCCTCACATTGACACGCTTGTCGATACAACAGCAGGACATGAGATGATGAGCTTCATGGATGCCTTCTCTGGGTATAATCAGATTCTCTTACATCCAGATGATCAAGAAAGAACAGCGTTCGTCATGTCGTTCGGGTTAAAAAATGCAGGAGCCACATACCAGAGGCTGGTTAATCGTATGTTCGAAAATTTAATAGGTTCGACAATGGAGGTCTACATAGATGATATGCTTGTAAAATCAATACAAGCCAAAAATCACATTGGACACCTGAGGCAATCATTCGAAGTGTTAAGAAAATACAACATGAAGCTTAACCCCTCCAAATGTTCTTTCGGAGTAACGTCGGGAAAATTTTTAGGGTACCTCGTCACAAAAAGAGGAATCGAAGATAATCCCGACCAAATTAGGGCAGTGGAAAATATAAAGGCACCCCGCAACATCAAAGAAGTACAAAAGCTCACGGGTCGTTTGGCAGCTCTTAGTCATTTCATATCAAAATATTCTGACAAGAGCCATCAATTCTTCAACACACTTCGAAAGGGAAAAGACTTCGAGTGGACGCCAGAGTGCGACCAGGCTCTCAACCAACTTAAGTCATATCTCTCAAGCCCGCCTTTGCTCTCGAAGCCTAACTCAGGTGAGGTACTTTTCATTTATTTATCTGTTTCTGCTAACTCTTTAAGTGTAGTGTTAGTTCGCGAAGAACAGGGAAGACAATACCTTGTCTACTATGCCAGCAAATCGCTACTCGATGCAGAGACTAGATATACTCAACTCGAAAAATTAGCCCTCGCACTAGTCATGGCCTCGCGAAAGTTGAAGCCGTACTTCCAGGCCCACCCAATCATGGTGGTGACGACCTTTCCATTAAAGACGGTGTTGAGCAAGCCAGACTTATCTGGCAGATTATCAAAGTGGGCAGTAGAGCTTGGAGAGTACGACATCACCTATCTACCCTGGACTGCAATAAAATCACAGGTTTTGGCTGATTTTTTGCAGATTTTTCATCAGAGCAGCATGAACTTGCTGAAAAAGAACTACTCTCAATAACTGAAGCTGATAATTCAAATCACTGGACGCTTCAAGTTGACGGCTCCAGTAATTTCAAGGGGAGTGGATTGGGTATAGTATTGAGCTCTCCCAAAGGCGACGTTGTTGAAAAAGCGGTTCGATGTGGATTCAAGATAATAAATAATGAAGCAGAATATGAAGCACTGATTGCCGGACTGACCTTAGCCAGAGATATGAAGATACCAAACATCAAAGTACAAAGTGACTCACAACTTATCGTAAGTCAGTTCGGAGGAGATTTTCAAGCAAAAGATTCTAGAATGTCAGCATACCTTACCATGGTGAAGGAACTATCAAAATCATTCACAGAAATAGAAGTTACCCACGTGGCGAGAGAGGAAAATCGACATGCAGATGCACTGGATAATCTAGGGTCGACAATTGATTGTCAGTCATCGAAGCACATACTCTTAACATATGCCAAATGGCCAGCAGTGTGGAAAGAAGAAGCAGAAACCAAATCAGTGGACATAGTCGAGGTTGAAGTCAGTTGGATGAATCCAATCATCAAATATATTATCGAGAATGAACTACCTGAAGACAAGATAGAGGCTAGGAGGATCAGAGCTAAGGCAATGAAGTTCAACATGATCAGTGGGTCCTTATACAGAAGTTTGTACTCAGGCCCCTACCTGAAGTGTGTAGGTCCAAATCAAGCAAAATATATCCTTGAAGAACTACATGAGGGAGAGTGTGGAAATCACTCTGGACCACGAAGCCTAGCCAATAAGGCCTTAACAGCAGGTTTCTACTGGCCGACCATGAGAGCCGATTCAAAGAGTTACGTTAAAAAATGTGATAAATGCCAGAGATTTGCTCAGTCTAATCACACTCATCCAGAACCACTTCATCCTTCAATAATGCCTTGGCCTTTCATGAAGTGGGGCATGGACATCGTATGAAAACTACCTAAGGGTAGCAATCAGAAATTTTTTCTCGGATCGAAGTAGAGGCATTCGCACAGGTCAAGGACCGTGAGGTAAGAGGTTTTGTGTGGAAACATATTTTTTGCAGGTTCGGAGTACCAGTAGAGATCGTCACCGACAACGGACCTCAATTTATCAGTTTTGAGTTCCAAGACTTTTGCAAAAAATGGGGAGTCAAGCTAACCTATTCCACCCCAAGGTACCCAGCCACTAATGGTCAAGCTGAAGCCTCCAACAAAACAATAATGAACACCCTGAAGAAAAAGCTAGATAAACACAAGGGAAAATGGGTCGAGCGTCTCCCCAGCGTGCTATGGTCTTATCGAACCACAACACGAACAGCTACGGGAGAAACACCTTTTTCTCTAACATATGGGTCTGAAGCCGTCCTACCTCCAGAGATAGGGATCAGGAATGCGAGGACTTCAAGGGTGAATGAAAAGGAGAATAATCAGGAGCTAGAACATAACCTGGACACGATTGATGAGCAACGGGATCAAGCAGCAATGAGAATAGCTTCATACCAGCAGCGAATAGCCCGACATTATGATAAACACGTTCGGCTCCGTACTTTTAAGGTTGGAGATTGGGTCCTTAGAAAAGTTTTCCAAAACACTGAGAAAGTCGGGGCTGGCAAACTAGGCCCTAACTAGGAAGGTCCCTATCTGATCATGAACGTAGTAGGAAAGGGGGCTTACAAGCTGCAAACTGTTGAAGGCAGAGAAATTGCAAATAGCTGGAATGCAACTCACCTCAAGCAGTATCATTTCTAAATCCTTAGCTAAATTTTTCAAGTTTTATCTTATTTATTTTTTATTCAACTTGTCACTGACTTGAGCGTCGGAGGGTCGATGGCTATGCCATCGACCATCTAAGCATGCTGCATGCAGGTTAAAACTCAATCATGACAATCGAGGTATAATAGAGAAGCCCCTCAAGGTCGACCCCGCAGCCCTTAGGGTGAACGTCGATCCAGAAAGAATGAGTTTGCATTTCTATTTCATTTTCTTTTACTTCTTTCAGTAATTTTTAAATTTATTTCCTACTTCAGCTACTGACTTGAGCGTCGGAGGGTCGATGGCTCTGCCATCGACCATCTAGTCATGCTACGTACAGATTAAAATCCGAGACTCAGTAAAGAAGTCCCTCAAGGTCGACTATGCAACCTTTAGGGTGAACATCGATCATGAAGAAATGAGTTCGCATTCTCGTTTATTTTCGTTTAATGCTTTCAATTATTTTCAAACTTATTCCATACATCAGTTACTGACTTGAGCGTCGGAGGGTCGATGGCTTAGCCATTGACCATCTAACCCTGCTGCATGTAGGTTGAAAATGATGGTGATAACTCAAGTTAGACAAGAACGACCTTGTAGATCTCAAACACACGCTAAGGTTAGCGTCGAGTATAACAAAGAGCAAAAGAAAATGACTTTACACATCAAAGTTGATAAATATCATCGATGTCAATCTTAACATGGATTCAACGATAAATTCTCAAATGATGTTCAATACCAACGTCTCCAAGGCATGGTTCAACCTCAATGCAAGTTCAGCCTCGATTTAAAATAAATTGTAATTTAGATAACTTGCATATTCGCATGTCCTAGCCTTAGATGCTAGATTGTAATCTACTGATCAGATTAAATGTAAAACAATCAATACATATATTTTTACATATGTGTTTCTAAGATTCTCTAGTTCAAATATATGCCATGCACTTGCACACACAACTTCCAAACTTCGAAGTTGAAGAGAAACAAAAGCTCAAGTATGAAATGTCATTCAAAATTTCACTACCCTAAACGGGAGTTCAACATCGATAAAATAAAGTGGAAAATCACCACAAATATACTGCAACACCGAAGCCGGCGGAAATAACAAGGAGTCCAAATGAACAACAAAATGTGTGGAAAATAAAAAATATAGAAAATCAGCCACGCGCTATATAGCTCTATCAGTCTACGTCGTGTCGTCACCATAAAGGAAGGATAAATCAAGATCAGGATTCTTGTCCTTGATCATCCCCACTAAGCCTTCATCTATCTTCATTTCCATGTCAGCACGAATGGGTTGAAAGGCTTCAGAATCAGCTATTTTCTGGAGGTCGATCCCCTCACCTTTTTTAGCGGCATCAAGGGTCTTATCACGAACCGCCAATTCGGATTTATAACGGTCCTTGGCAGCATCAAACTCCTTCAGCAACTTGGCATGAGAAATTTTCACTTTACTCAAACGACTCTTGTATGTTTCGGATTCTTCCAATGTCGTTGCCACCTTCTTCTCAGCCTCAGCCTTCCCCCTCTTAAGTTTTTCTACTTGAGTCTTCAAAGCAGCTACCTCAGCCTCAAGCTTGGAGGTTGAAGATGACTCAGCTTCGAGATTGGCCCGAGCACACGATAGTGCCATGGTAGCCTACATTCACAAGAATTAAAAAAAAATTAATACGTTATCTATATGTAAAAAATAAAAATCATGAAAAATTGGATACATACCTGAACAGAATGATTAAGTGCACGAGCAATCTGAGACTTTAATCCAGCCGCTTGTAGATTACCAATATCGACCGCCACTATTTCATTTTGCATTTTCGACCAAACAATGCTGGAGGGATCGAATGTGGCTAAATTTCGAGGAACTATCTCATTCCCTAATTCATCGAGCATCGGGCCCATTGGCCCATCAGCAAGAGAAGGAGAACTAAACCCCACCTCAACTACCACTGAATCCGGTTTCTCTCGAGCAGGTGTGGTATGCGGGGTAGGATTAGGAGCCGGGGTCGATGTCCTCGCCTTCTTACTTAGAGGGACATCAGAGGGACGCCGACCCCCAGACGGGGCTACAGACCCCAAAGAGCCTTCCTTACTTGATTTATCCTTAACTTCATCAGCCTTAGCTTTGATCTCTGTCAATCGGAGGGTACGAGCGTTGGTAGGAGGCATCTTGATGGCACTAACGACTCTTCCGTCTCACAAAGTCTTGAAAGAACGATACTCTTGAGGGATGTCGAGGGCTCTTTAGATCCATTTAAGTAAGATACCCTGCGGTTTATGCTTCTTTTGAAAACCTGCAAAAGGAGGACATTTATTTTTACTACTTAGAGATAATAATAATGAAAACCGGACTTGGCATCATCCAAATTGATAAAAAAAAAGAAACGCACGAGCTCGGCTAAAAAATCGAAAACGACATCCTTCGTTATCTTCACCACATGTCACCCAAAACCAATTGGGCTTCCAATCACCAGAAGACGAAATACACTCTCTCACTAGTCCCGTAAACCCGTCAGTCCATCTAGTGAAATAATAGAAGCCTAGATTGTCAGGCACATTAACGATTCTATACAATGAGTGTCACTCCTCTAAAGACGATTCACCAAACTTCAGGTCATACCATATCAACAGCACACCCATCATATGGCTGTAGCCGTTAGGAGCAATTTGAGTTGGGGAGATTCCATAACTTGCTGCAATCTTTCGAAAGAAATTATGCAAGGGCAGTCGAACCCCTCTCTTAAAAATATCAGAATAAAATGCAACAACATCTCTAGGTGGCCAAGCAATTCCATAAGTCTATATTATATGTTTTAGAGATTTCTGGTCGATGGCAGACGATATTGTTTCTGCTTTGAACCCCAAAGACCTCTGGGAGCTAACCGCATGGTCACCCGAATCATCAGGGTCATTAATCTCTTCACCTGATTTTTCCATCTGATCAACAACCATGTCATTACCTTCAGAAAGCATGCCCTCAGCGTCTTCAATACCACCTACCTCCGAATCTGAGCTTTCATCTTCAGATTCAGATTCATCTCTCAAGTTCCAAATCTCACCACACTCAGTAGACCCCGAATTTTTCTTCAAAGTCTTTAATTTTTTGGGAATATCGAACCTGTCATCAACGAAAATCCTAAGGTCGACCGAACTCGACTCTTCTATTTCTAGAATCTCAGTTTGGAGTCTCTCCATGTCACTGCAGATGTCGATCATTGTTTCTCACTCATCCTCACTCAACGACATCGAAGAAAAATAAATAAAATCACTTAAATCAAGATCAAGAGGATAAAAGACGAGCAACTTACCAATTACTGAGGACGAATGTTGCCCAGCGTATCTTGATGTCGTCGCAGTTTTGAAACTGAGAAAGTAACGATGAACAATGATTTTGAGCGTCTACAAAATAAGAAAAATTTCTCCTTCTTATAGAAGTAGCAGGTGGCGTAGCTAGGATGGAGTCTTGCTCTCCAAGTAAGGAGAAAGACCTTATTTCAAAGCCCAGTCCGGATAGGAATTTGAGTTGCATAAGGATTCTTAATTACCGCACTTATTCCATTACAAATTCATAAATAACAATAACAATCGACATTAGGATCTATTATTTTAAAGATCGACCCTAAGGCTCTACTATGGCGAAAATCGACCCTAAAGGTCTACTATGGTGAAAATCGACCCTAAGGGTCTACGATGACTAGGGCTGTATACGAGCCGAGCCGAGCCGAGTACCACCGGGCTCGAGCTCGGCTCGTTTAGAGATTCGTGAGCTCGAGCTCGAGCTCGACTCGAGCTTTGAACTCGGGCTCGAGCTCGGCTCGACAGGAAAAAATCGAGTTCAAGCTCGGCTCGAGCTCAGCTCGGGCTCAACTCGATTATTTAAAATTCGAGCTCGAGCTCGAGTTCGGCTCGGGCTTGACTCGATTATTTAAAATTCGAGCTCAAACTCGAGCTCAGCTCGGGCTCGAGCTCGGGCTCGTTTACATTCACAATTATACTACTTATAAAATTATATATACTATAATACAAATAGTATATATAACTAAGTATATAAGAATATTTTTAATCTTGAATATTTCATTTCTTATTTAATGAATTGAGAATGATTATTTTGTTAATATTAGTTTTAAATTTTGTTAATTTTCTTTTTCCCTTTTATTGTTATGTACATTCTAACTAATATCAACTGTATACCATATGATATGATAGTTTATATAACTAAGAGTTTAAGATTAATTATATCATATTGATGCTAAGAACATTGTTACTATTGAACATTTGATTAGTTATAATTTTTTGTTAATTTTTTCTTTTCCTTTATATTTTGTTACTTTCAATAATATTAGTTCACTTTCATTGATTTAATTTCATGTATTAATATTTTATGATGGGTATTATTTGTCAAGTTGTCAATATTAATCTTAATTTTATTTCATTTTTCATTTATTACTTTACACAAGTTATAAATTTAAAATTTATAACTTATATTCTTATAAATTATAACTAATGTTCTAAGATGAGCTAGCTATAATCTATTTTTTCCACATGTTATATATATTCTTATAAGTTAATGACTATATACTAGAATACTAATCGATAGACGTTAATATACTTATAACTAAGAATTTAAGATTACCTATATAACATTGGTGCTAAGAATATCATTACTCATGAACATTTGATTAGTTATAATTTTTGTTAATTTTATTTTTCTTTTATTATTTTGCTGCTTTCGATAATATTAGTTTAATATCATTGATTACATTTTATGTATTAATATTTAATGATAAGTATTGTTTTATCAAATTGTCAATAAAAATCATAATTTTTTAATTTCTTTTTTTCTTTTATTATTGTACACATATTATCATTTTATAATCTATAACTTATATTCTTGTAGGTTTTAATTATTAATCTAATATGGACTGTAATCTATTTATTATATAATATATAAATATATAATGTTAATTTCTTTTTCTTTAATTTCTTCTATTACTTATATACTCTTGTGTTAAGCATCTGATTTCTTAATTTCAATAATATTAGAATAAAATGATTGATTTCATTCATATATATTATTTAATGAATTGGAAAATATTATTTTGTAAATATTATTCACAATTTCTCTTATTACTTTATATTTATTATTGAGCGTTCAATTTCTTAATTTCGATAATATTAATATAATATCATTTCATATTTCATTTTATTATCATTTATTATACTAATATATTATGTAAAATTGTAAATAAGATAACTATATTATATATAATATGTATATATATATTCCATTAGTTTGTCTGTTTGTGTATATAATTGTTACTCTTGAATCTTGATCATTGATTTCATAACTTTAATAATATTAGTTCAATAGTTAATATCATTAATTTTATTTTATTTTTAATGAGAAATATTAATTTGACAAAAGTTACAATATAAATAAATAATATTTAAAAAATTACAAAAATAGTATGTAACTTGAGTCCTAAATCGAATAGCTCGCGAGCTCGGTTCGAGCTCGGCTCGTTTAAATACTCGCGAGCCAAGCTCGTGAGATAGCTCGCGAGCCAGGCTCGAGCTCGGCTCGTTTAACTACTCGCGAGACAGTTCGTGAAACAGCTCGTTAAAAAGCTCGAGAACCTCACGAACCGAGTTAGCTCGCGAGCTCGACGAGCTAAGCTCGAGCTCGGCTCAAGAAAATGGCGAGCTCGTTTAGCAGGCTCGAGCTCGGCTCGTTTAATAAACAAGCCAGTCTCGAGCGAGCTTTTTTCGAGTCGATACCCGAGTATCTCGCGAGTAGTTTGGCTCATTTCCAGCCCTAACTATGACAAAAATCGACCCTAAGGGTCTACTATGGCGAAAATCGACCCTAAGGGTCTACTATGCCGAAATTCGACCCTAGGGTCTACTATATTAAATATCGACCCTAGGGTCTCATAAGCATCAAGGTCGATCATATTTTGGGTTCGATCTCGTCGACCCTCGAAAATAGTCCCGAAATTGAAATGGAAGCATGAATTGATATATGTCGTAAAAATTCAGGAGCGTTGCCCCCGAACCCCCGACCAGGGGCGCGTCGCCCCCTGGACCCCCGACTCGGAGACCCCCGTGTGCGTCTGGCAAATAATAGTGGTTTATGGCAAACAATATTAGATTTATGGTGTTCAGCCGTACGGTTTGCTTTCAAAACCTCGGTTGTCCTACCTTACAGCTTGCACTCAAAGCTTAGGCGTTCGACCTCCAAGTTATTTTATAACTTAGGTCGTTCAGCTTTATAGCCCATACTCGGGGCTTTGGTGTTCGATCTTACGGTTTGCTTTCAAAGCCTCTATCATTCTACTTTGCAGCTTGCCCTCAAAGCTTAGACGTTCGACCTTCAAGTTATTTTATAACTTGGGTCGTTCAGCTTCATGGCCTGTACTCGGGGCTTCTGTGTTCGGTCTTACGGTTTGCTTTCAAAGCCTTGACCATCTCACCTTGCTTTTTGCGTTCAGAGCTTCGGCGTCTTATGTTCTTACATGTTTTATTTGCATTACGGTTCATTGTCCAGCTCCCATGCTGGAACCTAGACAATGAGGGGCTAACTGTAGTGGCTATTTTTCGTCAGCCCATTATGCTGGTCCATGTGGATTAAACGTTGTCTTTTAACTGAGCAACCTCATGAAGATTGGGTATTTTGAATTAAATTGAATTAGCCGTCCGCATTATCTGGAAGAGTTGACGTGATCAAACGAATAAGATCACGCCTCAACCGCTTCCATAATTCACGCGAACCCTAACGCTGCCTCTCTCTATAAAAGGAGACTTTCCCCCTCATTTGAGGGGTACGCTGAAATACCCACAAGCTTCACATCATACCCTAGACACATTGAGTTTATCGTATTCTGATTCCATTCTGCTATGGCGATTCAACATATGGGCGTCTTTCTTACGATCTTTTTCGATTGAAGGAAGATTCCCTCAATTTCTAGTCACGTTCTGGCTAGATATTACTATTATTCAACTCTTTAATTATTCAATTGTTTTGTATTTTAACTCTTTCTACTCTTCTTCTTTTCCTGACTTGAGCGTCGGAGGCCCAACGATCGTCACCCCCCCGACGGTCTTTGGCTCTTACGGTATTTTCTGTTTTTGTTTCACAGATTGGCCGCTGCTCCGGACTGAATCAATTAATTGCAGATTTCCGGATCTACAATGCTAAAAGTGATAAGTGTATAAATATTAAGTATTGATGTGTTGTTTTTAAAATTTTGGAACAAAATGTAAAAAAACAAGAAACATTGTGTATTAATTTGTAATTAATTTTTTTGGGCGAATCTTGTGTGCACACAAGACGGTCAGACAAAAAAAACCGTCAAAATCAATACTAACAATAACCATAAAAAGTATCACCACTATAAAAAAAAATCAAAATCAGTATGAACCGTAACATTAAAATATATCACTCAAAATTCAAAAAGTATCACATGTATCTTAAAAAGCATCATCGGTTGACCGTCAAGGTTACATGTTATGAACTAGAATTTGTGAATCCTTGCTAATTACTGGATGGATGCGGAGGGTTACCAAAATCCCTCATTTTGGGCAGAGAGGGTGTTTCTTAAAAGTTTAACACAGAAGAATCTATCTATATCTAATATGAGACGACAACTTCCACAAAAGGCGTGCATCGTGCCCTTTCTCCACACGTGGTTGCTTTATTTTATTTTTTGTATAATTCATTTCTTTGCCTGCCGACATCTGTGCGACCAGATCATCCATGCCCACCATTCTTTTAGCACCTGGTATGTCATGACTATTTTTTAAATTTTTTTTTTAATATGCTTTAATTGGGATGAATAAATTTTAAATAAAAAATTAAATTAAATTATAATAAATTAAAAATTATATATATATATATATATACATATATATATTTTAAAAAGTGAAGGCTTAACCTAGAAAATACTATAGAAAGAAAATGTAGCAGGTGATCTAGTGTGAAAATAGAACCGAACAGATTTTGATCCATTAGGTTCAGTTCTTTTGATTTTTCGGTCCGGTTCGGTTCTTTTTTTTAATAAAAATTTGGTTCTCAGTTCGGTCTGATCCGACAGACAACGAACCAAACAGATCGAATAGACAGACTCTTTTCATTTATTATTAATTTATTATTTGTTTAATTATTATTTGTTCAATAATTTGTATGTTTGTGTTGTTATTTGTTGGTTTAGTTTTAGATATTAGTTATAAAGGTTTATTTATGATGCTAATTATGGATTTGTGAGATTTATTTATTATTTAAGTTATTATTTTCATAATTAGTCAAGCAATTCAAAATTGAAAAAATAAATAAAAAATAAATAGAAAAATCAAACTAGACCGAACCCTAAATTTAGTTTGATCTGCTCGGCCACCCTTAATTCGGTTCGATTCGGTCCTAAATATTTATTAATTCGATCTATTCAATTTTATGATTTTTGGACCAAAATAGACCGGATGATGGTGTGATATGTTTAGGCAGCCCCGTTGTAGATAATGTAAAAATGAACACACAGAAAGAAAAGAGGCAAAATGAAAAGAATCATACAATCAAACAGGTGAAAAGCAAATATCGTAGATTTTCACACAAGGGCAAAAGGGAAGGAATGAAGAACCATCTTTATTTTATTTCACAAGGAGAGGCATTCATTCTTACATTAATTAAATAAACGGGAGGGGCAAATGGGAGATGCAGCATTTTTCTTTCTTTACATATATATATATATATATATATATTTTTACAGAAGAAAAGAGTGCGACGAGCTTCTTTGCTGTCTCTTTTCGCTCTCTCTCTCTCTCTCTCTCTCTCTCACACACACACACACACAACTCCACCCTAAAAGCCCATCTATCTCCCCACTCGAATGAGCATATTTTACTCATTCGCCGCATTGTGTGTATGTACAGACTGAGTAGCTTGTAAACCACGAAAACGCATTCTTTGCTTCTATACACAGTAGCTCGTAAACCACCAAAACACGCCCCGTTGGCCTATCTTGCCCCTTCCCTTGCACTTCCGACAAGCCGTATATTCCTTAATAGACATTTATTTGGACCTGAGAATATATATCATAAATAAAGGGTTCACGTGAGTTCGACTTAGATCCCATCTTTACACCATAAACCAATGCAATGCATGCTCCAAGATCACATAATATTTAACACCCTATATCAAATAATGATTGATATTGTTTAGTTTTCAGACACAAAGGCATTTTATGGCACTGTTTTGAGGGGAATTCAAGAAGCAGCTAAGCTCACCCCAACAAATATGGATCAAATCAATTGTTCGTCCACATTCATAAGACCTCAAAAATGAAATACAAATAAGGGGAAGAATACAAGATATATAGGGCACATCTCAAGATTAATACAGATTCATCAAAAATTCTTATAAACTAGTTAGTAGACAAAAGCAAAACTTAAGAGGAGTCATAAATTACGAATTTAAGTTGTAGCTACAACTAAACACAAAATGTAGAAGAACTAATGAAGTGATTCACCACCATAATGAAAAATATGTGTGACAAAATATTTTGAGGTCCTATACACTAAAGAAGCATCAAAATCATGCCAAAGGACACAAATTATAGTCATGACAAAAGATTGAAGATAAGTTTGTATCTGGATAGTTATACTCCAAGAAAAAGCTGATGTCTTAGGCATTTATTTGTAGATTTCTATCAAAGTCTACAAAAAATATTGAATGCACAAAGTCAAAGCCTTTGCTTTCAAACCGCGAAAACTACATTTTAAAAAAAACACACACACACCTCTCATTTTCGAGTTTGTAACGCTTTCGTAATATTGAACATGACATTATTATCAGCAATTCAGCAGCTGAGCCAACTCAATCCTATCAAACTCGAAATTCTGCTTATTTTTCTTTGTGGATAATATTACTCCCATGAAAGCAACTGATGTATTAGGTTTTTTTTTTTTTGTCAATTTCTATGATGTCAACAACAAGAATCTATGCTCTCCACCTGAAGAACTCATTTTTGAATGCACAAAGTCAAACCCTTTGCTTTTAAAACTGCAAAACTATAATAAAAAAAAACGATAACTCTCATTTTCGACCTTGTAACGCTTTCGTAGCATTGAACACCACATTATCATTAACAATTAAGCAAACGAGTCATCACTAGTTCACTCACTGAGCCAACTCAATCGTATTGTAAAACTTCCACCGTCATACTATCTATGATGAACCTTTGTTTCTGTTTTTTCTCCCTCAAAAATCATTCTTTAAACATATTATTATTCTCGCAAAATCAACAATCACATAAACTAAAGCAAGATTATGATTAAGTAATAACCCAGCCATAAAATTCCAAACTCAATGCTAAAAAGATCAGAGTAAAGAATCCTTACCCGACCCGAATTTCAGTCTCTGAAGATGACATTCTCCGCCATATCCAGCAGCGGCTGCAAGCACTCCGGCGAGAATTTCCTTGCAAACATGAACGAGTAACTCGAATTCGACTCCCTCAACTCGTGAATAAGCTGCGGCGACACCTCCGGCGGCCGGTAAGTATGCGGGTGCCCGTCAACGCTGCCGGTCCAATTAACCCGGGTCAGGGTAAAATGGGTACACGAAGCCGGATCCTCCATCGACAAAAGGGTCGGAAAATAGTGCTCTTCCGGGTAGCAGGAATACAAATTCAAACACGGCAGCCGAAACTTCCGCCACAATTTCTGGTCCCTGATCACCACCACCGCGTGTTTCCGGGTCAGAACGAAGAACTGCGACCCGATCCGAAACCTATGGAACGGGACCTCCGGCAACATTACGGTATTCCCTCTGGCGATGTACCTGTCCCACAATTGCGGCTCGTTGTCCAGGATTTCGATGAAGCTGCGTCGAATTGGGGATGAGGGTTTGCGAAATAGGGATTCGTACATGAATTTGAAGGAGTGCAGTGGGATGCAGTACTGCGAGACGACGGCGAAGTAGGAATTCGACGGGTCGTCGAGGATGGCGGTGGCGAGGAGGCGTCGGGAGGCAGAGATGAGGGATGCGTGGGCGCGATGGGTCTTCCGGGCGGCGATGAAGCGGCCGGAGAATACTCCGCCGGGAGGGGCGATTTTGGCGGAGGGGTCGGCGTGAATGTAGATGTTGTAGAGGCCGTCGTTGTGTTGGAAGAAGAGTTGCCAGAGAGGGGCGAAGTGGAGATCGGAGTGGGTGAGGAAGAGGAATGCGATTTTGGGTTTACGAGTGGTGGTGGCGCCGCCCAATACCGCGGCGCGGCGGAAGAGGGAGAGGTCGTGGAGCTCGTCGGAGCGGGTGATTTGGGCTTGTTTTTGAGGGAGAATCCGTGGGAAGAAGAAGAAGAAGAGCAATGGGCATAAAAGTAAGAGAGAGAAAGTGAGGAGGAATGGCGTGTTAGACATTGCCGAGCAATTTGGAATGCAGATTTTGCTACGGAAAGTGGAGACGATGAAGTTTTATTTATAGTTTTTACTGAACTCGGACAAAATTGCACAAAAACTTCTTAAACGATGTCGTTTCTATTTCATAATCATATACTCCATTTCTTTTTCTTTTTTTTGATTGGGTCGAATTTGGTTTTGAACATTTGGACTTTAGTTTTATTCAATTTTATTTTATTTGTATGTCACTTATGCTTTCTTCTATTTTTCATTTGATTTTATATTGTGTGGCAACTGGACTGAAACTCCAAAGTTATTGCCACGTAATTTTTTGAAATTCATTTGTGATTTGGAGAAACCAAGGAAGAAATGATACAAATAAGGAAATAATTCGTTAAATCGTATTCTAACATAAAAAATTATTTTAAGTCTTACCACATATTAATGTTGAATTTTAGCAGTGAACACAAATAAATATTAATTTAATTTATTTTAATTTAATTACGTATATCAGCTCGAGAATAATTCAAGAGTAATTAAGACTACCATCCGATAAAACCGATGGCTTAAAAAAATTATTTTCTGCAGTATTAAATGTTTAACTTGCAACAAAAGGAAATTGTTTTTTAAATATAGATGCATGAGATTAAAATGTTGAAATTTAAGCCACGTTTAATTAATTGGGAAATATTGTGGCAAGTAAGACATTTGAGCTAAGAAATATGTTGAAGCATTGTAGAATTTCATCGGTAACACATAAAAGGTAAAATTAGATTGAGACGTGAAAAAAGGCCAACAATAATAAATCAATAAAAGTTTGGTATTTATTTTGATACCAATTAAAATTAAATTTGTAATTTTAATACAATTTTCTTATAAAACAATGATTTATGTTTCTCGATTTTGTCAATCTATCCAATTTCTCTAACCTTTTTATGGCCATATGCCCATATCTTACGATTCTCCCCTCCTAAGTCCATAGAGATAACAGAGGACAGAAAAGAACAAGAATTGATTCATCCATTAAAATCGGTTTAATGCTTTTATATCATATATTGATTATATTAAGACTTAAAAATAAAAGACAATAAATTATTTAGGGCCACTTTTGAGTTTTGATGGTGGGAGTAATAAATATATATTTAACAAAAAATTTAATAAATTTGGGGAAATATCGAAACTAACACAATTCATTTAAACTTTTTACCAATACCAATATTAGTATGTGCATAATGTTATAAATCAAAATAAGATATCAATATTTTCGTAAAAGGAATATCTCAATATTTTCACATACACATGATATTCTCAATCTTGATTCTTGAACAAATTCAGTATTTTTAATTTTAAGGCAAATGTGCAATCAACACTTGAAATATTTCCCGTAATCAATTCTAACACTTGAACTAATTTTTAGCTCGTTTAGACACTTCAACTTTAAAAGATGGAGCAATTGTGTGTGACTAATTATAACTTAATCACCACTAAATGGATGCTAATTTAATGTGGCAAGATGCTTGCATATGGGATCCCAAACTATTTTGGGTAATTAACTTTGCTCTCAATTTCAATACTACACTCAACAATTATTTAAAAAGAAAAAGGAAATTAAAAAGGAAATATTTATTTCAATATTATACGTTCTTTAATATCACCTGGTCCACAAGAACATATTATGTTGGGGAAGGTAGCAGCAGAGATTACAACGTGTTTAAATCGTCGTTCTCTATGCCTAAGATAATGGAACATAAACGCAATTAAAAATTGAAATGAGTTTACTTACTCCAACAAATATTGTTAAATATATAATTATGTAATTAAAGTTCCTAACTGAGTTTGATGGAATACCATATTATTAGATTATATACGGACTTTGCTTTCAGCTATTATAGTATTGTTGTTACATATACTAGTTACTTAATTCATGCATGACTGATTCGACGTGTGTCTTTCCATTTGTTATATAATATATTAGCATAAAAATAAATAAATCAAATAGTCCAATGCAACATTTCAGATCAACCACTTTGAACTCAACTTTAAACAACAAATCAAACTTGCACACATTTTTCGTCAATAAGATCTTCAACTCTACTCTGAAAGATATTGGTGGAGTTTAATTTCCTTTCTAATTAATTTAATTAAAATTCAATCAAATTCTTAACGCAACCAAATCAGACTTATACATTTGTATTAAATTTGGGTACTAAACTTTTATTTATTTAGTACCCAAACTTGTACTATTACATATTTTTTTTTAGCACGTGAGATCCTCTATTACCAATCGTGTTACATATTATATTCATATATCATCCATAAACGCTACCATGTATTCGTTACCATTGCTTAATAAAATCATAACAATATTTTAAATAAATAAAGTATCCAACATGTATAACCCCACTGTTATTTTGAATTTTTTTCTAAATGACGATGCATAATTGAATGAAATAAAGAGTATTGGAGTGAGGATGCATGCATCTTAATTAACACATAAACTAAAATTTAATCATGAAATACCATCAATGCAAGGCCTATATATATATATATATATATATATATATATATATATATATATATATATATATATATATATATATATATATATATATATATATATATATAGGGAAATGATTAAATAGGAACTAAATTCTCTCATGAGAACTTAGGAACCAATTTTAACCTTAGATTTGATTAGATCTAATGATCATAATTTAGTCAAAGTACGGTGGTAAACTTGTAATATTTGAGAACTTAATGAAGGCGGAATTATTTTCATAATTTAGAAATTCGGTTATGTTTTTTCGGATTTTGGGCCAATTCTCGGAATTAAATAGACAACGCTTTAAAACCGTTGTATTTTCTGGCGTTGTATTAATATGCTAACAGGAAATATTTATATTGCTAACATCAACATATTTTGTTGCTAACATGAGGTAGACTCATATTGCTAACTTGACGAGATCATAATATTAAATTAACACGTATTAAACACCACACATATAACATTAGACCACATTTAAAATAATATTATGTAACATGTGTAACATCATTCATACATACAACATATTGCTAATATGTTAGAGAATATACACACTGCTAATATGTGACTAATAATTTGCTAATATGCTAGTAACATGTTGCTATATGTGAATAATGATATGCTAGTATGACTTAAATTCTCAAATATTACAAGTTTTCAAAATAATATTAAGCATTAATAAAATTATAATTGTTTATGAACTTAACTATATATAGCTCATACTTTAACTATTTTCTCATGAAAGCAACTTAAAATTCAAAGTTGTGCATAAAAAATTTAATGTTAGCAACATAAACACAAGATATGAGCAATATTGTGATATCATATTAGCAAATGTCTGACAGTTACGAGTTGAATATACGTAAAAAATTTTTTTTGTATTTTTCATCAATTTTTGCTCAAATAAACATATGCACTATGGATCTTAAATGAAAGAGCATGATTTTGCGTAAATTGGATAAAAAACGAGTAAGTTATGATTATTTAAAGTTTTTAAGAATTTTTTAAAAGATGATGACATCACTTTATAAAAAAAAGGGTTAATTGGTTTAAATATCACGAACTATTCATGATTTTTGGTTTTTAACACGAACTTTAAAATGTTGCCTTTACGACACGAACTTTCATTTTTTTGTAATTACAACATCAGTTCAAAATTGAGTACAATTACAAGCACAAAAATTATATGAAATGTTTGATCTATTTTAAAATGTTATACGTACAACATAAACTTACATTTTTTTTCCAATTATAACATCATTTTTTTGCAATTATAACATCATGAAATACTTACATATATATTTCATGATGCATTTTATATTTTATTTACATATGTTTGTTATATTATTTAGTATTGTCGTTCTATATATAAATAAATTTGACAGATTCATGTTGTCATATCCAAAATATTGGTTATATTACATGTCGAATATTTATTTAAACTCTCTTTTCATATAATTTTTTATGCTTTCATTTTTCGTAATTATTCACTCAATCTTAGAAGTTTTGTAATTATTTATTTTTGTTTATAAATAATTTATACTCGTACCTCACACAGATAAAATACTAATTAATTTACATCAAATTTTAAATGTTAATAACATAAAACATACATGAGAAATAAAATTGTATCAATGTATTACGGAAAAAATAAGAAAAAAAAATTAAGTATTTCGTATAATTTTTGTACTTGTAATTGCACTCAATTTTGAACTGATGTTGTAATTACAAAAAAATGTAAGTTCGTGTTATGGAGGCAACATTTTAAAGTTCGTGTTAAAAAACAGAAATTATGAATAGTTCGTGATATTTAAACCAATTAATCCTAAAAAAATCTGGAATTACCCCTTATATTTCGAATTTTACATATTTACAACTATGCCACCGCCTTTTAATCCGTCATGCCATCAAAATCTTTGAATTTGATTGGTTCCTAGGTTCTTACGGGGGGATTGGTTCCTATTTGAACCCATCCCTATATATATAGGGATGTGATCTGGTGAGAACCAGTCACTAGGTGAGAACTAGGAACCAATCCCATTCATCCATTCCATATTATGGACGGCCCAGATTAATTCAGATTTTCGGTGGCAATTTTGTAATTAAAATGAAAACCTTCAATTCGCGCGTCTCATTAAGGGCAAAATCGGAAATTGAACTCAGGCAATTGCCCAGATTCAATTTTAGCCTCCTACTTCGCTCATTTTAGCCTCATGCATTTCTCATTTTAGCATGTGTTGATAAATAAAAATGGAACGATGATTTCATTGGAATGAAATGCAATACACCTTATTTGGGGACAGTGAACCCTAATGAGAATCTCATAATTACTAGTTGGGATCAGATGAGCCCTAATCGGAACGTAATAAACCCTAATTGGGAACGGTGAACCCTAGTGAAAAATGTCACATCAATTTTAGCATCCTACTTCGATCATTTTAGTCTCATGCGATTCTCATTTTAGCCTCAGAACAAAAGGGAAGAATTATTAAATTACTATTTTACCCCCCGCCCACAAAGTTACCGAAAATTACAGGAATGCCACCGCGTATCCACTTAAATCTGTTTTAATTTGGACCGTCCAGATTGAGTTAAACAATGGCTAGGATTGGTTCCTAGTTCCTACTTGGGGGGAAGAGTTCTCATTTGATCTTTTCCCTATATATATATATATATAGGGGAGGTCTCCTGTACAGGAGCCTCCCCCATGCGACAAATGCGGCGTGACCCACGCGCACCCGGTGTTGACCCATGCGCGGCGCGTGTACGACACGCGCCCGTGTTTTTTTTTCTTTTTCTGTTTCGTTTTTTTTTTTGCCTTTTTTCTGTTTTTCTTTTTCTTTTTTCTGTTTTTCATTTTATTTTTTCTTAAAAAAAACACATATAAATCCCTAAAAAATCCCCCCAAATAAATTATAAAAAATACAAAATAAACCCTAAAAACACCCCCCAAAAAAACCATAAAAAAAGAAAATAAACCCCTAAAAACACCCCCAAAAAACCCTAAAAAAACAAAATAAACCCCTAAAAACACCCCAAAAAACCCTAAGAAATACAAAATAAACCCTTAAAAACACCCTAAAAAACATAAAATAAACCCCTAAAAATACCCCCCAAAAAGAAATAAAAAAAAACCCCCTAAAAGACACAAAAAAACACAAATTGGTACTATTTAGTGTTCGAATTGGTACTATGGGTGGCGTTTTTTTTTTTTTGCCGGGTCAGATGCAGGTCGGCCCGGGTCTAAGCGGGTCCGTCTCATGGGTCAACCAATGCACCTTATGCACAAGAGTTTTTGCCATATATATATATATATATATCCTTCATGATTATATAACTCGTAGAGTCGTAGTTCTCGTATTTATGCATAATAATATCATTAAAAAAAATAACACTTTAAATAGATTAGGGTGTTACGTACAACGTTGGATCCATATTTATGATTTAATGCTTAACTGGATTACATTTTCAAACGCTCTGGGTTGAAGTTGAACGCAAACGAATTCGAGTTTCAACTTCCGACAATGAAGCACTTTCTGGTTTGGAATTGGCAGGGATAACCTCAGCTCTCTGTACAAAGCCAAATCTGATAAACTCGGATACCCGATTTGCTAATCGGGTAGGGAATTTCGTATTCGGGTTCAGGTGATCCGGACTCAATCTAAACTTATTAATGACTGATTTGCCTCGAACCCAACGTCAACGGGTCAATCTAAACTTTCAATTTATATTTTAGGATAATTGCATAATTTAACACAACGTTCGCACCATTTTGTAATTTTCGCACAACGTTTAAAAATTTGCATTTCATATCATAACTTTTAATATTTTTACAATTGTAACATCCCCAATATTAATATATCCAACATAAAACGACGTTTTATGGAGATGAAACCGATGGAGAATCTTGTTGTATATGGTGAATATATTAATATTTTTGCAATTGTAACCAATGATTAAAATATCGCTATCGCACCATATATCACAATTTCAATTTTACGGATATATCGTAGAATATCCGAAACTATATTAAAATCTTGGAAATTTAGCAAGAAATTTTAGGAATCATTATAACATATTATTATGCAAATATTCTACTCAAAATTTTGATAGAATTGTATTGTGCGCAAACATATGAATAATACATTATATAAATATTGTCTGAGACAATACATTATTTGACAAAATAATACATAATACAATATAAAATATCTAAATAAACATTATAAAATATAATTAATATCAAAATGAGGATCTATGAGGTTCAAATATAGTAGATGAAATGTCATCTTGTTCCAAACAATATTTGTACCAACTCATCACATTAGAGTAATTCTGGATATAATTATGCACGTGCGCTTGATATGTTTTTTGATTTCTTCCAACAGCTTCACCATGAATTAGATAATGTCCATTGACCCAATTGAAATATCCGCGATATTTCAATCCTTGTTTGTAACATCCCCAATATTTATATATCCAACATAAAATGACGTTTTATGGAGATGAAACCGATGGATAATCTTGTTGTATATAGTAAATATATATAACGACATCGTTAAGGTAATCGGAAATAACATTAAAATTGGATTACAAATCGGACATATAGGATATATTTGTCAGATTAGTATTGGGGATATTATAATTAATTGCAAAAATATTAAAAGTTATGATATGAATTGTAAATTTTTAAACGTTGTGTGAAATATTGTGCAAAAACACTACTTATCAGGAGGCCCAGCACCCGCTGGGCTCCTCTCACCGAGAGGCATGCTTAGTGGCAGCTGGCCTCAGTTCCGTGCTTTAGCTACGGTTTAATGCTTCAGTTTGGGTTCAGTTCAGCTCAGTTCATTTCGTGCTCAGTCCGGATGACTCAGTTTGAGGCTTCAGCTGGATGGTTCAGTTTGAGCCCTCAGTTTGGGGCCTTCAATTTGAGCTTTTAGTTCAGTTCGATTTGCCCTCAGTTTGATCCTCTAGTTCAGTTCGAGCGTGACAACTGAACTGATCCTGACTAGGGGTGTAAGTGAGTCGAGCATACTCATGAGCTACTCAGGATCGAATCGGTGAAAGCTTGAAATCGACTCGAGGTTTGTCGAGTTGAGCTCGAGTTCGAGCTACTTGAGTAGTTACCGAGCTAGCTCGAGCTCCATAATAGTGAGCTCGACAGGCTCGCGAGCCTTATCGAGCTTAATCAAGCTTAGTGCAATTATAAATTTACCCTTAATAATTTAATTATTTATATATATATATATATATATATATATGTCATTAATAATTAAATTATATTTATTTAAAATTAAATAAATTTAATTTTTTATTTAATATTTATACATAGTTGAGTCGAGCTCGAGCTTGTCGAGTTTGCTATCGGATCGAGCTCGAGCTCAAAAAATTAAAGCTCGATTAAGCTCGAGTTGAGTTTCAAGTTTTTCTTATCGAGCTTAAGCTGGATATGGCTATTACTCGACTCGATTCGGCTCGATTACACCCATAATCCTGACCTTGAGTCCAACGTCCGTTAGGTGCTCAGCGAGGGTTAGACAGTTCTTCCACCTTTTTGCCATTAAATTACTGTTTTTGAAATAAAAGCTTGAAATCTACACAAATCTGGCATACCACACCGAGAGATCAAATGTGAAGATAATAACGACAAAACAACACAAAAATGAAAGAAAAACACGCACTAAAGATAGAAAATTTCTACCATAAAATATCACATAAAAACATTAAACAGTCGTTGATCAGATGGAGAACTTAGGTGAGAAAGTCGATGGTTATGACAATGTGGATGAAATCACAAATGGCCCCCGTAGATCTTTAAGGTTCAAGGTATAAGCGGCCGTCTACAGTTAACCAACGGTATCTAACACATTTAATGCGGTCTCACAGGGTCACTTGTCAACTGAAGGTGAGGGTCCTAAAGTCTTTGAAAAGGGTATGTTGGCCACCACATGACTCCGTTGCGTTTTATGCAGATGTTTTCAAGAGAGGGGTTCGATTACCATTACATAACTTCTTTAGGAAGGTCGCAACTAGTTATGGGATTTCTCCAGCCTAAATTTCTCCCAATGGTTATGGTCACATGATGGGTATGCTATTGATATGGTACGACCTGAAATTTGGTGAACTGATGTTGGAAGAATGACATTAAATGTATAGGATCAGTAAAGTGCCGGGTAATCCGAGCTTTTATTATTTCACCAGATGGACTGACGGATTTCCAGGGCTTGTGAAAGATTGCATCTCATCTTCTGGAGAATGGAAGACTAAATGGTTTTGTGTTACATGTGGTGAATCCAGTGAATAATGTCCAGCTTGATCTTTTGAACTGGCTTGTGCGTTTTTACTTCATTAATTTGTGTGGAATAGTATTTCACTTCTTCCTTATCATTTTTAACTATCTTCATTTGTTTATTCTACAGCAATTCCTGAGAAACCCACATCGCATGGTGTCTTGGGCTGAGTATACGGTCGATTCGGGAAGGAACCGACCGATCTCTGTATCACCGAAAAACACCGAAAGTCTCGGCCATACCAATTGATCACCGATCGATTGTAAGTGATCATCGAACTGAACACCGACCAAAGAAAAATAGTCAGTTCGGTTCGGTTACCCAATGTCAAATTCTTTTATTCTTTCAACCATTTCTCTTTCGATCAACTTCTAGGAGTGGACGATGACGACTATATTTGTTTGGAGCTAGAGGAATTTCAAGAGCCAGAGGAGTTTGAATAAGAGAGAGGGTTGAGAGAGTGTATGTTTTTGAAGTTCAGAGAGATAGAGTGAGGAAATCTGGAAATGAGCCATTTTTGTGTGTTTAAGTGAGGTGAGGAAAAGTAAAAGATTAATAGAGGATTGGTGGAGAGAGAGAGAGAGAGAGATGCGTGTCCCATGAAGAAGATGAAGTGTGTTGGGAAATGTGAAAATAATGACATGAATAAGAGAGAAAAGGAAAAAGTAAAAACAGTGGAGAGAGAGAGAGAGAGATATGCATCGAGAAGATAAATATCACATGGGTGGGTATCATAAATTGACATTTAATAATAACAATATATCACAAAACTAATTGAGCCAGTTAAAGTATAGTTCGGTCGGTTCAGTTAAGGCCAAAAAATTTTATGTAAAAATTGATCACCGACCGAACATAGCTTCAGTTATTTTTTTGTCACCGACCACCGAACCAATTAAGCCATAAACCGAACTGAACCGCACCGAAATCAATCGGTTTGGTCGGTTTTTCGGCCCCAGTTCGATTCATGATCACCCCTAATGGTGTCTCACTTGAGACGATTGAGAGAGTTCTCCAAGTTCCTGAAGTCTATCATTCATTTAGTACCTTATGAGCTAGAAGAACTGTTAGTGCTATCATGATGCCTCCTCGTAGTGCTCGTACCCTCCGATTGATAGAGATCAAAGCTAAGGCTGATGAAGTCAATGGTAAATCAAATAGGAAAGGCGCTTTGGGGTCTGCGCATCTAAGGATTGGCATCCCTCTGATGCCCATCCCCCAAGTAAGAAGGGGAAGACATTAATCCCAGCTCCTAATCCTACCCCATACGCTACACTTGTTTGAGGAAAATCAGATTCCGTGATAGTTGAGATGAGGTTTAGCTTTCTCTCTCTTGCTGATGGGCTAGTGGGCCCGATGCTCGATGAATTAGGGAATGAGATAGTTCCTTGAAATTCAGCCTCATTCGATCCCTTCAGCATTGTTTGGTTAAAAATTCAGAATGAGATGGTGGCGGTCGATATCGGCAATCTTCAGACAGCTAGATTGAAGTCTTAGATTGCTCGTGCGCTTAATCATTCTGTACATATATGTATCCAACTTTCAATTTTTTTTATATTACATACAGCTTGATGTATTAATTTATTTTAATTCTTGTCTCTTGTAGGTTACCATGGCACTATCATGTGCTCGGACAAATCTTGAAGCCGAGTCATCTTCAACCTCCAAGCTTGATGCTAAGGTAGCTGTTTTGAAGACTGAGGTAGAAAAAGTTACGAGAGAGAAAGCTGAGGCTAAGAAGAAGGTGGCAGCGGTATTGAAAGACTCCGAAATATATAAGGGTCGTCTGAGCAAAGTGAAGGTTTCTCATGCCAAGCTGTAGGAATTTGATGCAGCCAAGAAGCATTTATAAATCAGAATTGGCGGTTCGTGATAAGGCCCTTGACGCAGCTAAAAAATGTGAGGGGATCGACCTCTAGAAAATAGCTGATTCTGATGTCTTTTAATCCATTCGTGCTGACATGGAAATGAAGATAGCTAAAGGCTTTGTGGAGCTGATAAAGGACAAGAATCCTGATCTTGATTTGTCTTTCCTTTATGGCGACAACGCGGCATAGGGTAATAAAGCTATACAGCGCGTGGCTGATTTTTTTTTAATATTATTATTAGCATCTTTTGTCATTCATTTAGACTTCTTGTTGTTTCCGTGGGCTTCTGTATTGCAGTATACTTATGGTGATTTTCCACTTTATTTTATCAATGTTGAACTCCCGTTTGGGGTAGTGACATTCTGAATGACATTTCATACTTGAACTTTGTTTTTCTTCAACTTTAGTATTTGGAAGTTATGTGTGCAAGTGTATCGCAGATATTTGATCGAGAGAATCTTAAAAATACATACGTAAATATATATATATTGATTATTTTACATTTAATCTGATCAGTAGATTATAATTCCAGGCTATAAGGCTAGCATATACAAATATGCACGTTGTCTAAACTATAATTTATCTTGAATCGAGACTGAACTTGCATTAAGGTTGAACCATGCCTTAGAGACGTATGTATCGAACATCGTTCGAGAATTTGACTTTGAAGACATGTCAAGGTTGACATCGATGATATTTCTCAACTTCAAAGTGTAAAGCCATTTTTTGCTCTTTGTTATACTCGATGCTAACCCTAGCGTATGTTGGAGATCTGCAGGGTCGTTCTTGTCTGACTTAAGTTGTCAGCATTGATTTTCAACCTATAGGTAGCAGGGTTAGATGGTCAATGGCTAAGCCATCGACCCTCCGACGCTCAAATCAGTAACTGAAGTAGGGAAAAATTTGAAAATAACTAAAAGCAGTAAAAGAAAATAAATAGAAATGCAAACTCATTTTTTTAGGATCAATGTTCACCCTAAGGGCTGCAGGGTCGACCTTGAAGGGATTCTCTATTGAACCTCGATTGTGAGGGTTAAGTTTCAATCTTCACGTGGCACGACTAGATGGTTGATGACATTGCCATCGACCCTTCGACGCTCAAGTCAGTGACGAGTTTAATGAAAAATAAACAAGACAAAACTTGAAAAATTTAGCCAAGAGTTTAGAAATGATACTGCTTGAGGTGAGCTGCGTCCCAGCTATTTGTAATTTATCTACCTTCAATAGTTTACAGTTTGTAAGCCCCCGTTTCCTACTACCTTGGTGATCAGATAGGGACCTTCCCAGTTAGTGCCTAGTTTGCCAGCCCCAACTTCCTCGGTATTTTAGAAAACCTTACTAAGGACCCGGTCTCCAACCTTGAAAGTTCTGAGCCGAACGTGTTTGTCGTAATGTCGGGCTATTCGCTGCTGGTATGAGGCTATTCTCATTGTTGTTTGATCCCGTTGCTCATCAATTGTGTCCAAGTTATGTTCTAGCTCTCGATCATTCTCCTTTTCATTCACCTTTGAAGTCCTCGCATTCTTAACCCTATCTCTGGAGGCAAGACGTCTTCAGACCCATATGTTAAAGAGAATGGTGTTTTTCTAGTAGCTGTCTGCATTGTAGTTCGATAGGAATATAGAACGCTAGGGAGATTCTCGACCCATATTTTCTTATGTCTATCCAGCTTTTTCTTTAGGTGTTCATGATTGTTTTGTTGGAAGCCTCTGCTTGGCCATTGGCGGCTGGGTATCTTAGGGTGGAATAAGTCAGTTTGACTCCCTATTTTTTTGCAGAAGTCTTGGAACTCAAAACTGATAAATTGAGGTCTGGTACTCCAAATCTGTAAAAAATATATTTTCACACAAAACCTCTTACCTCGCGGTCTTTGATCTGTGCGAATGCCTCTACTTCAATCCATTTTGTGAAGTAATGTCATGACTAAGAGAAGAACTTTCTTATTGCTGCCCTTGGGTAGTTTTCCTACGATGTCCATGCCCAACTTCATGAAAGGTCAGGGTGTTATTGAAGGGTGGAGTGGTTCTGGATAAGTGTGATTGGACTGAGCGAACCTCTAGCATTTATCGCATTTTTTAACGTAACTCTCTGAATCGGATCTCATGGTCGGCCAGTAAAAATCTGCTGTTAGGGCCCTGTTGGCTAGGCTTCGCGGTCCAGAGTTATTTCTACACTCTCCCTCGTGTAGTTCTTCAATGATATATTTTGCTTGATTTGAACCTACATACTTCAGGTAGGGGCCTGGGTACGAACTTCTATATAAAGACCCACTAATCATGATGAACTTCGTTGCCTTAGCTCTGATCCTCCTAGCCTCTATCTTGTCTTCAGGTATTTCATTATCTGTAATATATTTGATGATTGGAGTCATCCAACTGACTTCAACCTTGACTATTTCCACTGATTTGGTTTCTGCTTCTTCTTTTCACATGGCTAGCCATTGGGCATACGTTAAGGGTATGTGCTTCGATGACTGATAGTCAATTGCTGCCCTTAGGTTGGCCAGTGCATCTGCATGTTGATTTTTCTCCCTCGCCACACGGGTAACTTTTACTTCTATAAATGATTTTGATAGCTCATTGATTTGGTCGGGATTGGCTTCGATTCCTCTCTTTGAGATGAGGTACCCCAAAAAATTTCCCGACATTACCCTAAAAAAACATTTGGAGGGGTTGAGCTTCATGTTGTATTTTCTTAACACTTCGAATGATTACCTTAGGTGCCCAATGTGATCTTTGGCTTGTAGTGATTTTATGAGCATATTGTCTATATAGACCTCCATCGTTGACCCTATCAATTTTTTAAACATACGATTAACCAGCCTCTGGTATGTCACTCCTGCATTTTATAACCCAAACGACATGACCTTGTAGTACTAGATGTCTCAATTTGGACGAACGATGTTCTTTCTTGATCATCCGGATGTAAGAGAATCTGATTATACCCAGAGAAGACATCCATAAAGCTCATCATCTCATGTCCCGATGTTGCGTCGACAAGTGTGTTGATGTGAGGGGGTGGAAATGGATTCTTTGGGCATGTCTTATTTAAATCAGTGAAGTCGATGCACATTATGTTCTTTCCATTCTTATTTTTTACTACCACAACATTAGCTAGCCAATCAGGGTACTGCACCTCCCAAATTGAACCAATATCGATTAGCTTTTGAACTTCTTCTTCTATCACTTGATTTTGTTCTGCTGTGAATTTTCTCTTTTTTTGCTTGACCAGCAGGTGATCAGGATCGACATGTAACCTATGTTATGATAGAGGGATTGATACATATTATGTTAGCGTACGACCATACGAAGCAATCATGGTATTCTGACAAAAATGCAATTAACTATGCTCATATTTCATAAGTCAACCTCGACCCAATTTGAATGACGTGGTCTAGGTAGTAGAGGTGGATCTGTACTTCGTCGAAATCTTCAATCTCGGGTTCAACGTAAGAGGTCGACCCTGAACTTTCTCCATGCTCGTACTTTGAATTTGAGTTTTCTCCACGTTCATACTTTGAGTTTGACGTCGATACCTCATCGATTTGGTTTACTTCTTGTACCTGCACGTGGTTAGTCTTGAAAGCTGATCTGTAGCAGTCTTTTGATGCAATTTACTCTCCATGGACCTGTCTAATTACCCATGGGGATGAGAAGTGTATGACTTGGTGGCAGGTCTAAGGTACAACCCTTAGCTTGTGAATCCAAGGTCTCCCGAGGATGACATTGTGTGTTGAGAGTGCATCGATAATTTGAAATTTGGTGTGCAAGTTAACCCCTTCCGTAACACAGGTAGCGTAATTTCACCTATGGTGGCTTTGTGCTCGCTGCTGAACTAAATCAAGGTCATCGATTTTTTGATGATGTTAGTCTCGGGGACCTGCATTTTCTTCAAAGTAGATAAGAAAATGACATTAGTCGAACTCCCACCATTGATGAGAGTCCTCTTGATCATACAGTTAAAAATAAGGATAAAAATAAGAAGTGCGTCGTGGTGTGGGTGTGAGAGTTCAGAAACTTGCTGTTGGTGAAACTCAAAGTTATGAGTTCCATTTCGGTGTCGGGCTTTGGTATCATAGGCGTGTATTTGCGAGATTTGCAATGCCGTTTTGCTGATGCCTGGGACACTCAACGAACCTCAGATCCTCCAGTTATGCAATTAAACACGTGCTCAATTGGTGGAGGCTTTAGCGGATCCTTGGGTTCTCATCGTTTTTGCTGAAGGTCTGTTTCCCTTTATCAGTCAGCAAATCTTTCAAATGGCCTCGCTTGAGTAGGTTGATGACTTCGTGATGCAATGCAATACAATCATTTGTTCTATAACTGTGGTCTTTATGGAATTCACAGTACTTTGTTCTGTCACGTTCATGATCTAGACTCCTCATCTTGGACAACCACTTCACTGTACTACTGAGTTCCTTCAAGGCATTAACGGCTTCTGAGAGTGTGATGCATAGGTTGTATTCTGGCAAGCGTCAATCATATGGATCTGAAATATCCTCTTGACCTTGTGGTTTGTAGCGATCATTACGAGGGTAAGGGTTAGCTCTCCTTCTATCATTTTTGCGGAAGTCTCTTCCTTCATCTCGACCTCTTGGCTTGGTTCGACAATACTGGTCTTCGTCTTCCTTCCACTTAATTTGTGCCCATGCATTCGCTAAAATATCATCCATTATCTTGCACGGGTACTTTGTGAGTTCTTTGTAGAGGTCTGAATCCCTCCTGAGCCCCTTTCTGAAGGCTGATATGGCGGTGTCAGCGTTGCAGCCTAGTATCTCTACCTTCTTTCTATTAAACCTTGCAAGTCTGTGAGTTGTGCAAATGATCTAATTGAAGCGTTAGAGAGGTTTGTGAACCACTGCAGTGCGGCTCCTGATAAGCTTGACCGAAAATCTTTGCACATGCAGGCTTCTATGAGGTATTTTGGTATTGCTGCGATGTACATCTTCTGCTTGTACTGCGCGATGTGGTCATCTGGTTCTGAGGTTCCGTTGAACAGCTTCATAGATGGTAGGGTAAACTTCAAAGGCATCTCTGTTAACCTAATTTCGTCCATGAATGGTGAGTTAGCAAAGCTATTTGGTGTAGCCTTGCGGATTGGTAGAGGTACACCAGGAATTCGCATTATCATTGCCTCGATACCAGCCAATCGTTGCTCTAAGTCACTTGGATGATCGATCATTCTCTGATCGAACCCCTGGTTGAACCTGCGCTGCTGTTTAATCCTCTCTTGCTCAAGAGTCTGATATCGGAACCTTTCCTGCTCGGAAGCATGATACTCAAACCCTGGGGGTGGCATTAGCGGGCTCTCCTCTATTTGCTGTCTAGCATCCACCTTCTGTGCTGACGCACTAGTACCTACATTGAATAGATCAATAAAAGTAACAGAACGATGATGCTTAGAGTAGACTGAAGTTGGTTCGCCGAACAGATTGGTGGGTTTGATGTAGTTTTGATGACGTGAGCTGTCATTGATGGTCAGATCTTCAAGTTTGCTGCGGAGTGAAGCGCTCTCTAATCTCAATAACGTTAACTCCCCTGTGGTATTCGCCATTTGATGTTGTATATTTCTCAGAACATCAGCCAGCGACAGATCAACATCAGGCGAAAGCGTGGCGGTTCTCCCATCTTGTTGGGGTCCTTTTCCTTCTCTGCGGCTCTCATTAGGCGTTGCCATTTTGTTTCGCAAATACGATCGTTGCCCCACAGTGGGCGTCAAATTGTAGATCCTGAAATCTGCAATTATCGATTTAGTCCAGAGCAGTGGCCTGTTTGTGAAACAAAAATAAGAAAAACATCGTAAGAGCTAAAGACCGTCGAGGGGTGATGATCGTTGGGCCTCCGACGCTCAAGTCAGGAAAAGAATGAAAGTAGAAAGTGATTAAACACGAAATAAATGAATAGAAAGTGGGAACTTCGTCATGCGATTAGATCGTCAGTGAGAGATTGAACTGAAAGAAGTACGATGTTCAGTAAGTTCTAAGGTAGAGGGTAAAAAACTCGTAGGTACGTATGCGTAGTCGCCAAATGAGGAGGAGGACCTCCTTTTATAGGTGGAGGTAGCAGTTAGGGTTCACGCGGATCGCGGAGACGGTTGAAGAACTTGTCGACTTCTCTGAACCCGTCAATCCTTCCGGATAAGGTAAAATTGCAATGTTAATACAAATTTAAAATTGAATTGGTATCTATTGGAAAACTGGTTGAACAACGACATTCAATTACTTTGGACCAGCATAATGGATTGACGAAAAATGATCACTACATGCATATTATTAAAAAAATACAAATAAAATGAAGCAAATAAAAAATGAGTTATTCAGATCCAATAAATTATTGAAATTTTTTTAGACCACGAATATATTGTTATGTGTAAGATGAATTAGTGAACGACTGGGTTCAATTCAATCTCTAAATCTTCCTTTCTACAACTTTTAAAAAATATGTGTCTTGTTATTAATTAATTGTTTAATAATAGCTAGCTGAGATGGTTCAATTACACACCACCAATTTTCAATTTTATAAATGGAATTTTGTTTATATTTCAACTTTGTTATATTGTATACATTGGTAAAGATATGTGTAGATGAAATGTTAAATTCATCAAAGTAGGTGTAATAATGATACAACTTTGCTTCTACAACCACATAAATATGAATACCCCATCACATGAATTCAAAATAATCACATGAATATGTATACCCTATCACATGAATTCAAAATAGATTTATGCAAAAATGATGTATGTTTTGCCCAATCTAAAATTAGAATATCAATTATGATGTGTAGCGAACCAAATGCGGTATTTATTGAGATTAAGTACAAATTACATTAATTGTGAATAAAAAAAAAAAGAACTCATATGCAATTCTAACAAGAAAAAGAACTTGTTGGTATTCTATACGATGTCAACAATAAACATAAAATCGCGTACAAAGACCACTAAATATAATCACCATACTTATAATTTAACGTATTATATGATTTATATTGTCTACGATCTCCAATATTTATTAATCATATATCAGTACATTATATCAACTGATTAAATACACCAGTATCACATTATATAAACTATTTATTAATATTACACACACCAACACGTACAAAATGTTGGCGAATATAATATCATATTGTTTACATAACATTATAAATGCACTTGTAAATATATTTACGCCATAAAACAATTGTATTAAGCGAAAATAACACAATTATTATTTTACACAAGCATATTAAACACCAATATAAATTTGAAACACCGAAAAATGTCACCCTCATGCTCGTTGTTAGTGAAGTATAACTAATTTTTTACAAAATAAAATACATATATAACAAATTGTATGGAAAGCTCTTAGAAGTTTTCCCTAAAAAAGAAAAAGGAAAGAAAAAAAAAGCTAAAAAAAAAAGGGAAAAAGAAATAAGAAGCGTGGTCGCCAGGAAAAGCTCTAGAACATTCGCGAGTCTACTTTGATAGGCGATTTGCTCTCGATTAATCTCAGCCGTCCAAAACCTCATTCCCTCACTTAAAACCGCAGATCTACTCTGACCTAATCTCTCTTTCTGCTTCGCGCTAGCTTCGCCGCACCTCTGCCACTCCGATTCCTATCTGTATTCTGTAAGCTCTTATATATGTACTAATTCACACGTTTATATATAGATCGATATCAATTTTCTGCCGAATTCAAGTTTTCCCTAACTTTCACCTCGATTTTGTATAACTGTTTGATCGTTTCGAATTTGCTTGATTTTGAAGAAGATAAAGAGCAGCAGATATGTTTGGAAGAGGAGGGCCGAAGAAAAGCGATAATACCAAGTACTATGAGGCCTTGGGAGTGTCGAAGAATGCTTCACAGGATGATCTGAAGAAGGCTTACCGTAAATCAGCCATCAAGAATCATCCCGATAAAGGCGGAGATCCGGAAAAGGTATTATTTTTGTTGGTTAATTTGATTTTGGATGTGGTAAATTTTTGGTTGGCTGATCGATTTGTTCTGTTTTTGTGGTGAAGTTCTAGATCGGTAGTTTTTAGTTTTTAATTGTGTGTTGTTGAATTAGAATTAAGAATGTCGGTTGCTGATTGTGATTTTTTTTCCGGCATTTTACGATGAGCTGAGCTTAACTGTTCGAGTTTGTTGAATGGATAGCTGAAATTATGTTGATCGAAATAATCAATAAAGTAAATTATTTTATCTGCTTTTAATGGAAATAATTATAATTTATGCATTATATTTATTCAATACGCTTGTTTTTCATATTTTCGTATTCTCTTATCTAAACTAAAACTTGACCTATTGGAAGATAGTGATGAGTGGAAGGCTATATCCAATTAGTTGTCTTTGCCGTTTCCTATTGAAGATTACAGTTTTTATGTTTGAATTCTCAAATCTTGATTGTCAGTTTTATATTAGTTTTGCTGTTTAAACAATAACTTATATTAGAATCTTCATGTTGATGATCATGTGAAGGCTTGTTTAGGCCGCTTTGACATGTCTCTTGTTACTTTCTATATGCAAACCTTAGATTGACATTCTGAAGTCCCACCTTTTCTATTTCACTGAATTTGTTTGGATGCATTGTTAAGATATTTTCAACCTGGATCTTATAGTTTAAAGAGATTGCCCAAGCATATGAAGTATTGAGTGATCCAGAGAAGCGTGAGATCTACGATCAGTATGGTGAGGATGCTCTCAAGGAGGGAATGGGCGGTGGAGGTGGCCCAGGTCACAACCCCTTTGACATCTTTGAATCCTTTTTCGGTGGCGGCAATCCTTTTGGAGGTATGCCTTTGATATGCACAATGTCTTAAATTGACTTTGTTATGCCAAAAATGAAAAAAGAAAGTTCCAGTTACATTTTTTATGGTTTCCAGGTGGTGGAAGTAGCAGAGGAAGGAGGCAAAGAAGGGGAGAGGATGTTGTTCATCCTCTCAAAGTTTCCTTAGATGACTTGTATAATGGAACATCCAAAAAGCTATCTCTGTCACGCAATGTGCTCTGCCCCAAATGCAAGGGGTGAGTTTTATTGTGTCATATGTTAGAAATTCAGCTACTGCTTAATATGTGACAAGTGTTGAGTCATTATTTTAATGTAAATTTGCAAGTCAGCCATTACTGAACTAGTATGTGTTTTACGTGGCTGCAGGAAAGGGTCAAAATCTGGAGCTTCAATGAAATGTGCAGGCTGTCAAGGTTCTGGGATGAAAGTTTCTATTAGACACCTTGGCCCTTCTATGATTCAACAGATGCAGCATCCTTGCAATGACTGCAAGGGTACTGGTGAAACTATTAATGACAAGGACCGCTGCCCTCAGTGCAAGGGTGAGAAGGTAGTACAGGAAAAAAAGGTTTTGGAAGTTGTAGTTGAGAAGGGTATGCAGCATGGACAAAAAATCACATTTCCAGGCGAAGCTGACGAAGCGGTAATTGATACTACTGCAACTTTCTCTGTCATTCACTGAAGAAGCATCTTAAATTTATGTGATTCTGACTGGTAGTTGATATTTTTGCAGCCTGACACTGTCACTGGAGATATCGTCTTTGTACTTCAACAGAAGGAGCACCCTAAGTTCAAGCGAAAGGGTGATGATCTTTTTGTTGAACATACACTGACACTGACTGAAGCACTATGTGGCTTCCAATTTATACTGACTCATTTGGACAACCGCCAACTCCTCATTAAATCTGAACCCGGAGAAGTAATCAAGCCTGGTGAGTTATTTGGTAGATACTGTTTCATATCTTTTGGAACTTCCAATCGAATACTGATATGCCCTTTTCGTGTGCCTCAGATCAATCCAAGGCGATCAATGATGAAGGAATGCCCATGTACCAGAGGTCATTCATGAAGGGAAAGTTATATATTAAATTCAACGTGGATTTCCCTGAATCGTTGAGCCCAGAACAAAGCAAAGCTCTGGAGGCTGTACTTCCCCCAAGGCCTACAACCAAGCTGACTGATATGGAAGTAGATGAGTGTGAAGAGACTACTCTGCATGACATAAATATGGAAGATGAGATGCGCAGAAAGCAGCAACAAGCCCAAGAGGCATATGAAGAAGATGACGATGACATGCCTGGAGGTGCTCAGAGAGTGCAGTGTGCTCAGCAGTAATGTAATGGTACATCGTTTTTTGGTCTTGTGTGAGCCACAGGGATGGATGGATGAATGATCACCAGTTTCTGTGTTTTACAAGTTAGGTGGAGACAATATTATATTTTCTGGTTTATTTGCTCGTGTATTAGGAATATTTGGTCAGCGCAAATGGTGGTATTATTGCCTTCTAAATTAAATTTTTTTCAATTGTTTAGTAAATGCTTTTACGGCTAGTTTTACATGGCTTGTTGATATACCAAAATTGATTTACCGGATATTTGATCTGCAGAGCAGGGCTACTATGGTGAATCTTTTAATATTGAATGACTATAAATCATAATAAAATTGTGTTTTGTGCTGCAGATATTGTACAATATATTATGTTCCGTACTATATAAAAAAACAATACCGGGTTGCCCCCCCTAACTTGGGCTTGGCTTATGCAAGGGAGGTTTACTTGTTATATGCATCGAATGGGGAGGGAGGGAGGGTTTAATTTGATTAGACTAGGGAGGGAGGGGGAGATATGTATTGAGTTTGAAACTAATTTCCAAATATGTTTTTGGCGTCGGCAAATAATTGCTACGTCTGGTTTTGGACCTATTTGGACTTAGCACTCCTCAACTTGCCTGGATTCTCATTTGTTGTTCAAATGCAAAATGGCGGCCGACTTGAAATAAATTTCTAGGCCTTAAGCTCTCTCTCTCTCTCTAACGGCGAATAGGCGCATTAAAAAAAGGATTAGGGCCTATTAGGGAAATTCTTGTTAGGTACTACCCCAACATCTAATACACTATTTAAAAATTATTAATAATTGTGTGTGATGGATAATAAAAAATTATTAAAGTGTATTAGATGTTGGGGTAGTACCCAACATGTATATTAGAATTTCCCGGGCTTATTATGTGATATTTTCTTGAGAAATTCTATATCGTGTGAGGGCATATTACACTTTTCATAAATATCACAATAATTTTTAAATAATGCATAAATACTTTTAAAAAATAAGTGTTTCATTACTTAAAAATTATTTAATTGTGTGTGGTGTTTGGAGGTGTTCACATGACATAGAATCTCTCTTTTCTGGAGGAGTAACATTCTGACCAAATTGGACCGACTCATTGACAGTTGTAAATAAAAGTTGTTTCATACTTCATTAGTTAGCCATTACTAGATTTAATTTTTGAACCTAATTAACCACGGATGGGATAAGATCTTCGATTTTAATATGGTTTTTAGATGTTTCCTACACAATAATATTTATGAATATATACTAGCCATATATATAGATCGTATGTTGACCTGTATGAGAGAGAGAGAGAGAGAGAGAGAGAGAGAGAGAGAGAGAGATGGATAAACCTCCATTAATTTCCTAAACCGAAATACTCGTATATATGGGATCAACGATTTGACACCTAACACATATTTTATATACGAGAGAGAGAGAGAGAGAGATGGATAGCAACAGCAACAGTTCTCCGCCGGAATCCAATCAAGACTACGACGACATGATCAAGAGCGCCAGCGACTTCGGCTTCAGCTTGGGGATTGTCCTCGCCGTCTTCTTCCTAGCCGCCATCATGGCCTGCTGCAGCAAGCCGCAGAACTTGCAGACCCCCACCGCCACCTCCCTCAGCCGCCGCCCCACCCCCTCCGGTGGGGGCGCATCCATCCAACACGAAGGCCTCACCGCAGCCGCCATCTCCGCCTTCCCAAAAGGCACCTACGCCCAACTCAGTCCCCTCAAAACCTCCTCGGGCTGCGCCGTCTGCCTCGGCGACTACAAAGAAAGAGAGACGCTGCGGCTGCTGCCGGAGTGCGGCCACATCTTCCACCGGAGCTGCATTGATCCGTGGCTCATCATTCATCCCACGTGCCCCATCTGCCGGAGCTCCATCACACCGGCACAGCCTGCAGCTCCTCTTGCTAATCAATAATTTTAATTTGCAAGATCATCGTCTTGTTATGTTTATATATTTTTTAATATTCAATTGATTTTTACAATATACATATTTTTTGACTAATTAGTTGAATAATTAAATTCAACTTTGGCATTATATGCATGTGTTGTAATGTTTATTTTTAATCTAGAAAATAGATATGTTCTAAGCAAATTTCATTCATGTCGGTACATGTAGTAGGGGAAGTAGTAAAACTACATTAGATAAAGAATTTGATTGTATTGGTGATTGATATTTGACTAAAGACTTTTTATGCACAAATTTGTACATGTTCTGTTATCGAGTTCAATGCTAGTTTTTTTGTGTGTGTGTGTGTGTGTGTGTGTGTTTTATATATATATTTATTTTCTAGGTTAGAGTAACCTTTTTAGTGAGGGAGGCTTCATAGATATTTGGATGACTTTGGAGGAATATTAAAACTCGGTTGAAATCAAATCATCGAAGTAATTTGGGGCAATATTTAGTTTAATGATTTGGATGATGTTGATTGTTGGAGGATTTTATTGAGCGTATTGTTTACTTTTAGTAAATATAATATTATATCATAAAACTAATACATGCATTCAATTTTTATTATTTTTAGTTTGATGCATTAAAAAGAGAGATATATATTCATATCCCACTTATTTAGGATGGATAAATATAATCTATTTAATCACTTAAAAATTTAAAAGTCAAAATCAAGGGCTAATTAGATTAGTTTATGCATTCGCTATGATTTATTTACGTTAAATTACGTGCATGCACCTTTTCTACTTGTTCCACGTCGATATCTGGTAGATTCTATATTTGATAAACTATATTTATTATAGATTTACACAACGAGAGCAAGTTTGCCAAATTTGAAGCTCCAAGATTCATTATTTTCTTGAACAATATGTCAATATATATGGATTAATTGCGCTCAAGATTATTCTGCAATTTTGTACTCCATAAATTTGATTTTAATATTCAGCAATATATAATAACTGTCACATATATCTCGATCTGCCTTGATAAAATAAAGCGTGAAAATGAATAAACGGAACAAAACAGAGGATTTTTTAACACAACAATCTGATGAAAATACACAAACTAAAAGTTAGAAGAAAACCGTATATCAAGCCTGCATCACTGAACATCGAATTTTCATTTGATGATAATTTCTATTAAATAATTAATTTTGCATGCTTCTTCCGCAGCAAATTTCAGGCAGGTGCCATGGATGATTTCTGTTCAACGATGATGCTAACCTTGAGTCCTAAAGCGCAGTAGTTCGAGACATTGCATATGTAATAAAACACGCCTTTTCGAGGCAGAGGGAGCGTTGCTGGACCCTCCATGAGTGCGTTGTACGGTTGATCTCCCGTGCAACGATCGAAGTCGCCCCTCGACACTTGAATCACGTTGTATAGCCCCGACTCGAAGTCGAAATCTGCAGTTTCAATTAGTCAGATCGGCCAAGAAAATGGTAAAGAAATTTTGTTATGGAGATGGAGTTGGTTACAGAGAGTATCTTCTGTGTGGAAAGTATAGGTTGATGACCAGTTTGTGTAGAAATTATTAGTTGGAGGAATAGACCAGATTGAATCTCCCACTGTATGCTGCAAACCATGTGACTTGCAGAATAATGAGACTAGCAGTAAGGGTAAAATCCTGTTAGCCATTGCAGTTTTCAGAGAGAGAGAGAGAGAGAGAGGTTGAAACTGTAGGTTATATATGGAGAAACCGAAATGATATTGGTGGTTATCATTTTACACGTTATTCATAATCACATCTCAAAATAGCTTATAAATAATTGAGGCTCAATTGATAAATTTTCTTTCAAATCTTGAATCGATAGTTGACCCATCTCGATAAGAGAACCACCTATTTTACAACACTATACAGAAGCCGAAAGACAGAAAATTAACTTGCAACACAATAGCCTTTTACAACGTGATACTGAATTACAAGACTTACTTTTCCCAAAGCAGATTTGGGAACTTTTCCTTTATGTTACAAACAGGAATACACGCTTCAAGTTCAATTACACGGCTCCAAGGCGTTTGAAGCATCGCCCCGTAGATACTCATTCCAACACGATCAATACACCTCGTTCGTTCAAAATTGTGACGACTCTTACATTGTAAACAGTTTTCCCTAGCAAAATTTCGATAGCATAAGACAGAAGAAAATAGGGTAAGAGCAGCAGACCTGTTCTGCAGTTCAACCCAGAATCATCAGTAATAGGGATTCCAAGGGTTGATTTTTTCACAACAGACATCTGATCACATCTTCACTTCTTCCTGTTCTTATTTCTATTGGCTTTCACAAACTTTCGACCCGACTTATCACCTCCACCACTGCCCAATGAGAAGCTGCCACCAGCATTGAACTCCAGACTACTTGATGCCTGAAACATAGGTGGGTTTTGAGGAACAGCTTGATTTTGTTGCCCACCAAACTGGAAGGGACTCGCTTGAGGTGGAACCGTTGATCCGAACATGAAGCCACCGCCGGAGGGAGAAGGAGAGATGTTGGCTTGCCCAAATACAGGGAAAGATGGTGCAGTGGACTGCACTGGATCCTCAGCCATACTGTCTTCGGCATTCATCTGAAAGTTGTTACCTGGAGAGGAGGCGGAAAAACCAGGTGCAGGGTTACCAAATACAGGCTGCCCAAGAGACGGGGATGGTGAAGAGAAGACTGGAGGGGCTGAAGAAAATGAGAAAGGGGAGCTTGATGAGGGAGCTGTGGATGAATTAAAAAGAATAGGTGCAGCATTTATCGGAGCAGAGGATGTGGCCGATGCACCAAAGGAAAACCCAGTAGCTGGGGATGAACCAAAGATAGACGATGTAGGAGCTTGCAAACTGGAACCGAAGGCGTTAGAAGGAGCATTATTAGAGTTAACAGAGTTGATTGCCGAGGATGAGGCAGAAGAACTTCCACCAAAACTAAATCCACTTAAGGCACCATTGCTGAAAGAGCTAGCAGCATTAGAAACTGAAGCAGAAGCTGAAGAACTCAATCCAAAACCGAAAGTGTTAAGAGCAGCACCACTCGATCCAACTGCACTGGTTGAAGAAGAGGAATTGCTGATAGAGCTGGTGGTCACTGAAGCAGAACCTGAAGAACTCACACCGAAGCTGAAAGCTGGAGCAGTTGCACCACCTGTTGATCCAACCGCATTTGTTGAGGAAGAGGAAGAACTGAATAAGCTACCACCAGTTGATTGAAAACTGAATAAGCTAGGAGTAGTAAGACTGCTGGAGCCACCTGCATTGCCAACTGAAACAGCAGAAGGATTCACACCAAATAAACTAGATGTTGACCCACTACTACTAGATACAGCTGCACCAGATAAGGAAGCTGAAGAATTAAAACCAAAAGGCACGACTGGACTGGACACTTGAGAACTGGGCAGGGAAGAAACAAAAGTGCTGCTATTCATATCCGACGATGGTGGTGGTGCAACTGAAATCGACTGAGCAGATGTCCCTTGTGAAACAGTTCCAACAGCAGTCACAAAAGATTTGCTGGCACTACTGAATAGAGAACCCTGTGCATTATTTGCAGATGGATTACTGGTTGATGAACTGAGTCCAGAAGTCATATTTCCGGAATTTGGTGTCCCAAATGCTACAAAATTGGTAGGAGAGATGCTGGAGTTTCCAGAACTTGGATTTGTTACAGCTTCATTTTTCAAATCTCCTGCTGGGATGATGGTTGTTGATGCTGCTGATACGTTAGTAGATGGATCAGGAGAGGCACCGAATTTAAAAGCAGGTTTTCCTGAAACTTTAGTTATCTCAGATGCTCCAAAAATGATGCCACTAGAGGAAGCTGAGTTTATGCTGCCTGTACCAGATGGGGTAAAGTCTGAAACACTCACAGAAGGAGTGAAAATAACAGGAGCAGCAGTGGAGACCTGATGTGCATTGTTGTTAGAAGTGAAAGTCAATAACCCAGTGGAAGCGCCTGAAACAAGCGGCCCATTTGATGCAGCAAAGGAAAAAGTATCAGACTTCCCACTTGTATCTTCAGCTGCCAGAGGTTTCAGATTACCACCATTCAATGGCTCTGCAACTTTAGCCATAGAGCTAGTTGGACCAGAAATATCGAGCAAGCTGCACAAACAGTTAACCGAATTTAGAGCAGGAACTTGAAGAAAGAACATTCAATATGGTAAAAATCATTATTTTCATTGATTCCGCTGGACAATTTTTTGTTTGAACTTTAGATTATATAAAGTGAAGTACAGAAACTTGTTTTCCATGTTTGGCAAAACCATCAACTTTTTAAATATTGTTCCTAGTACTGTAATTCACATAAGATTTGAGAGCTCACTAAATCTAGGTTCACTTTTATTTTGGAATATTTGAATCCATGCAAACAAACAAAGAGCAAAAGATAGTTTGAGTTCTCAAGAGAAATTAGAGAATCAAGGAATTATTGCATTGCTTTCTCCTATGAGAACCAAATTTCACATTAAAATGGCAGAGTTGAAAGAAATTATAATAAGACAGTAGAGGTCTACACAGGAGAATATTTTCAGAAAGAGGAAAACAATCAAATTCCTCAATGTAATAAATAAATGTCATAGGCACAGATTAAAAGTACAGAATCTTCAAACAGTGAGAAACCATTATCCAGTCTGCATATAAAGAACTAACCTGCCAGAGCTTTCTGGTTTAGTTTCTGATGCTCTGCTGCTTGATTCAGGCATCAAGAGAGGGAACTTATCTGTAACTTTTGAACTTAAGCTGAAAGGAGATGGGGGATTATTTATCTCCTTAGGTTTGTCAAATACAGCAACTGACAGAGAAGGAACGGTGGGTAGAGCAGGGGTGATGATGCCATTGCTCTGTTCTCTTAATGAGTCAGCACCAGCAACAGCATTGCTGAGTTCACTTGTATTACTCAGTGTAAGGTCTGAAGATGATTTCAGTTCTGCCTGAATAGTAGTTCCAAAAACTTTGGGTCCTTCAGTAGGTGAGAACTTGCTATCTGTGGGATGGGCCTCCAACGGTAATCTCTTCTCAGAGGATGGCTGAGATGCAAGTCCATTACAGGGCAGGTCATCATCCAGATCAATATAATCCTAGAAATGACATCAATAAGATTAGCATTGATTGCAAGTTCTATGAAAAATGCATAGAATAAATTAGGGGAAAATGCATTCCAGTTTGTTGGAACTCAAAAAACAAAATATGCACTTCAAGGACATAACAGAAATACTCAAAATTTAATCTTCCACCTCTAAAACAAATATCAGCAAGGCCTGTATACTGCAACAAATTATGTTTATTTCAAAAATACGAAGCACTTCATATGATACTAGGATACCAAATAGTAACCTGATTACAACATATTTATTTACCCATAAAAGCTCAATTTACATACCTCCAGTGCGCTCATTCTAAAAGCTGCTTTGTTTTGAGGTTGAGACAAACCATTTTCTAGATCATCTGAATTTCCATCCCCGCCCAAAGAAGCTTCAAAGGACACTGCAGAGTCACTGTTAATTACAGGGTAATACGTGTCGGAAGGGGCAGAAGTTTCTATGGGACTATTTTCTTCAACTTTTCCTTGCCCTTGAAGGGTAGAATCATGAGCATCCAATAAATCAGCATTGCTCTGAATCTTGTGATCATCTTGGACATTCAGCAGCAACTCTGAGGAAGTCACATCCTCCATGCTCCTAAGAGCCTGTCCACAAAGCATACTTGGTGTCAATTTAAAAGGTGACGTCTGCCGCATGCCAACCACTTTGGACTCTGATGACTTGTCCTTTAATGCTGTTTTTCTCAGACTCCCCAACCTTCTCGCGGCTACCTCTACATCATTGGATTTGGAAGGAACTGTAGCATAACTAGTGCTTGGGGTGCTATTGTCAACATTTTTCTCAACAGTTCTTTGGACATGCTTTGGATCGCCAATCAATGAAAGCTTCTGCTTTGAAGATACTAGAATCGCGTCAGAATTTCTTCCCACTCTATCAGTATGAGGAACTCCAGCTGCTATTAGATTAGATTTCTGTCTGATTCTTCGAATTGGACTAACATATCCACCTTCATCATCTAAGACAGAACTCCTACGTTTTAACGTCTGAAATACAAAATAGATGCATAAAAATGCGAACAATCAAAACAAGATATAAATAACAACTGACAAAATATTTCTGATCCATATTTACCATGGACTTGGGCTCAGATCTTTCTCTATTTTCCACAATAGAAAGAGATGTTGAGGGCATTGGTAATCCAGCATATCCATTGTGGTTGATACCAGTTCTCTGATATTTGAAAAATCATGCAGAGGAAAATAAGCCCAAGAAATTCTGTGATGGATATAAAAAAGCAAATGACCTTGATAATGTGCAGTTTACCTTTAATTGCACAGAACGAGACATGTTGTAAATAGCAGATCTACCAAACGATCTTGGTTTTGTTATATAACCATTATCAGGTGAGCCAGAGCCAGCTGCAGTCTTCGTTGTCAATGACATACTGACGGGTTTTGAGGCAATTCGCATGTTCCTAAGCAGCTTGGTATCTTCCCTAGTAACTTGACTATAGTTATCAAGCGCTGATGGTGATAATTCTGAATGTCTACTGCCCATGTAAGCTTTTGCAAGTTCAGCAGGAGAAGCAATACTATTGCCAAAAACCTGAAGATATTTTTATCAGCTATGTTAAAACTGATTCTGTTGTCTGTGAAATATAAAGACAGTAACAAGGCTGGCCAACAAAATCACAACATAAGATAAGGGATTGTCAACATAAATGCAACACAGTTTTCCTCACCTTTGAATTGGAAATAGGAGTTGACACAAGTCCATGAGATGTATCCCCCTTATTTCTGTTGGCCTCCATTTGTCCACTTTCAATTTGTTGACGCATTCCAAAATCTGATATTGTCTCTTCATTTCTTTTTCCATCATCCCTAAGAGACACTTCTCCAGCTCTTGAATGTAACAGACCCGTCAGATGGTCAATTTCAGACCTGTACAAGGTTTCGCTTAGTAATAAAGCTAATTTTAGCACAACGGCATATGAACTTGGCTCCTAACCAGACATACAAGAAATGCGCGAAATGCATAGTATATAAAATTAGCAAGAAGGGCTAGTCAACAAATTCTCTGGGGGATGGAGGTGCAAGTGTATAGAGAGAAACCATGATACGGACACGAAAAAGAAGAGCATAGTGGAAAAGAAGAAACCATTGTCTACAAAAGGGATACACAATCTTGTAGCAAGCATCTTAGCACCAGACCATGAGAATAGCCAAGTAAATGGGAGAGAGACGTGTACCCGTCATTGACAATATTTTATGATAAAACCATACCTGGTGAAAGTCTTTTGCTTCAGCAATTGCTCAAGGTCAGAGATCCCGTTTCTGCCTGAACTTCTTATTGGCTGGCTACATTCACCTCCTGCTGGCTCCTGTGCACCATATCAATTCTTGAACCATTAAAGATGATAAAGATCAATCTTTCAAAATAGAAGTCAGAGAAATAGAATCTAACAAATATTAGTCAGGTAGTTATCACTTAAAAATTGGTCTGCTAAGTCCACATAACATACATATGGACATGAATTATATAGAATGTGTGTGTCTCAATATCTGTGTTTACGACTTCTGAGGATCATTAACATGTATCCTTATCTTTTATAACAAAAATACAATTTACGCTTATTAGGGAAACTTGTATGCTGTATTTGACAATAGCAAATGCCAAAAGGCACAGTTTTCAGCAAGGAAGGTTGCTGGACTAGAAGTATGCATAGAAGATTTCAACCAACATGGTACCATGATATTGTTACATATCTGTGAGGAAATGAAACAATGGAGCTTTGAAAACAAAGAAACCCAGAAACTTAAGACTTACATTCGTAACTGCCTCTGGAACTCCAGCACTCAATACATGGTTTGATTCTGTTAACAGCAATAGACATATGTTATCAGTAAAACTTCAAACTAGGTGAGGCATAACTAGACCTTGAGGAATTGTCCCGGCCCACAAAGCACCCACCTTTTTATGGAAAGAAGAAAAAAAGAAAGTTACTGAATCTAGAATCTTGAACGTTGAACTAAAAGTTCACATAAAAGAAGCGTTTTCCCATTTATTAAATGCCCCTCAAACAATTACAGTGTTCACGCACAATAATTGCGAAACTAACACATAATTGTTCAAGAAAAAATAAGTAATTGCCTAAACCACCTACCATATTCTCGAACCAAAAGAAGAAATCAGGTACAAAGTCGAATACTTCAACGAAAAACATGGGCACGCATTCCCAAACATTTAAAATCGTAGACGAAACTAAAAATTCCGAGCTAAGACCAAAACCTTAACAAACTAAAACCCGAGAAATTCCCACTAAAAGAAAAGAAATAACCTTGTGCCAAGGGAGGGGGAGGTGGAATCGGTGGCGGTGGAAGGAGGCGTTTGCGGAAAACAGATTCAAAGAAACGGCGGGCCCCATACGCAATGAGCTTGGATGCGGGGTCCACCACCAGCTTCGACAACCAACTGCTGTTGCCACCGTTGCCGCGGAGGGCGATGGCAGGGCGATCGTAAGGTGTCGTCGTTTTGCGGAAGGGCTTCCTGCGGAACTTTCCTCCAGCTCCTCCTCCTCCCCCACCGCCGTAAGAAGTTGTCGCGGTGGTGGTGGCTCCGCCTTCTTCCGCCGTCGCCATTTGATTTCAAAAAAAGTTCGCCAAAAAGAAGACGACGTAGGCGAATAATTAGGGTTTTAATTTGGCATGGAGAGAGAAAGGGCAAAAAATATTGAAAAATGTACTATTAAATAATTTATTTTTCTTAAAAAAGAAAAGGTGGTGTTTAATTTTCAACGTACACTAGGACTTTAAATTGCCCCTAACATAGTAACATTTTTTTCTCTCAAAAATAAAATTAAAAATTGATTTATTTTTCTTATTTTCCTTAAAAGGAGTTCAATTTGTAGCCTCAATGATAACCATGTTATTTACTCAAAATCAGAGTAATTTAATTGTCGAAGTAGATAAAATCGAAATTAAAAATTATGAGTTCGGGCTTAATAAATTTCTAGGAATTTTAAGAGCTTGTTTATTTTTATTTCTAACATTAGTTTTCAGTTTTCAATATTTCCAATTCAATTCATTTTATTAGAAGTATGTTTGTTTAATTATATTTTCAATTTGAAATGTGTGGTTGAAATGAAAAGATAAGTATTTATGTGATTATAATGAATGTTTAATTAATGGTCCGACTATAATTATATATGATTGAATAGATTATATAGGATTGGAAAAAGTGAAATTTAGAATAAAAAATGAGTAAAACAAATGTTCGGTGTTTCGAATGAAGTATTAAAAAATGAGAATTTTTTATTTGGAAATGAAAATAAAGACGCCTAGAACACACTCATAAATAACGGGTTTTAACAGCTTTTTTCTTATTTTGAAAGAGGTCGTTATTAATTTTATTTTTATTTTAAATCGAAAGAGAATTATTGGTAATTAATAAACTTTCATGAATCTAAAGATCTGATTTTGATACAAGTGTTTGGGGTCCGACACAATTCGCACTAATTTTTGCGAATTCAATTGTTTTAAACCATCCCTATGATTATAAAAAATTCAAGCTATGCAGGCCCACATGATTTCATAAATGGAAAATCACTAGAATAATATATATTTGGCTTTATAGGGAACAGCAGTTCACTAAAAAAATAATTTTGATAAATGAATCATGATATTATTAGAACAAAAATGGCGCGAAATTATTTGTATTTAAAAACTCCAAGCTTTTTTTTTTTAAATGAATTGGCCGTTGAAAAATGCATCATTGTCAATTTCATACAATTTTAAACATCTGTCAACTTGAATGCTATACAAACATCCAAAGTCAGTTGGAAGGCACGGTTGTTTTCTGGACAATATATCACTTTGCATTGAATTTGAACACACTGTCTGATGTTGTTGCCTGTTATAAGCTGAACCTATCTCCGGATGTCGACTCGAAAAAAGAAGGTTTCTTGAGAAGAAATGCAGCCATCATAGAATCCAGCACCTGCACCCTGAAGACTCTTGTCAACTCGGATTTATTGGACCGGTGGTCTCTGGGAGCAAAGGGCCTGGTCTTGTTTCGATATTTATAAGCATCTCCTTGCAAGCAGATGAGGTGCTCTCCATTTTCTCGAGCTGTTCCAGTTCTTCCTGTTTAACAAGTAATGTCGTGAAATACTTACTTTTGATGGATGGCAAGGAGGTTAATCTCAAACAATTTTTATCGGCCATAATTTTTATTTTTTTTTACAGTGGCATGCTCAACAGAACTACATGGTTGCAGTACAATTATGAATAATAAAGAGGACTTCCAAGAATAAAATTCAACCAACGAAACAAGATTATTGAAATTACATGCTTTTTCAAACATCATTTAATTACCTAACTTCCTTGACGGAGATTCAGCAGAAGCAACTGGAAATAACATATCTTTGAACAATGCATTCACATTGCTAGAAAAATAAAGACCAACAATATCCAAACAAGATTAATTTTAAGAACCTCCTAGATCTGACTATGACTCCATTTTCCTATGATGCAAAGAATCTCTCATTAATTAAATCTTGGGATTTATTAAATTCCATTGTCATATTGCACAAAAGACTAAGACTTCAATATATTTGATGTACAGATTTCATGAATTAAATTTCACATGTTTCTCCATTTCTATTGATTATTATATTGCTTCAGGCATTTTAGACAAGTCCATGTTTATATTGAAAAAGTGGGCGCTAGTTTCTGGAAACACCTTTTGCTGCCTGGCAAAAACAACCATCACCCACTAAATCATCACCCATATAAGTGAGCAAAATAAATGCAGCACCAACAAGTTTAACGGCTATATTTATTAAGCCTCATGGGATCTAGACGGGTAAGAACTTCACAATCTACCTCTAAAGCAAACACAATGGAGTTTTTAATATACTCAAAATGCATCAGAAAAGCAAACAGTGAGAAATGTGCGTAGGTAAGCTCACTTAAACAGATGTGCCTGTTATTTCATAGTTAAATGGAGTGCATTAAATATATTGCAACAACTTTTATCTTGATGATGAATAATTCCTTGTCATGTTATGGATGTTATTAGTCTTGGAAAAGGGAACAACTAACAAACATCTGGAATACCTAAAATGCTATATTGCTATACCGAAACCTTGTCAATCCAATAATTCAATTTCTAACTTCCTTTTTTTCATTTTAAACAAGAAGCCGAAACAGCCTAGGTAGAGGCTAACCTGCAGTGTGCCTAAGGTAAGGTAGCCAGTGTATCCATCTTGAACAGATGCAGTAGCCACAAAATAATCAATGTTTCATTGATAAATCAACAACAATCTCTTTTCCCTCGGTAACATTCATTTCAGAAGTAAAGAAGCTTTAAGAGAGAGAAGAATCCAAAAAAGATTTTCAGATTTTAAAGCACTTACAACTAATTTCAACAAACAAGAGGAGTGAGAATATCAAACATATCAAAGAAACACTCTGATCCCATAAAAGGAAATCAAAGAGGTACTTTCCTAGCATCTAGCCTGAGCAAAATTCTTAGATCTCGAGACAAAGCCATCCATCTTTTGATTTCTAAAGCTTAAATCGAAGTCTCTAATAGTGCATTTTCTGCTGAACTAATGGAGGATACACACAGGCACTATGAAAAGATCATACCTATTAACTAAATGAACTGCAAATAATTACAAGACAAAAAAAAAAAAAAAAAAAACCCAGATTTCTTTAGCTGCAAAAACACCAATTGTTGAGTAATTAATTACCCAAGTTCAAAGAACTAGAGTAGAACTTGGGTAGCCCCAATGTTCAGAGAAGCAACAAAAAGACAACTGGGCCATGAAAATCCAAAATATTCCCCTAACACAACAAAAACTCTACTGTCCAACAAATAAGGGAATCCTTTTTTTTCTCTTTCCCCAATAATTGTATAACCTTACAAGAAACAAAGACAAAAAGGTTGAATTTCAATACAGCATTAGCATCAAGATTTCACCTTTTCACCATTAAATAAACAGGGCATCAATTCCCAGATAACAAGAACTCACAAAACGATCATAACCATGAATCAAAACCACAAAACGATCAAAGTCAAACGAAAGATACAGTAAACAGAAGCAAACCTCCAAGAAACGAATTTCTTGCTCGAGTCTCTTCAATTCAGCAGATATCCTGTGTTTCCCTCTAGTATCCGTTGCTCCAACACCCGATCGCACTTCACCTGAACTCCCACTTTGCATTTTGTTTCTGAATTGAGTGTGTTTAACTCAGACCCCCCCCCCCCCCCCAAAAAAAAAAAAGAAAGAGGAAAAAATAAAAATATAATGAGCCTTCACAATTGTTGTTGTAGATTTATGCTAGAAAGCCATTTTTTAAAAGAGGCAAAAAAAAAAAAATGCAAGTCTAAAATAAATAATAATAAAACCCCCACTTTTTTTTTTGGAGTTCGAACTTGAAGAACAATAGATGGTTAAAATATTATGCTTTGTTGGTTGGTTGTACATTATTCAGGCTTAACTTGAATAAATTCGGCACTATCCTTCTATCGATGCAAAATCTAACCTCGTAACCCGGCTCATTTACATCCCTAAACGAAGATGTGAAATAAGTAATAAATTGGAAGATGAAAGTTTGAGGGTAATAACCCGACTCATTTTCACCCCTAAACAACTAGCAATGCAAAAGCAGGAGAATGCCCACACCTTCAAAGATTAAGAACCTACAAAGAGTCCAGAACGAACTTTAATGAGTAAAAACATGAATAAATGAATTCGAAGATCGCCAATTGATACGGAAGAAAATGTACCTTTGAACACAGCTTATGTAACATAGATTGCCAATATATATCCATCAAACAGCTTCTGCAACAGAAATATTGGCTGTATTTTCGTGTTTCAAGACGTGAGACCTTGCTACGCCTAAATCTTGAGTCATCACCTTATTGCACAAACTGTTGTTCTGAGCAAGCAACTCGATTCTGATTTCTCATATCAGAAAAAGGATGGCAGATTACAAAGATATCGAAGAGCTTCTGTGAACTAGACCATAATCTTGATTCCTTTTCTCGTATTATGCTTAGACTGATATAATGTGGCAACTCACCAGTAATCTCTACACGAGCATGATCCGTTGATAAAATGATGGAAACGGTTAGTATCACGAATAATAATTTCTCTCCCGGTAATCTTTGAGATTAGTTTGATGACTGTATGGCAATCACCACATACGCGAAGGTTTTTAACTATCCGGATAACAAAGTTGGATTTTGTAGTAATAAGGCCAAATGCAAGAGCCAACTTCTCACTGTGATACCCCAGGAAATGCTCCTTCTCCTCCTCTTCTATATCGAATAGCACATATTCCGTAGTGGGCACATAACCTGCAGCTCTTAGTTCTTTGGCCAGCTCGACAAGTTTAGCATAGATTTCATCCGACATAGCATGGTATGTGTCCCCAACGAGGAACTCATGAACAATACCATCTACCTCTATCCAACTACAGCCGCGTAGTTTCTGAATGCCTTGCTTGTGCATGATTGACCTAATATTCACTGATTCATCCCATTTCTGATTAGCTGAGTAAATATTTGATAAAAGAACATAGTTTCCTGAGTTCCACGGTTCTAATTCGATTAATCTTTCCAGAACATATTCAGCCAATTGAGTATTTTTGTGCAACCGGCATCCAGCCAACAAAGCTCCCCAAACTATGGAGTTAGCCTTCATTGGCATACTCAATATCATACTATAAGCTTTGTTTAATAAACCTGCTCGAGCAAGAAGATCAACCATGCTTCCATAATGCTCAACAGTAGGATCCAAAGAATACCAGTCACTCATGCCATAAAAAAACCGATGCCCATCATCAACAAGACCAGCATGAGCACATCCACAAAGTAGACCAAGAAAGGTGTTCCCATCAGCCTTCCACCCACATTTCTGAACTAGGCCAAAACAACTAAACGCCACTTCTATATGGCCAGTCATAGCCAGACCAGATATGACTGCATTAAAAACTACAAGATCCTTCATTTTCATTGCTCTGAAAATTTCCCAAGCTACATCCATTTTCCCACATTTAGCATACATGTCAATCAAGGCAGTCCCCATAACAGGATTAAGCAGAAACTCGTTCCTATCCATCATGCTGCTAGCCCGTTCCCCCAGTTCCAAAGCTCCAAGCCTAGCACAAGCAGAAAGTACCCCTACAATGACATAGTGATCCGGTCCTAAATTTTCTCTACGCATCATACGAAATATTTCTAAAGCCTCTTTCGGAAAACCATGAGCTGCATAACCCTGCACTATAGTACCCCAAGTAACAACATCTCTCTCATGCATCCCATCAAAGATAACGCGCGCCTTCTCCATATGGCCACATTTAGCATACATATCCACCAAAGCAGTATTCACAAACACATTCCTCCCCATATCAACGTCCAACATATATTTATGAATCCACTCTCCAGCCACCAAATCTCCTAGCTGACTGCAAGCTGATAACGCCCTAACAAGTGTATAACTGTCCGGCTTCAAACCCTCTTGCAACGACTCCCTAAACAAATCAACAGCCTCCTTGAACCTCCCAGTGCCAACATACCCACTCATTACCCCAGCCAATGAAACCACATTCCGTTCAGGCATTTCATCGAACACCTTCCGTGCATCATCCAAACACTCCAGTTTCGAATAAAATCCCACCAACCCAGTATTCACACATGCATCATATTCAAAACCCTCTTTCACAATCAAAGAGTGAACATTCACACCCAGCTTAAAGTCCGTATTCTTCACGCAACACTTCAAAATAAAAGAAAATACAAAATTGTTTGACCAAAATCCCCCGCGACGCATTACGTGAAAGAAATGAATGGCGTCGTCAAAACAATCTTTTGAGACAAACCCACGAATCATGGTGTGGTATAAATGAAAATTGGGCAGCGTCTCGTTGAATAGCGTTGTGGCGTAGTCGGGGCGATTGAAATGGAATGCGGATTTTAAAACCATATTGAGAATATATTGATGTTGATGAAAGTATAATCGGAAGAGGCGGGCATGGACACTCTTGAGTTGGATGAAGGATTTCAAGCCCTGAAAAAGAGCTGCGTTGATCTCCACTGCCGCCATGAGAGACTGTGGAAGTCTCAAATAGCAGCTTTATAATTTTAATGCATTTTGATTTTTGTTCGCGCGGCTGTAGAAAACGAATAAATAAATCTCAATGTTTTACCTAAATTACAAATTTAACAAAAATATTTTTTCATTGTTTTTTTTTTTTTTGCAATTTTAATCAATTAACAAGTTTCCGACGAAACATAATTTATTCATCGCACGTAAGCAAGCCTCTATTAATAGCATAATGTTGCGTTCCTTATTGCAGCTCTTCAATATTTTTAAAAAAAATATTTTTTTAATTTTAAATGATTTATTTTAATTTAAATTAATAATTCATCCATCTCCAATTAAAATACATTAAAAAAATAATTATGCACCAAATATAACACAAAATGCAACAGATCATCTGCTCTGGATAAGCAAGCCTCTATTAAATTGTAGGCATAATGTCGTTCAAAGAAGTAATTTAAGATTAATAATTTTCACGGAATTTTATTAATTTGGGTGAAAGATTCGAACAAAAATTCCGACGGATCACGTCAATCTTTGAGATGCCAAAAAATTGCTCACGTGCTATAAGTGTTAAGTTGTACAAACACGAGATATTGATAATTTTGAAACAAAAGTGTTAGCAAATTCAAACGTTAGATATTAAAGTATAATTATTAATATTATTTTTTACGGAAAAAATTACATTCCATTTCCTTTGTTGACAACTAAATAATAAAATTTTCATTAAGAAGCCCAAGAACAAGAACTAAGTAGAAGACATATCACAAAAACGGATACTCAACCCAACAATAACGATTTTAAAAAATAAGAATAACCCTGACAAAATCAAGTGCCACACAAAAAGGCAATTCGAAGGTACAAAGTAAGTGAAAAAGTTAATTGAATCCTGATAAATTTGGCACAATTAAGTAATTAACTTCCATTCCTTACAATGTCCAATTATATTATATATATGTATGTTCAAGGTCAACCTTACTGAATGTATCGACCCACATTTAACTAACGCTTAAAATTCCTGCACGAATTCCATGAAAAATGAATCATAATATTTAAATCAATGTACACCGATATTAAGTTGATCAATGAAAAATAGCAAAAATTAAAAATATATGAGTAATCATTTATTGGCCTCGAGCCATTCAAGAATGCCCTTCTCAGATTCAGACAGATCTTTCTTCTGCTTCAAATCACCTTCTAACAATCCAAAATAATCTTTATAGTTTCGCTTGTAATAATTATCCAATCTCTGAGGTCATTAACACCCATAATTAATTAATCATTACATAAAAAAAACAATAAATATAATTAACATTTTAAATCCTTATAAATTCAAGACTGTTAGTGCTTTACCTCCTTGTCATTCTTGGCTTTGTTTTCTTGGGATTTCTTCAGATATTCTGTGAAAAAAAAAATAAAAAAGTAATTAAGGTAAAGTTCGAGCAAATTGAATTATTGGAAATAAATGAAAAAAAAAACATACTATCAAGAAGGTCGGTTTGGGAATCGGCAACAAGAAGAGTTGATGAAAGCAGCAGAACTTCTCTTCTCCCTCTAGATCTATTACAAGCTGGAGTCTTAGGTTCTTGTCTTGCTTTTAAACTGCAAGAAATCATTTGACTGAATTTTGCAGCCATTGCCATTTACAGATTTTGATGCTTCGAATTAATATTATATTATTACTCTGTAATTTCACAGCCAATGGTTTATGATTTTTGTAGATGATGATGATGATGATAGAATGGGAAAGTTCATTGGCCACATTTTTTTATTTGTTTTGTTTCTTTCTGTGTGCGATCGGTATCTCATCTCAATATATTTTAATTTGTAGGTTGGATGGGATATATGAGAAGCAAAAATACAATTGAAATTATAACTAAAAATATGTATCGAAAATTGAATAAAATAAATCAGGCTACCCCTTGCTTGCTAGTAAAGGGTTCTAATATTAGTGTAATACTGTTGGTTTGTTATACTATATTATATGATTTATTACTGAATAAATATTGAATAAACATAGTACTTTGTCAGTAACTCGCAATACACATGAGGGCTTTTGAATGAAAATCGGTAAAGTCGGGCCAAACTTTAGCTTGGTAGGTCTTGATTGTTTTTACTAAAATTAAGTTTGGGCATGTTTTAACATTGCAAATCGAGCTGAAGCATTTTAAAAGCACTACAAGAAAAAAAGATAATACACAACACTAAATACACAACAATAATTTTGAATTACCGTTACGTATGTGAAAAACACAACGGTTCAAACTTACAAAAATTAAGTCTATTTAGACTTACAAAATTAAATTGTATATGTTTTATAAAAAAAAAGGAATGAGATAAATATGTTCAAGTAATAGAAAAAATTGTGAATTTAGATATATACATAATTATTATTGTTAAAGTATAAATACATATTTATTACATAATTTAATTATTTAAATAGCAAATTATGTTAATAAATTTTATAAGAAAATACATATTTAATTAATCTAATAAATAGACTGATCTATTAACCTTGACAATTTTTAAAAAATGTCTAAGCTCGTCCTACTTATGTAAATAGGCTTCTTATAAGAATTTTCCTTGAACTATTTAGATCTGAAGCAGGTCAGGGCGTAGGCTGTTTTAGGATCTCAACCACAAATTTAAATTAAAAAAAAAATTAAATAAACATTAAGTGATTTATTATAACAAAATCATTATTATTATTATTATTTTCAAAATTCAATACACCTTGTTAATTGAATTGGAAATGCTAAAAAAATAAAAATTAATTTTGCAAAATAATCAAACATCCCTTAACATTTTCTAATGGTAAACTGCGGCTTTCGTTATGCTTAGAGTTAGAGAGTAGAGTGCAGAGTTGGTGTAATAAAAGTGTTAAATGTGGAATGTTTTGGGAAGCAATTAAATTGGATTTGCTCCCAACACTTTATTTAAATGGACCCAATATTATTGTACTAAAAAACAATTTGGATTTGACGGGAGACCAAATATAAAACCAAACAAAAGAGGTGTTTCATCAAGATAAGGCCCCTCGTATGACTTCTAACAAAATTATTGAATATCTGAAAAATTAAAACTATCGATCTGAGACCTAATGAATAATTGAAATTATGAAACTAAGACAAAAAAAACCATGTATTTTGATTATTTTGACTAATTTTTTTATTTAATTTAATGCAATATTAGATAATATTTTTCATCAAAAAGTAATACTTAAATAGTTAAAAAAATTAAAAAGAATCAAATTACATATGATTTGTTTTTTGAATTTTAGATTGATAATTTCAATTACTATCGGATCATGAATTAAAAAGTTTTCATCTTTCATATATCAAATTGATAACTAAATTATCTTTCGACTCTGATAAAATTATAATAAAATACCATTTTATGATAAATAATCCCGAGTTTGGTCCCGAAAGGAGCGCACCTTATCAGTACAGTCTGGTATGGATGTGAACAGTTGATAATTGTGCAGCCAGCAGTTCGATTTGAAGTGTTTCCATATGCTTCTAAATGACCAACAAAAATAACTAACTATATAACAAGTTTTCCCACTTTAGCAAAATAGAGGCATGTATTAATGAATCACCTAAAGTTTTTGGACCAGTTAGGCCAAGCATCACATCTGCCATATATAACGACTCTTTCCTAAATTCATTTAATTTACATCACATATTAATATTACAAGAAAGAGTTAAAGATATACAACTCTCTCACATAACATATAACAAACTTTAAGGTGCACATAGCCACATATACATACAGTGACGGATCCAAGCCCCCCCGGCCCCAACTCACCCTGGCCCTGTTTTTTATGTATTTTTCATCGTCGGTTGGTTTTGATCCCCTATGTATGATTGTGATTATATATATACATTGTAGTGAGGTTCCCTCAAAGATTTCTGTCTGTATCTGCCACTGTGTGTGTATGTGTATTCATTTTGAAAGGCTAAGCTTTAATTTCCAATTGGATATATATATATATATATATATTGGTGAATATAAAATTATATTTTAATTAAAATTTTGGAAATTCCATCCTTTTCATTTAGTTTTCACCAAAAAAAATTATATGATTTTTTAAGGAAATTTAAAGTACGTACTCTTTTTCTAATTTATTTTCAACAATTTTTTAGTTAAGATTTCATGAAAGTTTTTAGAGAGATTGACACGTAAACATGATTTACCCAGTGCATACCCCCGAGTAGCAGATGCGGGTTGCTCTTGGCAAAAAAAAAAAATAGAAAAATTATTTTCATTAACATACAATATATTATTCATAATAATATATAAGTGAATTGTTATTAATTACATAATCAAAGTATATATAGTTTTAATCTCTTATTGCCTATTTATTTCACCTTATAATTGTCCAAGGGCGGGGCCGGGGTAATAATAAATTAATAATTATAGTAGGTAGTCTCGGTGAGGATGATCTAGTGTCTAGTGATAGAGTCAGGTTATTTGAAGATCAAAGGTCATGAGTTTGAATCTCTTCAATACAACCAGATCAGATGTGTGAATAAAATAACATTAATAATAATTATTATTATAGTACGTAATATACAGTAGTAACAATAATACTAATTAATAGTGATAATTAATAGTATAATATACTATAATAGTGATAGTAGTGATTACAATAATATGCAGTGACAGTACCCTTCAACTCAATAAATGTGTGAAAAATTAACAATCCTCCATATTATAAGAAGAGTTATAAACTAAAAATAATTTCAAATTTACATATGCCGAAAATAATTTTTTGGATTCGGTCACTGCATTTATATGATCGTCTCCTAACACTATATATAAATGTGTTAATTCATAAATATATATGCTAAGAAGAAGATGACAATAAAAGTAGCTTTTCATCTGAAGAAACATGACATGCATGTTTCATGCTTTAAAAAGGGAAAGGCACGAGCTTTTCTTTCTTCAAGAGACGCCTTTTTTGCAATATCATATTAATTAAACTCTATACAATACTTCAATTAAAACTATACAATATAATTCTTTTTCCCCCCTTTCATAATTAAGGATATATTACAATTGCAGCTCAATAATCTTGTCTCTCTGTTTTTTTTTTGAACTATGCAAAGTACTTCTCAATCGAACAACTTTTCACATTAATTATATAGTATATATTGTGTTAATAAAGACATGATTATTGGACGATTGCTGCGTTTTATTCATTTATTTTGGAACGATTTGCATGTGAAGAAATTGCATGAAAAATGAGAGTTTCTTTGATTCCATAAATAATAATTTTCCAAAAAATTATCAAAAGCGCTTTCAACATTCTCCCTCGATTCGTGACATGTTGGCTCTATCAATAAAAGTTCATATCAAATGAACAAAAAAAAAATGTAACAAAAATACACCTAATTAATTCCCAACACCCCATAAATTAAAATATTACACTTAAATAAACAATGAAACAAATTCACATGTTATAAGTTTGTAACATTGAAATTTGTAGACCGGTAGTTGAAACCACTTGCAATAAATAATTATCTAATAATCTCCACTGGCCCCGACCAACTAATGCATACAAAAATTCATATACACACACACATACATATTATATGTGTAGGGTTGACATTAATAATATATAAAATGGAACATGACCGTACGTGTAATGAATAAAATAAAACACGACTTATAATAGAAGAACCTTTACTACTATAGAAGGGGTTTCGATCAATCCAATCTACTATACATCAAAAAAATTGATCATGGATGTCTCGTCGATTATCATTTACCTTTCTCTCTCCTCACCTGCTGTGAGGAGAGAGATAGGAAGAGGGAGAAGAGAAAGAAGATGATGCAGACGAATACACCGTAGTCGTCGAATCCGAGCCCGTCGACACCATCATCGTCGTCTTCTTCTTCCTTGAATTGATGTCAGAAAACCCTACGAGCAAATCCACAAATGCTCCCACGATGAAACGGTGATTGATCTTTCCATTCATCTTCAAATACCACAACAGCAACTCCTCCAAACAATCCCAATCCTTCAACAGCCCCTCATCACTCTCCACCATTTCCTCCATCGATTTCTTGAAATCCAAATACGGATCGTCCGATTCCAACGCCATCGCCACGCTATCCTTAAACGGGAAGAACTTCGAGTTCCCATTCTTGGAATCTTTATTAATGTTGACGATCGAGCTCGTCTCCTCCGGCTCGAAAAACAGCCTCTCCGACAGCCTAACGGTGCTGATCATCACCTCCAACGACGGCGCCGCCGTGTCTTCATCGTCGGTTGAGAAGCTAGCACAATTATTTGAGGAATGCTCTGTGGTTGAGGACTCGTCATTCGTCGGGAAAATATCGTCGCAGCCAACGTCGTACGCTCGGAAAGAGAGGGTTTTGGGGTGCTTACATGAGGGCCATTGCCATGGATGATGCTTGGCTTGTTTGTTCTTGAAGATTGAAGGGATGATTTTCATTTTCTTTGACATTTTTTTGGAGTGTTACGTTATGAAAATATATTTGTGGGAGAATTATAGTATGAAGTTAGTTTTATTGTAAGAAGTTGGGGGGTATTAATAGTTAGGAGGGGAGGGTAGGGTAGGGTAGGGTAGGGTGGGGGTGGGGGGTGGAAAAAATGTGAGAGATAGGTGAGAAGAAGGTAAAAAGGAAATAGGAAGTGGTAGGACATCTTATGTGTGTATTTAATTGTGGGGTTTCCCTATATATCTGTATATAATTGTTTTATTTTAGAAGTAAATCCAACTTACATAAATGGAAGAATAAATATATTTCACAATTTTGTCTACTATTGAAGGAAATAAATAATAATTGTTGATTTTGTCCTCCTCCCAAAACTTAAAAAAAAAATCTTGATTTGTCCTTCCTAACTTCTAAGCGTGGTATGGAAAATTGCCAAATGCAGCCTCCATTGTATGGTTTGCATATGAGATTCTTTATATTTTTTTTAAAATTAAAGTCAATGTATATTATATAGTATATAATAATGATGTGATGATGATATTTTAATTTATTAAAAGATTCGGACTTACTGAATTCGCTGAACTTAAAGTGGCAAAAATTATTTCAGGATAATTTGTCATATTGAAAAGGTGATCAATGGCATGCTCTCTCTCTCTCTCTCTCTGTGTGTGTGTGTGTGTGTGTGTGTAAACATTTGAGAAAAAATGTCGTGTTGAAATAAAAAGAATAATTAAAGATAATTTGGGATAAAATAATTTATTATATATCATTTTGTTAGTTTTAATTTGGAGATAGATCCAGCAAATAATATTTACCGTTATAATTATGAAAATACGAGATTAGAAAAGGTATGAATTGAAATAGCATGTGAGGTATTGCATTGATAGTTTGTTGAGGTTGAATGCATATCTACCTATTGTTGATGCAATAAAGAGGCAATACAAATTAATTAGTATCATTGATAGAGACCATAACTGACTTTCATTTGCTGCTTCACTGCTCATATATATCTTCCCTCTTTCTTTTCCATAATATATATATATATATATATATATATATATATATACATCTCATGTAATTCAGGGTTTTCTGCAAGTATTCATTTCCAACGAATGTTTTTGGAATTTGTTATATTTGGTGTATGCTATTAATTAATGCTACCTACAAATCAACATTATTATAGATTTTATTGCCCTAGTAAATTTATGGAGGAGGTGAATTTTTGTTAACCACGACTTTTCCGATCGAATCTTCTATTATAAAAGTGGTATATATTATTTCTATTTCAGACCCTTTTTCGAAAAAATAAAAAATCATGTTTCTTGAAGGCATCATTGGTCACCATTAATTAGGACTTTTAAATTTATACATAAAAACGTCATATGTACGTATTAGTAATATATTTATCGAAAGGTCATTTTTCAACTTGTTAAAACCTTCCTTTTTTTCCAATAAAAATCAGTTGTCAAAACAAAATTATTATTTATTATGAAGTCCTAGCTCCTACTACTAATAAAAAAAATCTAATGTGCACTTATTTTATTATTATATTTTTTAATTAAGAGGGGTAGTGAGATTGAATTTGAGACTTCTGTCTTTTGATGACAACATAATTTCACCATTTTGGTGTCCCCAAAAAGACATACTATTATACAAGTTTCTTATTTACAAATTGTTGCATGTAACCTTACCTACTTTTATAGAGCTAAGCTGAAATAATTCCATCTTACAAAACTAAATTTATTTCAAAAGATATATTTATCATTGTTTTTTGAACGAGCTTTTACGGGATTGAAAGAAGAGGGTTGTTGTATATATCATAAATTTTTCAATATACACCGTTATTAAATTTATTTAAAAAATAAATAATTATTAATTTACTTAAATATCCATCAAATTAAAGAGCTGCTTAATTTATTTAAAAATCAACTAAAAGAAAAAATACATGCCAACGCCCCCTTCTTTCTTTCTTTCTTTCTTTCTTTCTCTTCTCGTCTCTTCTTCTTCTTCTTCTTCTTCTTCTTCTTCTTTCCCACCCATTATATTCTCTCTCCTCTACCACGTACCACCATTATATCCGCCTGCAAAGTGCAAACCCACCATTAGTCTTCATTCTTATTTTTTCCCCACACTTTCTATATGCTTGAACACTTCTAATTGACCATCTTCAGTCTGCTAAGTCGATATTGAATTTGAATCTCATTCTAAAAATTCAATATGAAGAGTACTGCGTCATATGCATAGATACGAAAATTATTTTGCAAACGTATCGTGCATGTTTGAAATATATTTTTCGAAAATATTGACGATGTTCAATTTTTTTTTTCGAACATCATATTGCACTACAAGAAATTTGCAAATACACAACGGTTATTACCCGTTGTCTATCGCCCTCATCCAACCGTTGTAGATGGTGGGGTTGTCTATAGTATCTTCATACACAACGGTTAATATCCGTTGCATATAGTCACTATATACAACGATAATCACCGTTGTAATGATGATATTGACCGTTGAGTATTCAGCCCAAATACAACGGTTATACAATTTTACCGTTGCATATATGAAGATATCACAACATATTTTAGCTAAAACCGTAGTATATGCTTCTTATTTACAACAATTTGCTTTCTTAACCGTTGTTACTGTGTTTTAATGTATCACATTAGACCATGATTTTTTCTTGAACCGTTGTTTATTCACATTCTAAGACAACAATTATTATTAGATTTGTTGTATATAGTTAACATAGGCAACGATTTTTTTTTTTAATTTTACTATTGTATTCATGATGAAATTGCAACGGTTTTTTATGTTACCGTATTGATAAGATCATTATACACACAACTCAATGATTTTTATTGAAAAACATCCAGCCTAAATTAAAAGTAAACAATGAAAATCAAAATTATACAAACTCTAAATTAATAAAAAAAAATCATCCAAAATACATATCAGTATTTTATAAAATATTATCCAAAACACCTTTGAATTCTCTATTGCTAACCTTACAAATTAAATGAGATAACCTAAAACAAATTAAATAAGAATGGGAAAAGACAATAATTCTATCTTCTGAAATTATCAATCTGGAATTCGTGGGAGATGCTCGACTCTAAATCCTGCAATGTAGAAAAAAGAGATCAATTAGTTGAACATCCACTGATTATTCATTCAAATGGTTAAAATAAATAATATCTATCCTAACAAATCATCTATTTAAACTACATCTAGTATATCGAACAACAACACAATCACATTATCAATTCTCTCAACCCCATTCAATGCATCTAACACATTTATAGAAATGAAAAGATCCAGAAACCTAATATCATAAGTGATGGTCCCATATTTTCCCAACACTAATTAAGTTTACAGCACTGAAGGCACTTACACTGATAAACACAAGTTTATAACTCAAGTTCAACACACTAAGTAGTTTATTAGTAGAAATTTACCGGAAAAATAAAATAAAAGAAGTAAAATTCAGAAATTAGAAACTCCAATATGCATGATGTATGCTCGAAGTGAATCTATTAATTCTACACATGTGTCCTTTGACCGCCATCTTTCCACAGTCAACATAAGTTCTACTGAAGATATAAGAAAATTAAAAATATAAAATAAAACATATTCAATGCTGCAGCTATCCCCCAAAAGACAATGTAAAAGTTAAATAAATATTTTACACATATTCACCAAAATAACACACGTACGTTCCTAATCTTGCATGGACTATTTACATAGATAGTGCGACTACTCTCCTATTTCTTAAAGAAAAAAATGATTTGGCTTTAATTTCATCTAAAAGTTTTGGATTATAATACAAATACCATCTTCCAAAGAACACATTCCGATCACTACCTCCATCATAAAAAAAGTGGAATAATATATGTATTAGAGTATTATAGTCTACATTTTTCTTATATTCATATACATATAGAGAGAGAGAGATTATAGATCAATTATATTGGGCTATCTTCAACACTAAAGAAAATAAACTCTTTTAAATTAGTGTCTAAACTTTTCTTTTCCTTAATTATTTTTATTTTATTTTTCTTCTGAAATCATTATAGCTTTACAATTAATTATATTGTCACTTGTACATCATAATCCTTAAGACTGTCCAACACCCATAGACAAAATAAAACGAATTATAAGTCAAAATTAAACTTCCAAGATCAATTAATAGAAACACGGACCCAATTACAATTTTTCTCTAATAAGATGATTAATATTGCAGCTTTCAAAAAATTATCATTCTTGAGTGTCAGTTAAAGCAACTCGTGCTAGAATATCACATAAATCAATACTCCATTCTTGATAAGGCAACAAATATGAACCCATAATTAACTAGATACATATATTCCACAAAATATACTCCATTAACAATCAATCAATTAGATTCTAACTTAACTATATTTCGATTTAACAATACCGCGAATCTCATATATGAAAATTAGCAGAGGGAAAACATAAATAAGAGACATGCACACACATTTGCCCAAAAATTTACCCAAAATTATTAATTTTCATGTTTTTTGAAGCAATAGAGGGAATCAATTTACCAGAGACCATGACGCATCCACAAGCATGACAAAAAACGATGATATAACAATATGAAGTTCATAAATTACCTGATTATGGCCTCATATCAGGCTTCAATGTAAGGCTTCAAATTTGGTATATTATATGTTCTTAATTTGTGAATCAAGCAAGGAGGAAGACAAGCAACTCTGCTGCGGCGGCAGAATTCCTTCAGGAAATTTTAGATGCGCTTTGGTGAAGACGTGTTTGAGAGAGAGAGGACGTGCATTTGAGAGAAATAGGGATTGAGGACGTGCGTTTGAAAGAGGAAGACGCGGCCGGTATAGGGTTTTAAAGAAAAAACAAAGTTGTGTGCGGAGTCAAAATTTATCTTTCAAATTATATCTGTGAATATTAAAAATATTAATGAAAATAATTAATATATACTCTTTTTCATACTGCGAGAAGAATTTATCTCATATTTTAGGCAGATTTGATATGATTTATTGGATTGGTATATAATATATCATATCCAGTATATATATCTTAGTGCGCCTAATTTAATTGTTGTCATCTCCATATTATTAGGCAGATTAATTTGATGGACGGTATATTATATATTTAATTTAATCTAATGAATATAATAGTAAATATCAAATTTAATTTTACGCAAATCATGTATTTATTTATTATTTTATGTTAGTTTCAATTCGGTATCAAATTAAACGCCCGCTTTTTTTTTGTAGTGATTAGTAATGGCGATGATATTTTAATTGTAAATATCTGATTTGATATAAACAATTTTATTAAACAAATAATTAGTAATGAAGGCTTTCTGGAAAAATTGGTAGTAATAAAAGGTTTTGCTTTTCATAAAATAATAAAGAAATGTAGAAATATTGAGCAATATTTTTATAAAATTGTAGATAATTGGGGCCGTGAAAAACGATAACTATAAATATGATGTTTGTCACTTTATAATTAAATTTATTGAAGGAAAAAAAACTATATATATATATAAGAATGTTCGGTCAAAAGTATAATTTTAATATAATAAGGATTGATAAATAATAATGAAAATACTAAGAGATACAGTGGCTAAAGAAATTTACCTTTCTCCACATTATTAACTTGTGCCCATGATAGGTTGAGGCATAACTATTGTGTATAATATATATGTATATATATTAGGCCCCTATTTACAAAATATATAAAATATATAGATTGAGTATAGTATAATAGAACATACATATAATTCTGTTTTGAGAAAATGTGTTCGTACGGAAAAAGAGATTAATTTAACTACTTTGTATAGGCATTATATATATTGTCTTATTTTTATTTAATATATATAGATTACGTGTACTTTGATGATACATATTTTTCAAAATTAAATTAAATGATGTATGGGGAAGTGGTAATATAATATTGAATATGCTATTTAAGTTTTCAACCAAAAAAAAATTGTACAACAATTAAAAAAAATGAAATACATAAAATTATAAAATTAAAAAATATTATAAATAACGCATGGCAATGACAATTGTTTAATACCAGTTTTACGCATCTATGAAACAAAAAAATGTGATAAAAATGCAAAATTTGTTGTTTACAGAAAACACACAATAGACAACGGTAATCAATTGACCGTTGCATAGTGCATTCACAAAACACTCATATACAACCGTTTTTCTAAACCTGTTATGTTAGATGAACACATACATAACAGATTACTAGGAACCGTTGTAAATACCTACAGCTGCACGCACATATACAACAGTTTCATATAAAACCGTTGCGCGTATCTAATCTACAACGGTTTACAGATAAAACCGTTGTATATTGACCGTTGTGTATATGCAAATTTCTTGTAGTGTTGTGATTCGAAAAATTATTTTTGAAGTTCTTGGTGGAGTTCGAAAAGTTCAATTCGTGACAAAATTTTATGATTGCTTGTGAATCAGTGAATGTTGGATGAAGAAAAATTAAGGAAGAAGGCAAGTCGAAGGATGGGTGAGTTGAGAAGATTAAACGATGAGAAAGTTGAGAAAATGGCAGTGGCAACAATGGTGGAAAGGAGCAGGGGTCTCCTTTTTTTTCTCTTGTTTATTAAATTTATTTAAATTGAATTTTTAAATAGATTGTAACAATAAAAAAGTGTGGTATTTAAAGTAAGAATACTTTGGGGGGGGGGGGGGGGGATATAATGACGATGTATGTAATAAATGTGGTGTATAAGTATTACTCCTTAAAATAATTAATATTCAGTAAACATAAATTGACCCAAAAAAGAGGGGAAAATAAAAAATTATACCTTTTCTGAAAATGAGAAGGGTGAAGAAACACAAATTTATCAATTGAAACTGTATAAAATTGAAATATAGCTTCTGAAAACACAAGATTCGTAGTAAGAAAGAGAGTGTACTTTCAAGTGGTGATAAATTTCAAGTGCAAATTTTGAATTTTTTTCATGAAAGGTAGGGACAGATTTATCTTTTCAGCAATAATGATTAATATCAAATTGAAGGATTTCTCTAATCAAGAACTTTTTATCATTTAAATAATCTAAAATTTTCAATATAATCCCGGTCTTCAGGATATGATATGTGATGTTTTTGGTTTGTTAGAAATAAATGATAAATTATCCCATACTATTTTTATTCATCCAGGTTAATCAATCCAAGAAAACACCTCCTAAAAGAATTAATATTGAGTAAACATAAATTGGGCAAAAAAAGAGAGGAGAAAATAGAAAAATAAGAGGGAAAACCTAGCTGAACCGTGAAGGCTAATCCGAACCGGCCCGGTTCACATCCCAAACTCGTTATTCCCTAGTTTTCTTTCGTCTGCGGTACAACACTCTCTTCTTCGATTTCTCTTGAAATTTCACCTCCATTTTTTTGTTCCACTTCGTAATCGTAAACGGGTTGATAAATCATAAAAAAAAGAGAGGAAAAGGAAATGTCTGTGAGAGGTGTATGGCAACTGCAAAAGCTATTTGTGAGTTACTGCAATTGGGGTGGCAGTAGCAGAGGCATCAGGTGATTAAAGATGCGATTTTTTTTTTTCTTTTTTCTGATTTTTAAATTTCATTTTCTGAGGGTTACTTTTGTTTGTGTCTGGTTTTCTGTATTTCTTGAGAAATATAAGTAGGACTCTTTTTTTCTCCAAATGATGATTAGTGATTTTTGTTTGGTAATTGCATATATTACTCATATCTATTTTTTAAGCTTCAACGATCTCAAATTTGCCTATGTCTGCATTTTTCAGTGTTTGATGAAGCTTTTTTGAATAAAGGTAAAACAGATGGAAATGGAAGGGGGTTCTGATTTCTTGAACCGTTCTTGCAAATTTCTTGGTAAACAATTGTGGGAATTGGGGGAATACATTCTAGGATGTATGTCCAAATATTTTTTGGGTGTTTTGAGTCACTCACAGCTGATATTAATTGAAACACATTCATGCCAATAGTAGTTCATGCTCCCAAACTTACTATCTTTTACTTTTTTGAGTTACGCCTCCCATGAGTGAATTGATGCGTAGTAGTGTACTTACTAGTTACAACTAGACCTTTTAGATACTCCACATTTCTCATCGAATAATTATGATCAGAAACTTAGAAACTGATGTAGGGAAGCGTGTATTGAATAGCAAGTATTCCGTTGATTCAAAAGAATGCCGGAAGAATGCAGACAGTTTGCAGGAAAAATCCTAGTTTTCTCATAAAAATCATCTGCCTAAAAAAACTCCAAACAACCATTATTTATAGTTCTCCCACTAATCCTATCCAAACTAGAAAAGCACTGTAAACATAATAAAAAAACTATAAATCCTATCATAACTAGGAAAATAATGCAAAACGAATTCTAAAATAACTAGAGCAGTAAATTAACGTAACTAAATCAAAACAATCTTTGAAGCTACGAAGCTTCATCTCCACCAGAAACATAATATAAACATATTGATGGTTCTTCATTTTAATGAGAATTCCATGTTTGGTTTTGTTTGAGGTTGTAAGCAACATTGGAGAGTTATAATTACCCATAGAACAAAAGACATGGTTGAAAGAGTGTACTTATTTTTATATTTCTTGAAAATGGACACATTGATATCTTGTGAGAGTTCTCTCTTCTCATTATCACATATAGTGGCTGGATAAAGAATCCAAGTAGAAAACTGATGCTGTATTCATTTGAGGATAGGAAAAACAGCTGCGTGTGTGTAACAATACTAGTACTTTTTATATTGAGTTTGTGGATCTGATTTAGGGCATTTATGGAGACTGATCTGGAAGCTTTCAAAGAGAAGAATCCTCAGCTTTAGGTGGTCACTGAACTCAATCGTGGTTATCATCCACTTTTGAAAGGATTTTATCGTAAGACTTCTCTCTCTCTCCTATTTTTTTTAATCTCCTTAGTTTTGGTACAATAATTATGTACTTGCTAGTACAGGTGCATTTGGAAATCAGATCTGTTATTTTGTATTCAATTAATGATTATTAAAACCTCGCTGGCACTAGGAACTTAAGGTGTCAATGATCATCCTAATGAAAACATGAATTCCAGACTTGTATGTCTGACATGATTCTGGTTACTGGCTGCTTGCATAAAGATAAACAAGCTGCCCCTGCTTATCTTGTTTCTCACTGAACTTAAGAATATTCAATTGGAGAAAGAATGATTACATTCTTCCCGTTGACCTCTGTCATGTTTAGAATGCCATGAAATCTTAAATTAATCTGATTCTTGATTAGATGAAGTAGAGAATAATCTGCATGAATTTTCGATTGTTTTGGGCTTGAAGGTCAGAGTTTCGACGTAAGCATTTTCTTGTTTCCAATATAAAAAATAAATAAATTTCCAACTTGAGTTGCTCGAGGTCATAACAGAAGAGAATGTATCGTCATCTTAAATATATTGCTGCTTTCATATTCTGTCGTTCGTCACCAATATTAACTGTCTTCATTAATTAATCATCTTGTTTTCTCCCCAAAAAATACAGCCTATCTTCATTTCTTCTTCATCTCTGTTTTTTTGCTTTAAATTCTCGGAGAACAATAGTTTTCATGCACTTCAGTAAATTGAAGCACTAAAATTCCAATCGTCATGTTTCCTTCCCCCTTCCTCTTTAATGTCTGGAGTACATAAGTACATAACTGCATGCAAAATCTTCACGTCATCATTTAAGTGCCCCAATGAGAAGGATTATCTGAGTTTAACCAGAAACACAAATTCTGTACTTACGCAGAAAACAAAAATGAGAGGGTGGTCTGCGTCAAGAATATGACTCCCGAGGATGTACTCCAGTGTGCTACAAGGCTTAGAAATTCTCAAGGAAGAAAAGTGTTGAAGCTGAAAACCAGGCACGTAGTTAAGCACCCGAGTGTTCAAGGGACGTGGACAACAGCCTTGAAGATGTGAGAGAACAAAACAAGGGTTGCTTTTTGGGTTTCGTGTGATCGACTCCATATCAGGACTTCGTGGTGAGAACTAGACGTGTTCCAGTTTTAGTATCATTTAGTGAGTTCGTAATTTTGTTCTCGAATTATTCTGGCATCGAGATACATTTCCTCAGGCGAATAGAGTTGTTCCAGCCATGTTTCTTTACTGCGCTTTTTGTTGACTTGATTTGCCTCACTGGCTGGGAGATTCTTGTTTGTTTAGTTGAAATTTACATTAATCCAAGCAACTTGTCTGATGCTTGCTTGTGGCCTGAGGGCTTTGCATAATTCTAGATGCAATTCTACTATCAAATTAGTTGGATGGGATCTTAATTTCATAAATCTGCATTTCAATTTTACGTTAGTGTATTCTCTCCTTTTCAGTTCATGAATTGAGTAAAAGCTAAATCAATTTCCTTATTAAATGTGACATAATTTTACACTATGATTGCTCTGAGAAAGTTTCAGTTTTCATCAGCATGAGATTTGGTGTAGTTTGGTTTACACATGGAAATAAAATAACATTGTAACTTTCTCAAATTGCATAAAAAAGGCAAAGGCAACATCTGTAGTTTCATTAATCCTGATAAATGGATTTCTCATGTACTGTTTCCAATAACTATAAAACAAATGAAATACAATTTTTCGAGGCCTACAATAGAACAAATTTAAGTGTTCATGAACCATATATTCAAAATAAACAAGCATTTTGATTGAGTGAGCTTTTTTTTTTTCCCCCTTTTCCTTACTTTCTATTGATTATGTAGTAATGAGAAATAAAAAGGAAAGGGAAAAGATTTTACTTTGATATCTAATTGAATTACAAGGAGAAACAAACGAACAATCTAGATCTAAACATGTAGTAACCAAAATTCCACAAAACATCCTTCAAAATTCCTAAAACTTACGCAAAGGAGGAAGATCATTATACTAATCATCTTTCACAGATTTGCTTGAATATGCTTGCAACGGTTCGAAAAGAGGAGTGTATACATGGCTACGAATAACATTGATCATAACGAAAGCATTGGCTGCCAAGACGACTAAACTTGCCATCCAGAGTTGAAGGAAGACGTTTTTGCCTCAGAATTCGAGCAAGTAACCCCACATCAACCAATGCGTTTGCGCTCCAATCCACACGGAGATGCAAGCCCAGACCTCTCCATTTAAGCTCCATATTGCTCCATGGAAGTATTATAGGTAGCAGACAGAAGAACCAGACGAAGTACTGCGCTGTTATGACCTGTACGGAAAGATAAGCATACAACGATGATATATACTGCAGATATACTTAGTAGCATGTTGAGACAAGAATTAGATACTACATTGTCACTTACCTTGTTAAATGCCACAAAAGTAACTGTCTGAAGAAATAAACAGAATGGCAAGTCCAAGGCGAAACGGGAAACCAGAATCAGCTGGACTGTGAACTGTGGCAGGAAGGAGATGAGTTTTTCCAGGATTGAAAACTCATGTTCATAGTGGAGATATATGTGGTAGAAATAAATCGAGAAGTTGTGGCGTGGGTCAGTACGCGTGAGATGGTATAGTAATGCCTCGTGCAAGAAATCCCATCCATATAAATAGAAACTCAATCCTGTCAAGATTAAGAAAGTCGATCCAGAAATCATCCCAAACATGACTCTTCTCCAAGTTATCATGTTTCTGAAAAAGTTCCAAATGTTCTGAGAGCAAGTGACTTTTGTGTTGCTCGAGTCGCGGGATGACTTTGATGTTGTAGAACTCCAGTCCACAAGGGCAGGCTTTTTACCAGGTTGAAAATAGAGTGGATCAAGAAGTATGATGATGGGAAGTGCATAAATTATCGGATATACTCTCAAGTGAACAACGAGCCCATACCAGAATGCAGCCTGTAAGATATGGTCTGCAGTCAAAAATCAGAGCAGGCAAATCAAAACACTAGATTCTAACCACAATTTTCGTGAAAGTATATGAATATGTATTTGTAGGAAGAACAGTAAGGCCTGTGGAAATTAAGCCTAAGCACGTGCACAAACAATAAATATCTAGAAATTTGCATCAACAAGGCAGAAATCACAAGGGACAACCAATGAAGAAATAATAATAAGGTATAGAAGTTGTACCATTCATCAGACATTTCAAAATCCATAGCATCATGGAGCAAACAATGGGCTCGCAGTTTCCACGTGTTCCAATCGTGAAGGTGAATGGGTTGAAAAGCCATACCATTGCAGAGTATCTGCATAGTTTCTCAGGAACTCCTCTTAACTTCAGAATTCTGTGGATAAGCAACCCCACAAGTAGATCTGTCAAGTCAATTTAGTTATGATACTTCATCGTCTGCACCAGCGAGAATTCATGAGTAGGATTCACTATCTGGTGCATATCAAGCAATTCATAACTTTAACACACAACTAACTTGGCCGTGCAAAGATAATCCATAAGATTTTCCATGAAGAAGAGCCTTCTATATTTCCTTTTTCCCAACGCTACGTGCTAGATTGTGCAAATGGCATAATTTCAGAAAGAAATCAACTTCCTGTTTGCTTGAGAAAAAAAAAGGGAATCTATATCCAAAAATTAGCATAGCCTCTAAAATTTGGCAGGATGAGTTCATCCATCAAATTCAACTAAATATTATGCAACAACCACATTTAAGAAGTTAACTAACATGAATCGATTCCGTAGTGGGCACATAACCTGCAGCTCTTAGTTCTTTGGCCAGCTCGACAAGTTTAGTATAGATGTCATCCAACTTAGCATGGTATGTGTCCCCAACGAGGAACTCATGAACAATACCATCTACCTCTATCCAACTACAGCCGCGTAGTTTCTGAATGCCTTGCTTGTGCATGATTGACCTAATATTCACTGATTCATCCCATTTCTGATTAGCTGAGTAAATATTTGATAAAAGAACATAGTTTCCTGAGTTCCACGGTTCTAATTCGATTAATATTTCTATAACACATTCAGCCAATTGAGTATTTTTGTGCAACCGGCATCCAGCCAACAAAGCTCCCCAAACTATGGAGTTAGCCTTCATTGGCATACTCAATATCATACTATAAGCTTTGTTTAATAAACCTGCTCGAGCAAGGAGATCAACCATGCTTCCATAATGCTCAATAGTAGGATCCAAAGAATACCAGTCACTCATGCCATAAAAAAACCGATGCCCGTCATCAACAAGACCAGCATGAACACATCCACAAAGTAGACCAAGAAAGGTGTTCCCATCAGCCTTCCACCCACATTTTTGAACTAGGCCAAAACAACTAAATGCCACTTTTGTATGGCCAGTCATAGCCAGACCAGATATGACTGCATTAAAAACTACAAGATCCTTCATTTTCATTCCTCTGAAAATTTCCCAAGCTACATCCATTTTCCCACATTTAGCATACATGTCAATCAAGGCAGTCCCCATAACAGGATTAAGCAGAAACTCGTTCCTATCCATCATGCTGCTAGCCCGTTCCCCCAGTTCCAAAGCTCCAAGCCTAGCACAAGCAGAAAGTACACCTACAATGACATAGCGATCCGGTCCTAAGTTTTCTCTCCGCATCATATGAAATATTTCTAAAGCCTCTTTTGGAAAACCATGAGCTGCATAACCCTGCACCATAGTACCCCAAGTAACAACATCTCTCTCATGCATCCCATCAAAGATAGCGCGCGCCTTCTCCATATGTCCACATTTAGCGTACATATCCACCAAAGCAGTATTCACAAACACATTCCTCCCCATATCAACGTCCAACATATATTTATGAATCCACTCTCCAGCCACCAAATCTCCTAGCTGACTGCAAGCTGACAATGCCCTAACAAGTGTATAACTGTCCGGCTTCAAACCCTCTTGCAACGACTCCCTAAACAAATCAACAGCCTCCTTGAACCTCCCAGTGCCAACATACCCACTCATTACCCCAGCCAATGAAACCACATTCCTTTCAGGCATTTCATCAAACACCTTCCGTGCATCATCCAAACACTCCAGTTTCGAATAAAACCCCACCAACCCAGTATTCACACACGCATCATATTCAAAACCCTCTTTCACAATCAAAGAATGAACATTCACACCCAGCTTAAAGTCCGTATTCTTCACGCAACACTTCAAAACAAAAGAAAATATAAAATTGTTTGCCCAAAATCCCCCGCGACGCATTACGTGAAAGAAATCAATGGCGTCGTCAAAATAATCTTTTGAGACAAACCCACGAATCATAGTGTGGTATAAATGAAAATTGGGCAGCGTCTCGTTGAATAGCGCTGCGGCGTAGTCGGGGCGATTGAAATGGAAAGCGGATTTTAAAACCATATTGAAAATATATTGATCTTGATGAAAGTATAATCTGAAGAGGCGGGCGTGGACGCTCTTGAGTTGGATGAAGGATTTCAAGCCCGGAAAAAGAGCAGCCTTGATCTCCACAGCCGCCATGAGAGACTGTGGAAGTCTCAAATAGCGGTTTTATAATTTTAATGCATTTTGCGCGCGGCGCTGAAGAAGACGAATAAATAAATCTCCATGCTTTGCCTAAATTACAAATTTAACACAAAAATATTTTCCTTTTTCTTCGTGTTTTTTTTTCTTTTTTCTTTTTTATTTTTTTGCAATTTTAATCAATTAACAAGTTTCCGACGAAACATAATTTATTCATCGCACATAAGCAAGCCTCTATTAATTCAAATGAAACCCTCTATTCAATTTTTCTCTATTTCATTTGGTGTTTTATTTTATTTTTTATTCAATTTTCATCATTTTTTTCTCCAATTTCAATTTGTTATGACTTAGTTTAATTTTATAATTATTATTCATGGTTCATTCCACTCAATTAGGGTTTATATTTATTTTTTAATATTTATTTCTTATTTTTTAGTTAATATAATTGATTAATATGGTTGATTATTCCAAAAGTAGGGTATATAATTTTTTAAAATTTTAATTTTTAGCAATAAATGTTGATTATGATTTATAATACTATAATAAAATTTATTTTTGTATTAAACATTTTACAAATATTAAATTTCATAGTGAGACATGAAAAATGGACCAGAAGATTCTATACCCTATCAATTTGGTACACAACACCTGCATCACAAGAACTGTTAAATTGTAGGCATAATATCGTTCAAAGAAGTAATTTAAGATTAATAATTTTCACAAAATTTTATTAATTCGGGTGAAAGATTGAAACAAAAATTCTGGCCGACCACGTCAATTTTTGAGATGCCAAAAAATTACTCCCGTGCTATAAGTATTAAGTTGAGCAAACACAAGATATTGACAATTTTGAAATTTTGAAATAAAATTATTAACAATTGTGCAAACACAAGATATTGATAAACAATTTTCGAGTCCTACAATAGAACAAATTTAAGTGTTCATGAACCATATATTTAAAATAAACAAGCATTTTGATTGAGTGAGCATTTTTTTTCTTTTTCCTTACTTTCTATCGATTATGTGGTAATGAGAAATAAAAAGAAAAGGGAAAAGATTTTACTTTGATATCTAATTGAATTACAAGGAGAAACAAACGAACAAACTAGATCTAAACATGTAGAAACCAAAATTCCACAAAACATCCTTCAAAATTCCAAAAAACTTACGCAAAGGAGGAGATCATTATACTAATCATCTTTCACAGATTTGCTTGAATATGCTTGCAACGGTTTGAAAAGAGGAGTGTATACATGGCTACGAATTAAATTGATCATAACGAAAGTATTGGCTGCCAAGAAGACTATACTTGCCATCCAGAGTTGAAGGAAGACGTTTTTGCCTCGGAATTCGAGTAAGTAACCCCACATCAACCAATGTGTTTGTGCTCCAATCCACATAGAGATGCAAGCCAGACCTCTCCATTTAAGCTTCATATTGCTCCATGGAAGTATTAGAGGTAGCAGACAGAAGAACCAGACGAAGTACTGCGCTGTTATGACCTGTACGGAAAGACGAGCATGAGACGATGATATATAAATTGCAGAGGAACTTAGTAGCATGGTGAGATAAGAATGAGATACTAAATTGTCACTAACCTTGTTAAATGCCACAAAAGCCACTGTCTGAAGAAATAAACAGAATGGCAAGTCCAGGGCAAAACAGGAAACCAGAATCAGCTGGACTGTGAACTGTGGCAGGAAGGAGATGAGTTTTTCCAGGATTGAAAACTCATGTTCATAGTGGAGATATATGTGGTAGAAATAAATCGAGAAGTTGTGGCGTGGGTCAGTACGCGTGAGATGGTATAGTAATGCCTCGTGCAAGAAATCCCATCCATATAAATAGAAACTCGATCCTGTCAAGATTAAGAAAGTCGATCCAGAAATCATCCCAAACATGACTCTTCTCCAAGTTATCATATTTCTGAAAAAGTTCCAAATGTTCTGAGAGCAAGTGACTTTTGTGTTGCTCGAGTCGTGGGATGACTTTGATGTTGTAGAACTCCAGTCCACAAGGGCAGGCTTTTTACCAGGTTGAAAATAGAGTGGATCAAGAAGTATGATGATGGGAAGTGCATAAATTATCGGATATACTCTCAAGTGAACAACGAGCCCATACCAGAATGCAGCCTGTAAGATATGGTCTGCAGTCAAAAATCAGAGCAGGCAAATCAAAACACTAGATTCTAACCACAATTTTCGTGAAAGTATATGAATATGTATTTGTAGGAAGAACAGTAAGGCCTGTGGAAATTAAGCCTAAGCAAGTGCACAAACAATAAATATTTAGAAATTTGCATCAACAAGGCAGAAATCACAAGGGACAACCAATGAAGAAATAATAATAAGGTATAGAAGTTGTACCATTCATCAGACATTTCAAAATCCATAGCATCATGGAGCAAACAATGGGCTCGCAGTTTCCACGTGTTCCAATCGTGAAGGTGAATGGGTTGAAAAGCCATACCATTGCAGAGTATCTGCATAGTTTCTCAGGAACTCCTCTTAACTTCAGAATTCTGTGGATAAGCAACCCCACAAGTAGATCTGTCAAGTCAATTTAGTTATGATACTTCATCGTCTGCACCAGCGAGAATTCATGAGTAGGATTCACTATCTGGTGCATATCAAGCAATTCATAACTTAACACATGATTAACTTCCATAATTTCTTTTTCCCAACATTACGGGCTAGATTGTGCGAATGCCGAACTTTCAGAAAGAAACCAAAATTTTTGTTTGCTTGAGAAAAAAACAAGGGAACCTATATCTAGAAATTAGTATAGCATCTAAAATTTGGCAGCATGAGTTCATCAAACAAATTCAACTAAATATTATGCAACAACCACATTTGAGAAGTTAATCAGCACGAATCAATTCCAAATCAACAAAATCTAAAATCTACTGACAACAAGATTTGCATCGAGATCATACAGCATTACTAATAACTGAGTCAAAATTTATATCAAGCTGATTAAAAAGCTATTTTGAAACACAAAAAAAGTAATTTGTTATTAAACTGATACAAACATACCTGAAGCTGAGAACATAAATTTTCCCCACGACTGATGCAGAAGTGAATTAGGCATCAGAAGAAAAGCTAACAATGGAGAATACCGATACGTCGATCTTTCATATGGAGATTTCCCAGAGGCCATTAATGCCGCGGCGTCGGAGAAAACGAAATAGTCAATATCTGTGTATCTAACTTCCATATGAGCATCTTGCCACTCGCCGTACAAAATCAAAACTACACGAAATATTGCTGAGAGAAGAAGCAGAGATCGGAAACTTATTTCCGCCATTGCTGAAGTTTCGAAGCCGATTTAACAGCCGCCTACTGTCATACTGAGCCCAGCTTCAATTTCAAATGCTACAAAATACAATTCCAAATGTAACAAAAATCATTTTATTTTTTTTTGTGTAGATGCAATTAGCACTGTTCAGAATTTCATTTATGTTTAAAAAAACATTTTATAAAGCATATACAATGCCAATTTCTTGTTATACAATGACTATTCATTAGGGTTTACCATTTGAAGCTACTTATATCAATTGAAAAATAAGAAAAGCAAATAAATTTGAGTGAGAAATTACCACACGGTTCAGAAATTTTGAAGTGTTAAAGACGGCGGCTTGGACAGCAGAGTGGCGGCGGATCGATCGACCGTCGTCGCGCAGGGGTTGGGGGTGGCCGGGTGGGGTCTATGGTGGGAGGTGATATTTTTCAATATAAATATTTCCATTTCTAACACAAACATTTCAATGTAGGTGTACATATTTTTTTTGTTTTAAAAAAAGAAAATGATGTTGTTGCAATATATATTCGCAAATTCTTTTGTACATAAGATGCACTCAATATATTCATTAGATTAATGAATGTTGACTTGATCAATACATTGACTAAAAAATTTATTAAAACATGTGATATTTTTTAGAAATATAATTAATTTCTTTTTTTTTGAGTGATAATTTTTACTTTTTAATGTTACAATTGATACTGATTTTGACAATTTTTTTCTATTTTTTTTTTCTTAACGATACTTTATTACAATAATTCTTGTAGCATAGTGATATTTTTTTTCCTTTATAAAAGGATATAATATTAGGAACTAATCGCAACCCTCATCTCTCCTCGGTATGAGATTTTCTATTGGATCATTTGTATTGCATTCTTTGTTAATTATTTTTCCTAGTTTTTTTAATTTTTTTTCTTTGATTTTAATTTAGGGTGTTTTTATATACACCACAAATTTTTCAATATACATTCCTACTAAATTTAATTCAAAAATAAATAACTATTAATTTACTTAAAAACCATTTTACTTCAAAAAATAACAAATCCTTACTAAACAATTAAGAAATAAAAATAAAATCATAATAAAAAAAATATAACACCACAATTGAATTTCCATTGAAATATGGTCTGCTATATTTCATAAAAACCTACTCTGAACTATTAAAGAAAGTTTGACTACAAAAAAATCGTGAAATCAATGATGCAACACAGATGAAAAGACACTAATGATGTAAATTAATTGCTCTAGTTTTTTTAGCAATGATCTTGGAAGAATTTTTTAACGAGTTTGGGTCCAAAAATACTTCTATCCTCTCAATTGGCAAAAGAATTTCCGATCTTTTCTCCCTTTGCTTTGATGGGCGATAATTAATTTAAACTAATTATTAAACTTAAGGGTAAAAAGGGGGTAAATGTGTGGTGTATACAGAAAAAATACTAAAAAAATTAGAGAAACCATGTATGTAGCAAATGTGGTGGGTATTGAAAAAATAATAGTACAAATGAAAATACTTTTAATTTATTGTGTTTTAGTTTAATTTACACTTGTTATTTATAATTTATTCTACCCAATTAGGGTGCATTATAATTTTTACTTTTAAATTTTTATTTTTAATTATTAATTAATTATTTCAAAAATTAAATATCATAAAAACATAACGAACCTTACTTGGAAATTCAACAATAAATATTTAATAGACGATTTAGTGTGGATTTCCCATTCACAAAAAAAGGAGACATGCAATAAAGTTTTAATTAAAAAACTGTTTACTTTTGTAAATATCCAAGTTCTCTTAACACTCAATCTTTTAATATACAATCCCTAAGAAAAATATACCTTTCAATATGCAACAAAAAAAAACTATAAAAGTATTAATTGTCAAATAAATGACTATCTTTTGAAAAAATTTATAACTTTGATAGGATTCAATAAACTCCTAAGTTTCCGATGAAATTTGTCCTATAATTGACGTAATTTTTACAGTTGTTAGGATTAACGCTATTTTTTTTTCCTAAAAAATGTTGGATTTGTTAACACTACTGCAGCATGCAGCGTGCATAGGAGCAGCACATGCAAGGGTTGCATGCATGTGTGCTTACGTGGCAGGAGGATCACGCTTCATCTACATTTCCACCGTTGATCTAGCTAGACGCGGATCAACAATCGTAGCCGTAGATTAGTTTTATTTTTCCCGCTTATTATAACTACACTATATACGGAAGAAACACAATAATGTTGAACTGTAATTTCATAAAACCACGGTTGAATAAAAGGTTTTGATATTTTTCTGTAGTAATTTGATGCATAATTCACAAATTCTTCATGGTATCTAGAGCCATAATCGTTTCTCCTTGATTCCTGATCATACTTGATCCTTTTTTCTCCGATTGAATTTTTCATTTTTCCTTGATCGGTTGATCTTTGATTACGACGAAGAAGAATACACAATTTTCGTGGCGACAAGCTCGTGATGAAGAGCTCGGCTTCATGGGGAATCCACCTCTCGAGTGTGGTGATCATAGCGACACCAGTAATGCTCGCCGGAATCCAGCAACTTCTGAGGTCGATTCGACACCACAGATCAACAATCAAATTCCTCACACTAGTGAACGATCAGACGGATTGCAGCTAGGTTCTAAACCTGAGAGCCATAATCATCGATCTCTTGCCAACGATGAACTCTATCTGGCGCCTAGCGAGCATCCAGGTATGAATCTTACCTCCGATCTGTTCGATGGGACAAATTTTCATGGCTGGTGTCGTTCTATTCGACGAGGATTATTATCTCAGAATAAATTGCGCATTATTGATGGTTCTATGCTTCAACCTAGACGAGACTCTGTTGATTACATGCAATGGGTTCGAGTTGACTACATTGTATTCAATTGGATCTGTAACTCGATGATCAAGGATATATCACGAAGTTTTCAAAATCTGGAGACGTCACAACAACTATGGGATGAACTGCAACGTCGATTTGGTAAAAAGAACGGTCCTCGCATCTATAAATTGCGTAGAGATATAGCCACATATAGCCAACAATCTCAAAGTGTGATGCTGTATTTCAATAACCTCACTTCTTTGTGGGATGATTTAGCTTTGCTCAAAAATTCTAGATCATGTGTTTGTAAAGCACAAGAGGATCTCAAAGCTGATTTAGAATAAGAACACCTTATGCAGTTTTTAATGGGACTTGATGACAGTTTTAAGACTATAAGACAACAGATTTTGATAATGAATCCCTTCCCTAACCTTAGTCAAGCCTATTCTATGATTCTTCAGGTTGAAGAACAAATAAAGGTTACAAATCAGTATACTGAAGGAATGGATCACACTGCTTTGTATAGCACTCAGAAAGGAGTTTTTAAAGGAGATACTCATTATAAAAGAAGACTGACAAAAGAAGAGAAGAGTAAGCTAAGGTGTGACCACTTTGGGGGGATGGGTCATGTTAAGGCAGATTGCTTTGATCTTGTAGGTGTGCCAGATTGGTCTAGGAAATTTAAAGCAGAAAGATCAAAAGGAAAGGCACACTATGCATTGCAACTAGAACTGGAAATGAGCCAAACTACTCGCGAGATACTCGGGTATCGGCTCGAAAAAAGCTCGTTCGAGACTGGCTCGTTTATTAAACGAGTCGAGCTCGAGCCTGCTAAACGAGCTCGCCATTTTCTCGAGCCGAGCTCGAGCTTAGCTCGTCCAGCTCATGAGCTAACTCGGCTCGTGAGGTTCTCGAGCTTTTTAACGAGCTATCACACGAACTGTCTCGCGAGTCGACTTGCGAGTAGTTAAACGAGCCGAGCTCGAGCCTGGCTCGCGAGTAGTTAAACGAGCCGAGCTCGAGCCGGGCTCACGAGCTATTCGATTTAGGACTCGAGATACATACTATTTTTGTAATTTTTAAAATGTTATTTATTTATATTGTAACTTTTGTCAAATTAATATTTTTCATTAAAAATAAAATAAAATTAATGATATTAACTATTGAACTAATATTATTAAAGTTATGAAATCAATGATCAAGATTCAAGAGTAACAATTATATACACAAACAGACAAACTAATGTAATATATATTTATATACATATTATATATAATAGGGTTAATTACTATAAAATACACAGACTTTGACAAGATTTGCAAATTAGACACAAACTTTAAAATTTTGCAATTAAAACACAAACTTACATTTTTTTGCAAAATAGACAAACTCAAAGCAAAATTTTAAAATCAATTGAATTTGAAAACCGCAAAGCCATAAACATTGTTCACCTTTCGATTTAGATGACATTGCATTGGTTTTAATAAGTGAAAATGAATTACATGTTGCAAATTCTCATTTTTCCGTTAGTCTGAAAATTTTGAGTTTGTCTATTTTGCAAAAAAAATGTAAGTTTGTGTTTTAATTGCAAAATTTTAAAGTTTGTGTCTGATTTGCAAATCTTGTCAAAGTGTGTGTATTTTATAGTAATTAACCCTATATAATATAGTTATCTTATTTATAATTTTACATAATATATTAGTATAATAAATGATAATAAAATGAAATATGAAATGATATTATATTAATATTATCAACATTAAGAAATTGAACACTGAATAATAAATACAAAGTAATAAGAAAAATTGTGAATAATATTTAAAAAATAGTATTTCCCAATTCATTAAATAATATATATGAAATGAAATCAATCATTTTATTCTAATATTATCAAAATTAAGAAATCAGATGCTTAACACAAGAGTAGGTGAGTAATAGAAGAAATTAAAGAAAAAGAAATTAACATTATATATTTATATATTATATAATAAATAGATTATAGTCCATATTAGATTAATAGTTAAAACCTACAAGAATATAAGTTATAAATTATAAAATGATAATATGTGTACAGTAATAAAGGAAAAAAGAAATTAAAAAATTATGATTTATATTGACAATTTGATAAAATGATACTTATCATTAAATATTAATACATGAAATATAATCAATGATATTAAACTAATATTATCGAAAGTAACAAAATAATAAAGGGAAAAAAAATTAACAAAAATTATAACTAATCAAACGTTCATGAGTAAATGAGTAATAATATTCTTAGCACCAATGTTATATAGGTAATCTTAACTTCTTAGTTATATGTATATTATCATCTATCGATTAGTATTCTAGTATATAGTCATTAACTTATAAGAATATATATAACATGTGGAAAAAATAGATTATAGCTAGCCCATCTTAGAACATTAGTTATAATTTATAAGAATATACGTTATAAATTATAAATTTATAACTTGTGTAAAGTAATAAATGAAAAATGAAATAAAATTAAGATTAATATTGACAACTTGACAAATAATACTCATCATTAAATATTAATACATGAAATTAAATCAATGAAAGTGAACTAATATTATTGAAAGTAACAAAATAATAAAGGAAAAGAAAAAATTAACAAAAAATATAACTAATCAAATGTTCAATAGTAACAATGTTCTTAGCATCAATATGATATAATTAATCTTAAACTCTTAGTTATATAAACTATCATATCATATGGTATACAATTGATATTAGTTAAAATGTACATAACAATAAAAGGGAAAAAGAAAATTAACAAAAATTAAAACTAATATTAACAAAATAATCATTCTCAATTCATGATTAAATAAGAAATGAAATATTAAAGATTAATAATATTCTTATATACTTAGTTATATATACTATTTGTATTATAGTATATAATTTTATAGGTAGTATAATTGTGAATGTAAACGAGCTCGAACTCGAGCCCGAGCTGAGCTCGAGTTTGAGCCCGAGCTGAGCTCGAGTTTGAGCTCGAATTTTAAATAATCAAGTCGAGCCCGAGCCGAGCTCGAGTTCGAGCTCGAATTTTAAATAATCGAGTTGAGCCCGAGCCAAGCTCGAACTCGATTTTTTCCTATCGAGCCGAGCTAGAGCCCGAGTTCAAAGCTCGAGTCGAGCTCGAGCTCATGAATCTCTAAACGAGCTGAGCTCGAGCCCGGTGGTACTCGGCTCGACTCGGCTCGTATACAGCCCTAATTGCAACAGGAAGATGACAGTAACTCTATGGATCTGGAGTCTCACAAAGGAGTAAGAGGTGTGGAGTCTAAGGATTCTTTGGCTGGTGTGGGACATATTATACAAACAGAACTAGCAAAGCATTTGACTCAGTTTCTACAGAAAGGCTCTAAAGGAGACTCTTCATCAGAAGGCAATGTAAATCTTGCCAACATGGGTGAAGTTGATTTAGGATCATCTCCTATAGCCTTTAAAGGACACTATGCCTTTGGAGCATCTACTTCGGTTGCTCAGACTGATTGGATAGTGGATTCTGGTGCAAGTTATCATATGTGTTTCAATCTTACCCTACTTACAGACATGAAACGGCTCAAGCACCCTTTGCAGATTTTCATTCCAGATGACAACAGTATATGGGTATATCTTGCAGGGACTGCACGTTTGAATGATAATTTGGTGTTGAATAATGTCTTATTTGCTCCTCAATTTACACATAATCTACTATCTGTGGGACAGTTAACTAAGGATTTGAACTGCAAGGTGACTTTCTTGGCTTCCCATTGCATGGTTCAAAGAAGGACAGATGATCTTATGTTAGGAATATGCAAATTGAAGAAATCACTTTATGTGTTCCCACAAGAATCTCCTGCAGCAGGGAGAGTTTTATTAGCTACTACAGATTTAAATGTCATTAGGTTACATGAGGTTCTTGGTCATCCTTCCATCACTACCATGGAACATCTTGCTCAATGCAAGAAGAGAATGAGGTCAGATGATTTAGAGACACTCAAAGCATGTGAAGTGTGCTGTCAAGCAAAACAACAAAGAAATCATTTTCCTTTATTTCATAGGCGCAGTGCTGAGTTATTTGATCTTGTACACATGGATGTGTGGGGTCCATGTAACCTAGAGACTGTGACTGGTACTTCTTTCTTCCTCACTGTAGTTGAGGATCATAGCAGAGCTACTTGGACTTTTCTGTTCAAGTCCAAGCTTCAGGTATGGACCATAATCAAGAATTTTCTACACACGGTTCATACTCAATTTGGGAAGCAAGTTAAAATTCTCAGAACAGACAATGGAGGGGAGTTCATTAACCATCATGTTCAGACAATTGTGCAAGAACATGACATTCATTATCAGAGAACCTGTGTTTACTCCCCCCCAGCAAAATGGGGTTGTGGAAAGAAAACATAGACATTTGCTGTAGATAGCAAAGGCTTTAATGTTTCATAGTGGTCTGCCATCTCAGTTTTGGCCATACTCTATATTGCATGCCACTTGGCTCATTAACAGACTCCCTTCAGTTGTCTTAAACTGGATTTCTCCTTATGAGGTGTTATTTGGGCAATCACCACAGCTCTCTGATCTACAACCTTTTGGTTGTTTAGCTTACATGGGCAATACTTTGCCTTCTAAAACCAAGTTTGATTCCAGGAGTATAAAGTGCATATTTCTTGGTTTTTCTCCACACTACAAAGGCTATACACTGTATAATTTGGTAAGTCACAAGATCACTGTCAGCAGAGATGTTGTATTCATTCCTACCACTTTTCCCTTACAATCCTTACAGAAGGAATCTCTGCCATTTTAGAGTTTTGAATTCTCTGTTCCTGTTGTCTCTGATACTACTCCAGATACATTACCTTCCACCACATGCTTAGAGCATGCTGATCTTGACCATGTCTCTACATCTAATGACACTGAGTCCTTACAGACTGATATTATTGAACCCCTCTCTACCTCTACAGATACTAAATTCTCAGATTTCATACCTCATGGGATTCAATCTTCACCAGAGTACCAGATCCCTGCTACTGTAGATGATGCTACCACACTTCGAAGGAGTACTAGAACTTGTCATCCATCCACTTATCTTCAGGATTACTTTTGTAATTCTGCACACATTTCAAACATCACAGATCATTCCCAAAGACTTACACCTCATACTTTTCCTTATTTCATTTCTCTAGCCTTATCTGCTGATTATGTTGCTTGTTTGATGAATGTCCAGACTATTACAGAACCCAAAAACTACTCAGAAGCTTGTAAAGTCCCTGAATGGCAAGCTGCAATGGAAAAAGAATTAGTAGCCCTGGAAGAGAATAACACCTGGGAAGTCACTACATTACCTGCTGGGAAGGTGGCTATAGGATCCAAGTGGGTGTTTAAGGTGAAACTAAAGTCAGATGGTTCTGTTGAACGCTATAAGGCACGGCTAGTAGCCAAAGGCTACAATCAATCATTTGGGATTGACTATCATGAAGTCTTTTCTCCTGTGGCCAAAATGGTGACAGTGAGGCTCTTCTTTGCTTTGGCAACTCAGTTTTCTTGGCATTTACACTAAATAGACATCAATAATGCCTTTTTACATGGGCATCTAACTGATGAAATCTACATGGTCTTGCCATAGGGATACAACAAAGGAGAGCAGGGCCAAGTTTGCAAACTTGTCAAAAGCTTGTATGGGCTCAAACAGGCAGGCATCCAGAGAGTGGAACCATGAGTTAGGTAAGCATCTTCTATCTCTTGGTTTCTCCCAATCTTCCAGTGATCATTGTTTTTACCTCAAGGGATCAGGTTCTACCTTTATTGCTCTCCTAGTTTATGTAGATGATATCCTGCTCCTTGGTCCGTCCCTTGATCTCATTACTTCTGTGAAGGATTCTCTACACCAAGCCTTTACTATCAAAGATCTAGGAGAGGCAAAGTTCTTCTTGGGTATGGAAATCGCCCGTTCTACTACTGGTACCTTCTTGTGTCAACGAAAATATATATTAGATCATCTTGATTCCACTGGGATGAGTGGGAGTAGAATTGCTAGTACACCCTTTCCCTCTGGACTCACTTTACACAAAAGGGGTGATCTTCTTGAAGATTCTGATTCCTATAGAAGGCTGGTAGGTAAACTCCTCTATTTAAACCTTACACGACCAGACCTCTCTTACTCCGTGCAGTAATTAAATCAGTTTATAAATAAACCCACTGTTGATCACTGGAATGCTGCCCTACATGTTCTGTGTTATCTAAAGGGAACACCTTCTCTGGGCCTTTTATACTCTCCTTCTCAAACGTTCGAGCTCACAGCTCATTGTGATGCTGACTGGGGTTCGTGCCTTGATACTAGGCGCTTTTTAACTGGTTATTGCATCTCTTTAGGTTCCTGTTTGGTTTCTTGGCGGTGTAAGAAACAGGACACAGTCTCCTTGTCTACTGCGGAGGCGGAGTATCGCAGCTTGAGCTACACCACACGTGAGTTGTTATGGTTATCCTTCATGCTTCGAGATTTCTCCGCTCATCTTGCGCTTCCCATTCCTATATATTGTGATAATCAAGTAACTATTCAAATCTCCCAAAATCAAGTATATCACGAGCGGACCAAGCATTTGGACATCGATTGTCACTTTGCTCGCACTCATTATCAACAAGGGTTTATTGCTCCATCTTATGTTTCTTCTTCTACTCAGCTCGCGGATTTGTTCACGAAGTCACTCTCGGGGCCTCGCTTCCGTTTGTTATTGACCAGCCTCCGACTTGGTGATCTCCACCGCGTCGGCGCTGCGGGGGGCTGTTAACACTACTGCAGCATGCATCGTGCATATGAGCAGCACATGCAAGGGTTGCATGCATGTGTGCTTACGTGGCAGGAGGATCACGCTTCATCTACATTTCCACCGTTGATCTAGCTAGACGCGGATCAACAATCGTAGCCGTAGATTAGTTTTATTTTTCCCACTTATTGTAACTACACTATATAAGGAAGAAACACAATAATGTTGAACTGTAATTTCATAAAACCACGGTTGAATAAAAGGTTTTGATATTTTTCTGTAGTAATTTGATGCATAATTCACAAATTCTTCAGAATTTACCAGAATAATAATAATAATAATAATAAAATATTTTTAAAAACTATCAAAATGGGTGTTTCTATATACACCGTTAAATTTTTTAAATACACTACTATTAACTTTAATTTAAAATTAAATAATTACTAATTTACTTAAATATCATTTTCAATAAAAAAAAAACATTTCATTGATTAAAAATTAATTAAAAAAAAAGGGCTGACCTTTCTACTTCCCCTCCAAACACTTTCTCTCTCATCTCCCTCTACCATTTTTGCAGAGTTGGAGAGTTGCATCTTGTTATTTTCTACAAACTTCTACTATAACGCCCCCTTCTTCTTTCTTTCTCACTCCACTTTCTCCCTCCTCTTCGGCTCCCCTCCGCCATCATAGCCTCCTTCTTCTTTCTTGCCCACCCCACTTTCTCCCTCCTCTTCGGCTTCCCCTCTGCCGCCATAGCTATTCTTCATTGATATTACCACACTTTGTAGAGTGAGCAGAAGGAAGATAGAGCGTAATTGTTATCGTCTTGCTCACGCATCTTCTCTTCCTTCAAAATCGACGTCTCACGTTGCTCTTCTTCTATCTCTCATTTTTCAGAGTAGTTTTTTTTCGATGGGAAGCATTTGGATATTTGAATTCCGAGAGAGAAATGAGATGAGAATGAGTGAGCAGCGAAAATAACATAAATTCAGATTGAAAGCTACATATTAAAACATAAAATTGCAAGATTATGAAATTAATCAATTTAGTTTTTCTCATTTCCACATCTTTCCATCAAATCGCTGCTTCGAGTTCTTCTGTCTCCGCATTTCTCTTTTTCAGATTAGTTTAAATTATTTTATAATCGAAGGGTACAATGAGAAAATAGCGTGATGTATGAAGGAAAATTAATAAATATTTTTAAAAATAGTGGTGTATTTAATAAATATGGTGCATTTAGAAAATTTAGTGGTGTATATAGAAAAATCCTACCAACATTAGAAAGTCAAAAACCAAAATTTATTTGACGATTAACCACTCTAAAACACTATTAAAAGATACATACTCCATTTGCGGATTGCGCTCGTAACAAAAAAGAAAAAAAAAAGAGTGAAGTTGATACATAATTATCTAATTGTATACTATTTTACTATTTCAAAAACAAAATATTACATTTTCCTAAAAAAATAATTCTGGGACAGATGACCTAAGGTATAATGAGTCACCAGTTGTAAAAAAAATGAAAAAAATATATAAGTATATAGTTTTGAAGATACACGTGTATTTGAATTCGATGAAATGTGGAAACCATGGGCGTGGCAAGAGATAGGATGCTGGTTTTACAGTAAAAATAAGTTTTATTGAGCCATCTAATTATTATATAATTATTGAATTATTATCCAATACCCACAATTAGAGTGTGGGCCCCGCTCCCCATTTTTTCATTTCTACACTATATAGAGAATTGAATAAAAAGCACCGACGAGAACAGTCTTGAACTTGGAGAAAACAGTGAGACTGAGATGAGGTCTGTCGTTTCATTCGGTAGAGTGTGTCATTTAATGGAAGAAGGCGGTAGGCGGTCGTCGGCGGCGAGCCTTCGCTATTTCAGCGAAAGCAAAGGCCGTATGTTCAGCGAAGAAGAGCGCGCTAAAGAAACCGTTTATATTCAGGTTTTCCTCGTTTTTTTTTTTTTACTGTTATTTTCTTCAAATAATTTGGTTTATTATGCTATGATCTGATGAGGTAGACTTTCCATATTTTTTTCTTGTGGGAAAAAAAGTAAAAAAAAGAAAAGAAAAAAAGATCGCCGTTGCCGGGGATCGAACCCGGGTCACCCGCGTGACAGGCGGGAATACTCACCACTATACTACAACGACTTGTTGGTTTGATTTTCTATGTTGAAAATATTTATTTTTTAATGATTTTTGGGAGTGAAGAAAATGGAGAGAGAAAGGATGGAAAAGCTGAAGAAGAAGGCGGAGAGAGAGAAAGCCGAGAAGGAGAAATCTGATACGGTAATTCTTTGTATTTTTATTATTTAATTATTGAGTTTATTAATCTGTGATCATTTAGATTAATTTTGGGAAAAATCTTTGTTATTACGTACCTTAACTCAATTAAGAAGCTAAATCTGTCTTGGATAGGGAGAAAATATTTTTGTTTTTATTTTCTGATTCATTAAAGGACAATTTGCCTCATAAATATGATGTCATTGTTTAATTTGTACTAGTATATGGATAAAGAACTTATTGTTGTTGGATAACTTATATATATTCTTGAACATAAATTAATTTTCAGCAATTTATGATTGTGTCATCTTTTTTTTTTTTTTCTTATTTTTACTTTTGCTAGAAGGGTGAAGAGGGTGGTTCTCACAAGAGCTGAAGTGGGAGGTCAGAAGTGTGGGTGCAAAGAAATTAAATAAATGCAACAAGTGTAGTTGATGTTGTGTTAGGCTTAATCATATAGGCAGCTTCATCTTTTTGTAAATAAGTTTTGTAAGTTGTGAACAGCAGCATTCCAACCTGGTTCTACTATATATATGTGAAGAGTTGCTTATAAATACAAAATCTTCCTTGTTTGGTTAATTAAATAACATATCATCGTGTTTTGATATGTGCATTTAGTTACACGATAATCATATTTATTGAAGCATATCAAATGTGCAAATTTTCATTTTCAATTCATGTTTAGCTTTTACTTTACCAATATTGATGATAAGGCCACAGAGAAACTGAGGCATCGTGTAGTTTTCAGAGATTTTGTCTAAATTTATTTTGGAATTGACGATGATCATGTTCGTGAACGGAAATTAAATCATTGACAAAAAAAATTAAAAATATATTAAAATTTTAAAAAATATATCGCCGTTGCCGGGGATCGAACCCGGGTCACCCGCGTGACAGGCGGGAATACTTACCACTATACTACAACGACTTGATGGTTGCATTTTTGTTAAACAAATTTATAATTTTAATTAACATTGGGGATAAAGAAATGGAGAGAATGTTTATGATAATTTATAATTTATCGAGTCCTTCATTGAGAAAGCTAGTGTAATGTTCTTATTTCTTAAGAAAGAATAACGTTTTTAAGTAAATAACTTACTTTTCGAAGAATAATTAGCACTTTTAATAATTAGGATATATTCCATCCACCCTCTGAATGAGTGTCGTTCTAACATTTTAATTTTGTTTCACAAAAAAGTCATTCAACAAATTCGACATATAAAATTAATATTTTTCTCACGTTTGCCCTCATTTAATGCATTCAAATATATATATATATAACGTATTTAATGTATTCACACAAGAGTGTATTAGATAAATTAATTAATTTATTAATTTATATATATTTATTCAAAATGACATTTAAACATAAAAGGATGGAGTATTTTTGTTAATTGCAGAAGTTAACCCTTTCAACTTTCGTGTAACTTAGATGAGGAACGCATAATTAAACTCAGCTGTCTTGGGCTAATTAAATTAAGGCAAAAACTTTCATGCAACAACTGTAAATAACACTATTTCAGACGGGTCGGGTCAAATCCGCGCTTTGACCCGGTCAACGCGGGTCAACCCGCCAAAAAGTGAAAAAAAACGGTAAAATTAGTATCAACAGTCTCACTAAAAAGTATCATCAAAAATTCGAAAAGTATCATCCGTATCATTAAAAAGTAAGGGGTCTGCTAGTTATTTTATACTTGTTTATTTAGTTCAAATTGTGATTTTTTCCATTCGAATTGATCTTTAGAGCTTAGTCGTTTAGAGTTTTATTAGTGTTCATGATTTTTTAAAGGGTTCATGTTTTTTAGGGGGGGTTTTTAGGGTTCATGGTTTTTAGGGGGTTTTTTTTCATTTTTTTGGGGGGTTTTTTTAGGGTATATTTTGTTTTTTTAGAGTTTTTTGGGGGTGTTTTTAGGGGTTTATTTTGTGTTTATTAGGATTTTTTGGGGGTGTTTTTAGGGGTTTATTTTGTGTTTTTTAGGGTTCTTTAGGGTGTTTTTAGGGGTTTATTTTGTGTTTTTTAAGGTTTTTTGGGGTGTTTTTAGGGGTTTATTTTGTATTTTTTAGGATTTCTTAATTCTATTTAATACTCATTTCAAACAAATTAAATCAATTTATTTTAATTTTAGGGTTCACTAATATTTTTTTGGGTATATATTTTTGGGGAACAAATAAAATTGCTAAAAAAAGACAAAAATAAGTACAAAAAATTGCCCAAAAAAATTGGGAAAAAAACTGAGAAAAACACACAGAAAAAAAAAATAAAAAAAATAAACGGGTGCGTGAACCCCACGCGCCGTCTGAAATAGCGCCTGAAATAAGGGAGAATGGGGGGTGTTGCATGGAATACCTTCTCTTAAATTAATTGATTGTCACAATCTTTGACATATTCCTGCAACGAGACTAAACCAAAATTTCAGTATACAAATTACAAAACATCACTTGTGATAAGTTGAGAACAACTACTTAACTAACTAAATTAATTGAGTCAATTTTCCTTCAAAATAACATCGCCAAAATAGTAAATCCAAAGAAAATCTTCAACATACAGTACAAACCCTCTATGCTAAAAAAAGATTATTACGTATTTGAAAAAGCAAAACTATTCGATGGGACTTATTTGATTGTAACGTGTAAACTGCTCCATGCTTGCATCAACATTTCTTTAAAAAAAATGTTAAGCTAAATTTGAAAAAATAAAATAAAAATTGTGGTTGCTCATTTGCCAGTATTTTTGCCCCATATCGATCTTATAAATACAAATATATAGTTTCAAAATTGCTGAGCTTGGGTAAACAATAACAAAAAATATATATACATTAAATAGGAATAATTTCACTTTTAGTCCTAATAAAATAGGATCAGAATACTTTTGGTCCCATAACTTACATTTCTAGTCTCATAGTTTATTAGATGTACACTTTTGGTCCCAATTGTTTTTTTTTTTTCCGACATTTTTAGTCCTAAAACTAGCAGTTTATTTTTTTCGACTTTTTTTCTGTATATTTTGTCAAGAATTTTGTTGAACAAAAACCTTATATTGACAAGAAGTTGAAATGATTTTGTTGGGCATTTTAATTTGCTTGATATTTTGTTGAATACTTTGCTGAAAATTCTCGAGATATTATGTTATTTTGTTGAGTATTATGCTTGATTTTTTGCTAGATATTTTCATCATTTCTCTTAATGATTTACTAAAAAAATGAAGCCAAAAATTAAAGTCCTTTGAATATATATATATATATATATATATGTATAACTATGTATAATAGCATGTGAAAATGGAATGAACAAAGTAAAAATTTATCTTCAAAAGGCTTGCAACTCTGTACTTTAATATCTGTTAAGTGGCTATTAGTTTTAGGACTAAAAATGTTGAAAAAAATATTTGGGACCAAAAATATTGAGCTAATAAAGTATAGGATCAAAACTGTAAGATATAAGACCAAAAATATTTTGATCCTATTTTAGTGGGACTAAAAATGAAATTATCCTATTCGACAAACCATTTTTTGGATTTGAGAGACAATATGAATAAAATAATGGGACTTTGTATTAGACCTATGAGGACTAAGGATTAAATGCATTATGTGCAATTATATTTGAGGTTCTAGTGCTCTAAATACTAACAGTTATGGCCTCTAGAGGTTGCAAAGAATAATGATCGCAATACGCAGATTGAGTTCCAGCTCAATGTGCACAATGTTGGATTTAATCACATAAACAGGAAAGTTTATTAACCCAAATTAAATATCTAATCATGAAATCTCTCTATGTCGAAATCATCGAGACATAAAATCATAAACTGAATGCGGAAGCGTACCTGAATCATAAATATTTAGATCTTTTTGTTGAATCGGCGCGGTTGAATTTGTTATGAATCTTCCAAACGAACGGTATCACCTTTGTTTTGCTTTCTATAGAAGGAATACAGACTGCGGAATGAAGTACCGTCGTTTGGGGACTATAACCCTAAATATATAACTGTGTATATTTGTGATTTTCCATTTGGTCCCTCAACAAATTAAATATCTCTTTATGGTATCTACACATTAATTCCATGATTATTTGATATCTTTAATAGTCCATAATTAAACCTTAGTAGATCACTTTAATTGGACTTACCATAAACCAACTATACACATTTTATTTTATATATGTAAGTCCACTAAATGGAAATTTTCCAACAATCTCCCACTTGGACTACATATATATAACCGGATAAATGTGCATTTCCTTATTGAACTCAAACCTTGCTGTTACTTTAAGGTATCCTGAAAACAATCTTGTCCATCAACTATACTAATATAGGACTAAAGAGGTTTTCATCACATTATATGCGTGAATCAACCCATCATTAATCACATATACCAATACAATTAATGACAGATCAATCATGGTGTATAGGATGAAAATTATTGCAATGTGATCTTACATATCTATTTCCAACTGGTCCAACTTTAAACTTTAGTGAGATCAATCATAACCAAAATTGAACAGAGTGTACGAACTGAATACCAAAATCCGTACGGAATTTTCCAAAACACAAAAATGTGATCCATAACTGAAGTATAGAACATTAACCGTACACAGACTCCCACTGAACCAAAGAATCCTTAAATAACATAACACCTATATGAGCAATATACTCACAAAGACCTTGGGTGATAATTTCTTGATTAGCAGATCCGCTATAAATGAGTCCGTCCTTATATGTTCTATAATAATATGTTCACTCTGTAATATTCCTTCACAACTAGGAACTTTGTCAATGTCATTGACTTATTAGAGTTCATATTGTTATTAGAATATAAACTGTCAAATTATTGTCACAATAATCTTTAGTGGTCTTTCAATACGTTAATAATTTGCAGTCTAATGACAATATTTCGTAGTTATATTCCATAACTAGATGCTCCACAACATTCTATGTATTTCACTATCATGGTTGAAGTGATATAAAAGTGTCTGCTTAATACTTTTTCATGAAATAGTTTCCCCCAGTCAGAAGAAATACATATCTAAAAGTGGATCATTTACTTTATTAGCATCTGACAAAATCAGAATCAAATTCTTTATGATCTCCTAATAATCCGATTTTCTGTATGTGAGCATTAGATCCTTTTGTTCTCTGTATATAACCTAATATCTTTATTGTTGCCTTAGGTGATCCATACCATAATTACTGAAATATCTGCCTAACATACCAATAATAAAAACCGAATGAAGTCTTATAAAGACCTCAGCTTACATTAGATTCCCAATAACTGCACTTTATGGAATCTTCTGTATTTTCTTGAATCTTTAATAGATTTAGGGCAATATCATAATAACCTTAATTCTTGAGGTTGTTGAGTTTGTCGTTAATTAATGTATCAACCTGAATGGGTGATCACGTACAAGAATGAGAGCTTGTAAATTTTCAAGAGCATTTCCTCAGATGTATTTAACTCTATTTCTCCCCCAAACTCAACATCCTCAAAGAATTTTACATTTCCCATCTCAAAATTAAATTCTTAAGTGAGATGTCAAATTTGAAATCCTGAATTTTCTGTAAATAATCAATAAAATAGTTGCTCAATTCAGTTGGTGTTCAATTCCTTCTGTTTGGCCTATAAGGCTTAACCATAGCTGAACAACCCCATATGTGAGTGTTTAGAATGAATTTTCATCATATCTAAAAACTCAAAAATTGACAACCATTTTAATTGGTATTCTACTTTAGTTGATATTCTGTTGAGAACTCAAACTGTAGTCTTTATTGCTTTGGAGCATAATTTTCCTGAATTTACCTTATTTAATTTTCGTTTAGTACCTCTTTAGTTAAAATGCAATGATTTATAGCAGCATAAAACATATATAGATTGTCAACTGCACTTAATAAATAGTGTACATAATATTGGAGTTAATTGAGAGACTAATCTGACAATTTTCAAATGAACATGAGAACCAAATATGTCCAAAACGGAAATAGGAACCAAAGATTGTCAACAAGACAATAAACCATAAGTGTCTTTCAAACCCCCAAAATAACAGTCTAGCTTTAATGACAATCTAAAATGTTCTATCTGCATCCACTTATATTGATTCACCATTGCCCCAGATAGACGTATCTTTCATCATCAATTGGCCTTCGGTAGCTCATGTAATCTTGCATTGAAATATTTATGTGAACAGTAATACCATAGTCTAATCACAAAATATTTTTAGGTACTAAAGATAAATTAACTTCATAGCAAATCAAAGTAAGAATAGTACATTTCTAAACACGTCAAAGTGGGTACAATTCTTCTTTATTTGCCCAATTTTTCACAAAAGAAACAGGCCTCAATTTCTTTATTATGCATTTCTCTTTTGTGAGTTGGACTCTTAACCTCAACAGATTAATTTAATAAAATTTCTTTTATTGCCCTTAATCTTATCTTTCGAAACACAAACCATGTTCCTACTTCAACCATACCTCTTTTGCACACAGTATTAAATGAACTCATTAAGAGTCCACTTCTCCTTTGGTAGTTATAAATAATAACTGACCTTAATTAGCTTAATTGTGCATGAAGAGCTTAACTAGCACCAAATGCAAGAGTAAATCATCAACTTTCTCGAGCTTTAGTGCCCTTAATTTGAAGTAGTATGAGACATCTAAATGATGTACTCCCTTAAATTTCCTTTGCATATACTTTGAAAAAACCAAACTCTCAGTTTTAATAGAGTTGTGATCAAAGTTGGCTCCAAAGTTGGAACAACTTTGCATACGCAGCGGAAATTTAGAAATAGAACAACGGATTGAAATTTTCACGAGATTATATTTCTATAACCTCGCGAAATGCCTCAGGGCGAAATCTTCACTATATAGAATATGTGAATTACAAAAATACTACTAGAAAAACACTAACTAAAATATTAAGACACTTTATCTCTTCCTTCACAGAAAGTTGAGACTAAAGTTGTCTTAACTAAATCTAGTAGAAAATCTGCAGAATACAAAAACTCGATCTATAATCTGAATAATTCTCTCTGAACTTGTGTATCTAATCTATGAATATAAATCCTTTTTATACTAGACTATATACTTGGCCTCTACTCATATGACTTGCACGAACCGCACTCCTATCAACTTTCCTTGACTTTAGCCGCAAGCAAAACAACCTTTCCATAGATATAGGAACAAACATATCTTTGAACTTTATCTCCAAGACTTTCTCCAAGACTCGGTCAACTTGGCATGCTCCAATACTTCCTCAATCAACACAATAACCTACACACAATAAATCAAAGAAAGACAAAATAACAATCATAGATAAATATCGAACCTAACGGTTCCAACATACTTTATTTGAGATCAAGCTCACAAAAATGAACTTGTCTCAACCTTATCATTTTTTACAAAACAATTTCCATTTTAGCAAGGTACTACTTAATGGCCTTAATGATTTATCAAGAGTTGTGTCTCGAAATATTACCAAAATAACACACTTTAATGATCATCAGACTGATGCAATTTCAGTCTCCCACTTCTCAAAATTGTTTCTTTCACAAAAGAACTTGCATCCGCAAGAGAATATGATTGTTTGATCCTTAATGCATAGTCCAGATCTGTACAAGCCATAATTGTCACACCTCAATTTTTCATAAAATAAATAATAACATTAAATAATAAAAGGAAATAAAACATCACTTTATTAAATAATATTAAAATGTTTATCAGAGTTTTGCAGCAGAAATATTAAAAGATAAATAATTATTTTCTTGACAACCATAATCTCGTCACGCGCAACCATCGTCCGGCATCAACCTGAAATAAATAATAGTTTTGGGGTGAGTACTATTAACTCAGTGGTGATGTCATTTATCCAAATTATACAATTATAGCAATTTAAACTGTAGGTAGCCCCAGGCTAAATTCGGGACATATGCAGCTCGTCAGCCAATAATAATAATTGTTTTAACCCGTAGATTAAAAATATGAACCTGCATAAAAGCATAATAAGGATAAATAAAAAAATGTGCGTCACATTGATCCCCCACCTTGACCTTGACTTGAACTTTGATTTTGAAAAATAATACGAGTTAGTTAGATCCACGCGTCGCCTAAAAATATAAATAATTGATATTAATAATAATAATAATAATAAATAATAAATAATAAATAGTAAATAATTAAATAAATAATGCATGATATGGCCTAAATATCCACCACCACTCTTGGCCCATTATCAAACTTTAGCCCAATTCTAACTACACCCTTAACTTGGCCCACTAGAAAATGTCAACCAACACCCCACTTTTCCCAATTAATCAAATCAACTAACATTCTCTCTCCTTAATGACCAAATGTTCTCGACATCTCACCATTGGAAAACAGAATTTCTTCTCTCTCTCCCCACTCTCTCTCTCTCAACAATATCTCAAGATTTTCCCCAACTCCCTCAACCTCTCTCTAACTAGCCTACTCTCGCCCCACCAAATCAACCAAAACCAAAACACTAATTCTCTTCCAAAACTCACGCTGCAGCAGGGAGCAAGAGCAACTCAGAACTTCACCCAACAAAAAACCATCTCTACTCCCTCTAATCCACGCTACCGCCGCCGGGTCGTCTCCTGCACTCCTCAACCCTCCCAATGAAATGCAAATGTAAGAAAATATACAGATATATATACCTCAGAAGGAAAACTCCTTTTCTATTGGAAAAGAAATGGTTTTTAGAATGGAATGTTGTGTTGAGGTTGATGATTAAAATCTGGGCATTTGGGTCCCCTTTTATAGCTACAATTTTGAAGGTGAAAAGGTGGATTTCGAAGGACAAAATTTAAGAGAGGCAAATTCGGGAAGGATCTTCCATAAATTTTCAAGGAGAAACGGTCGATCGTGGAGCACTTCCTCGTCTCTGCGCCTGTTTGTTCCCTTTTCGTGAGGAAGAAAAAGAGAGAATAAATTGGGCCAAAATCTGGGTTTAGGGAAAATTGTATTGGGCTAGAGGTAAAATAAATAATAAGTGATCAATTGGGCTCAAATTAATAATAGACAATTGGGCTGGAATAGGTATTGGGTTATCTCAATAAAATATAGAGCTTAAGCTATTTAGGAGAATAAATCAGACAATTAAAAATAAAATAATATTTAGAAGATAATAATAATAATAATAATAACAACAACAACAACAACAATGATGATTATAATCTTAATAATAATATAGTTAAAAATGATATAGGCGCGACTTATAGGACGTAACCAAAATAATATAACATGCATTATGAAAATTATTTTTGGAAATAAAATGTAAAAAATTTTCTAAAAAATATTCGAGTCGCTACAATAATGATCAGAATGTTTATTTTCCAATCCTTAAAAAATTAACCCATTAATCATGGAAAAATTATTGATAGTAGCATAAACTGAAGTAGCAGACTGAACAGAGAACAAAACTAAATTAACTTTTATGCTCACATTATCCTTAACAATCAATTATTGAATTCAGATAAGTTGGTAACATCTCGAGGTATCTGGCGCAACATTAATATCAAGTCTTTGGACAGTAATATTAACTTGCAAATAGTTACCTATTTGCAGTGATCAAATACTGACAATAAATCTTGTCAAACAATAGTCTTCCTTTGGGCCGACGTATTGTTCACATGGATACATTTATAATTGTCACGTATTTACCACCATAAGTGTTTATGTATTTCGGGCCAAACATTAATCTTCCTTTGGGCCGATTAATGTCCGCATGAACATACACTCACACAACCATCTTAATATTCTTAATAAATAAATATCCACAAGAGAGGTCACTTTGGCGACTTCTTGCTTCAATTAATTCATCTTGAATATTAATAAAATAAAGTAGGAACATGAGATGTACCAAACAAAATTCGAAATAAATAATTAATTCATAATGAATAAACCCTATTTGGGGAGCAAGTGCCAAAATCCTTAAATTGGTGCCGAAGTGCCAAATCAAAATTACTTAGGCACTCAACTTTTACTTTAATTGCATAATATCACAATTAAAATCAAACCATAGTAAGTGATGCCACAAAATTTCATATTCAAAACATAATTAAAGGTCAATAACATCAAATAATACCAAATTAATTGACCGCATAAAGGCATCACACAAAGTCCATATCAATTTATGCACATAAGGGATCAATTGCAAAACAGAATAACTTTAAGAGACTGTTTATAATGCATTTCACATAATCTTATTATAGTTTAATTGTAATTTTCGAAAAATTAATTTTAGGATAAAATTCCAAATTCCCAAATTAATTATCCTTAATTTCACAGCAAACTTTAGGTTTGAAAAAACAAACTGCAATTGACCCTCAAAACATCAACGAATCCTGAAATTGAGAACATCGTGAGAAAACTCACACCGAACCCATAGATTTGGAGAGGTCGTGGTCTGCAATCCGTTTCTGGAAACACCTGAAATCTGACAAAGAATTATACAACTTCATTTTCAGGACAGTGTCTGTTCTCGCCTAAATTCAGTCTGACTCGACAATCAATCGCCCCAAAACCCATGCCCAGTGTGTTCTACACTTCAAGAGCTTTCCATAGGTAGGTCGCACGTCTCAATCCGACCTCTGGAGTGGCGGGAATCACGTCTTGAAGTTGACGCTGTTCTTGCTGTTGCTACGCGCGAACAGCGCGCTTCTCTTCAGTTTTCCGGCGAAAATCGCCGCCGTCGGCCAGAATTGGGAGTCGAACCATACACCAAAACATTCCTCACTTCGACAAAGCCCAGTCATTAATCGATCAAAATGGCAGTCAAAATGGCCGGATTTCGGCCACAAAACTCACGCTACGCGCGAGATGGGAGAGCAATTTTACAAAAGTTTTCTGGCGAGGTTTCGCTGCCTTCGATTGATTTCCGACCTCGATCCATATATCAAAATGTTTGTCTCAACGAGCGCGAAGATTACCCTCAATCAATTGCAGAATCCGACTTGCGTATTAATCGAATTTTGGCATGAAACCCGCAGCCCCAAAACCTCAAATATCCCAATTTCATTCTAGATTCAATTCACACCTTTTTTTTAGTCTGAATTCTTTAGCCAAAATTAAACTTTAATCTTGAAGTGTCCGAAAAACTTAACCATGATGCCAAAAGGAATTCTGAATCAAAATCAGTTCCGAATATTAAAATTAAATAATAATTTTAATGCAATATTGAATTGCCCAAAGCCGATCGAGTAATTATTTATTTATTTATAATCCAAATCCAGATCAACAGGAATTCTAGAATGAGAATCTTCAACAATTCAGATTAAACTCTAAATCTTGATCCAACTCAAAATCAACCAAAATCAACAATAAATCCAAATTCATAATTCAAGATTAATAATTCATGAACCATATTAAATTCAACCGTAAACAAGAAATAAATAACTTTAACTTCAGTTCTCAGAGATTCGACAATAGAGTGGTTCTGATATCACTTGTTGGATTTAATCACATAAACACGAAAGTTTATTAACCCAAATTAAATCCCTAATCATGAAATCTCTCTATGTCGAAATCACCGAGACATAAAATCATAAACTGAATGCGGAAGCGTACCTGAATCATAAATATTTAGATCTTTGAATCATAAATATTTAGATCTTTTTGTTGAATCGGCGGTTGAATTTGTTATGGATCTTCCAAACGAACGGTATCACCTTTGTTTTGCTTTCTGTAGAAGGAATACAGACTGTGGAATGAAGTACTGTCATTTGGGACCATAACCCTAAATATATAACTGTGTATATCTTTGATTTTTCATTTGGTCCCTCAACAAATTGAATATCTCTTTAATTCCATGATTATCTGATATCTTTAATAGTCCATAATTAAACCTTAGTAGATCACTTTAATTGGACTTACCATAAAATAACTATACACATTTTATTTTATATATGTAAGTCCACTAAATGAAAATTTTCCAAGACACAAAAAAGTTCGAAATTATTCCTCAAAATTCAAAAATTTCAGAGAATCCCACTTTCCAAGATATATTAATAATTTTTGATCTTGGAGTATTTTATCGAGCTCTCGTATCTGGTCACAATATTTCTATAATTCTAATCAGAATCAACATCGACACAAATATGAGAATTCATATGATTCGGATTAATATTATTGGGCAAATCGATGAAATTAAAGATTTATTTTGTATTAAGATTAAAGCATTGAGTACTCGATTGTAGATCCCGCATCCAAATCGGTCTACGCATTTTGTCAACAACTCGAGTAAGGATGGCAATGGGTAGGGTACCATAGTACCCGTCTCCATACCCGCATTTTGAAAAATACCCGTACTCATCCTCATATCCGTTGGGTATCAACTTTTATGCCCGTCTGTTGAGATTCACAGTTGCTGCGGTCCATGCTTCCTATCACGCTTCTCAGATGTTTGCTGTATTGCATGCTTTGCATGCGGCCATGCACCTAAAAGCTTTACACGTCGGCATCTCATTTGTTGTGTTAATTAATCTTGCAGGGCCACGACTCAATCGATGCATGAGATCCTTCACCATGCAGCGGATGATCCTAACCGTCCAAGCAAGCGCATGAAGATTGAGTCGATCCACCGTTAGATTAGCTAGATATTTTCTGTTTAGTTAGATATTTTTATGCTTCCAATAAGTGTGTATAAATAGTAGAAAGCACAGCTGTAATTCTTAACTGAGAGTGACTTGAAATCAAGCTGATAACAGCTTAGACAATTTTACTATGCAATTGTGAATTGATTTGATTTCCAGAAAATATGAATTCCTTCTTCAATCTATCTTCAATTTCTTCATGGTACCAGAGCCATAATCTTCTGGTTTTGGAACTTTACATTGATTGATGCTTTGATTCAGTGATCGTGAATCATTTATTTTGAAAGTTTGAGAGATTCCACCGATTAAATCTGTGAGATTTGTTTGATCACAAAGTGTTCGATAAAATGCCAAAGCAGAATCGAAGGATGCCTTGGAATAAGGTTGTTCTCGAGGAGCGGGGTTTTCATGTAGAAAATGATGATGATGATGATCAGGCGGAGAGCAGTCATCGATCAAATGCCAACATTAATACTGATGTGGCTGCAACGCGTTTTGGAACGCGAAATGATAATCAGAGGGAGATAACTTCTTATAGAGCTCAAAGCAATGATGTTTTGCACCTACACCCTAATGATCATCCAGGTATGATGCTAACTACAGATTTCCTTACAGGAAAAAATTTTCACAGCTGGTCTAGGGCTATTAAATGAAGTCTAGTTGCTAAAAAACAAGTTGGATTTTATTAATGGTAGTCTGCTTGAACCAACTGAAGATTCTGTAGATTACAAACAGTGGTTGCGTGTTGATTACTTGGTGTTTTCGTGGATCATAAATTCAATCTCAAAAGAATTAGGACGTGGATTTCAACATATAGATACTTCCAAGGATGAAATAAATCTGTTAGTACCTTGTCATGTATGTACATGTGGAGCCTCTGAATTAAACAAGAAAAATGAGGAGAGTGAGCGTTTAATGCAGTTTCTAATGGGCTTAAATGACTCATTTGAGGCTATTAGGAACCAGATACTTATCCTTGATTCATTGCCATCTGTGAGCAATGCTTATGCAATGATATTGCAAGTAGAAGACCAGAAGGAGGTTTCTACTTGTTATGCAGACATTAATGATCAAAATGTTCTTTACTCACATCAAATTGGAAATGCAGGAAAGTATGAGGGATGTAAAAGGAGGTTAAGTAAAGAGGAGAAGCAAAAATTAAAATGTAGTCATTGTGGGGGTAAGGGTCATGAGAAGAGTGAATGTTTTGAGCTTGTTGGGGTACCTGATTGGTACAAAAGATTCAAAACTGATAAAGGAAGATCAAATAGAGTTAATTGTGTTGACAATGATGATTTGATGAGTAATAAAGATGATGTAGGCAGTCAAATGGGAAATGATCAATCTGCTGAACTGAATCGAATCATACAAGAGAAAATTGACAGATATCTTGGGAATTATTTTAAGAATACAAACACAGGAGGTGGAAACTCTCCAAATGCTGCAGCAAACATGATTGATACAGGGGATATACAAGATCAGAATGATGCTGCCATGAGCCATTATGCCTTTGGGTTATCTCAAGATGCTCAGCCAACTGATTGGATAGTGGAATCAGGGGCAAGCATACACATGTGCTGTAATCTATCACTCATGCATACATTGAAGAAGCTAGCAGATCCTCAAAAAATATTTCTGCCAGATGGTTCTAACCTGCTAGCACACTACTGTGGAGAAGTACAATTGAATGATGACATTCTGTTGCAGAATGCACTCTTTGCCCCATCCTTTACACATAATCTCATTTCAGTTGGGCAAATGGCTAAAGATCTGCAAGGAAAAGTTCTTTTCCTTCCATCACATTGTCTGATTCAAAACCAAGCAAATGACCATATCCTGGGAATAGGGAAATTGAAAGGTAGATTGTATGTGTTCAGACACATGGCCTCAGAAAGAATCTGTTATGCACAACTCAGAAATGACATGACTTTACAACAATGGCATGATTATCTTGGCCATCCTTCAGCTGGTAGCAAGGATGAAAATATCGCTATCGCAACATATGTCGCAACTTCAATTTTATGGATATATCGACGGATATATCGATATCGCATATCGATATCGCATAAAATTGAAAAAAATGACGGAAATCATATTAAAATCTTGGAAATTTAGCATGAAATTTTAGGAACTATTATGACATATTATTATGCACATATTCCACTAATTTTTTTGATAGAATTGTATTTTGAAAGCAAATATATAAATAATACATTATATAAATACCGTCTGAGATAATACATTTGACAAAATAATACATAATACAATATAAAATGACTAAATAAACATTATAAAGTACAATTAATACCAAAATGAGGATTTATGAGATTCAAATAGTAGATGGAATGTCATCTTATTCTAAACCATATTGGTACCAACTTATCACGTTCGAGTAATTATGGATATAATTATGCAGATGCACTTGATATGTTTCTTAATTTCTTCCAACAACTTCACCATGAATTGGATAATGTCCACTGACCCAATTATTTTGTTGATACATATTTTGAGTAGTCCAACCAATTTGTGAACTCCTATGAATCTTGGGACATATCACTATGATCAGTGTCACCCATATTCATAGAATCAAGATTTGGCAAATAATTTATATTCAATCTTAGATTTCAATTTCATGTGATATATGGGGAGAAAATTTTTAGTGATTTGTCCATCATGTCCTCTAACTGAAAAAATGAAAAAATAAAGTCCGTGCACGTGCATCTTACTTTTCTTTCTAAGACATCCGTTGATTTCCCGATCTTATTTCTCTTATATTTTTTTGCAAAGTAAATGTCTTTAAAAAGCAAAGAATATTGCAACTCAAATAATTACATTGAAGACCTGAAAAAGATCACAAAAATATATAGTATTAAATAAAAATCAAAATATATTATAGAAATATTTAAAAAATCGCGATATATTGCGATATCTTGCGATATTTTGCGATATCTTGCGATATATTGCGATTTCTCGTCGATACTCGGGAAAAAAGATATTCCCCCCAATATCCGTATCGCAATGTCAATATCCGCGATATTTCACGATATTTTCATCCTTGGCTGGTAGTATGAGGCATATACCTCATCTGAAAAGATCTTATTCAGAAACAGAATTTGCAGACTTTGATTCTTGTGAGATTTGCTATAGAGCAAAACAACAGAGACAACCTTTTCCTCTCTTGCAGAGGAGAAGTGATACACTCTTTGAGCTGGTACATGGAGATTTGTGGGGCCCTTACAGAGAAGAAAGTATTACACACACTGCATACATTCTCACTCTGGTTGAAGATCATTCTAGGTCTACTTGGACATATTTGGTACAGTCTAAAGCACAAGTATTCACAGTGCTTAGAAGCTTCATAGCCATGGTAGAGAATCAGTTTGGTTCAAAACTTAAGACATTCTGATCAGACAATGGTACAAAATTTGTTAATTCAGCTGTTAATCATCTATTTCAGGAAAAGGGAATCATACATCAAAAGTCTTGTGTCTATAGCCCACAGCAAAATGGGGTTGTAGAGAGGAAACACAAGCATCTTCTATAGGTGGCAAGGGCCCTCATGTTCCAAAGTAAGCTGCCAAGTAAGTTTTGGCCATATTCTATAATCCATGCTACGTGGTTGATAAATAGGATTCCATCAGCTATTCTTAACTGGGTTTCTCCTTATGAAATATTGCTGAACAAACCTCCAGAGCTGCACCTTATTCAACCTTTTGGATGTTTGAGCTATGCCGCTAATGTCTTACCCTCCAAGTCCAAGTTTGATTCCAGATGTTATAAATGTATATTTTTGGGTTTTGCTGTCAACAGGAAATGATACATTCTCTACAATCTGGATGATAGCAAAATACTCATTTCTAGGGATGTTAAGTTTGTTCCAAATACTTATCCTTTACAATGTGCAGATTATGTACCTTGTATGCCATTCCCTAGTTTTGATGATTTCATTCCACAACCAACCCAAGGTTTCCTTCCTATTCCTACTGCTCAGGATTCTTTTTCTCATATTCCATCTAATTCCACCTTTATTCCATCACCTGTTCCTTTGCTTAGAAGAAGCCACAGGACTGTACACCCTCCTTCATACTTGAAGGATTATATATGTTCAGTGTCTCTTCCTTATATTCATGATTTTTCTTCCCAAACTACACCACTCACATTTCCTTTTATTTCTTCACCCTCCTTTTCTCCAGCATATCACTCTTTTCTGCTCAATGTTGATTCTCTGACAGAGCCTACTTCTTATAAAGAGGCTAGCAGATTTGTTGAATGGACCAATGCCATGGATCAAGAGCTCCTTGCACTTGAGTCCAACAATACCTGGGAGTTAACAACTCTTCCTTCTGGTAAACAGGCAATTGGATCTAAATGGGTCTATAAAGTAAAGTTAAACTCTGATGGGACTGTTGAGAGGTTCAAAGCCCGCCTTGTTGCTAAAGGTTATAAACAAGAGTATGGGCTTGATTATCAAGAGGTTTTTTCCCCAGTTGTTTTTATTTCTCTTGCTACTGCTTACTCTTGGCCACTTCATCAAATAGATGTCAACAATGCGTTTCTTCATGTTCATTTGAGTGATGATATCTACATGCTTCCTCCACAGGGGTATCACAAAGCTCAGCCAAATCAGGTGTGCAAGCTAATCAAAAGCTTGTATGGACTGAAGTAAGCATCTAGGGAATGGAACATCGAATTCAGTACGTTGCTCCTTTCTCTTGGTTTTGTTCAATCTCCAGATGATAATTGCTTGTTTCTGAATAGTAGTGGGGATGAGTTTGTGGCTTTGCTTGTGTATGTGGATGATATCCTCATTACCAGTCCCTCTCTGGAGGCTATTACGGCCCTTAAAAGTGCTCTCCATTCTGCTTTTACAATTAAGGATCTAGGGGATGCCAAATATTTTCTTGGTGTTGAGATTGCTAGGGGCAGTGATGGCATTTATCTTAGCCAACGCAAGTACATCCTAGACTTGCTTGATTCTGAAGGACTCATGGGTTGTAAACCAGTCTCTACACCCTTCCCACCAGGCCTTCATCTTGCTGCTTCTTCTTCACCTATGCCTGACCCTGAAAAATACCGCAGACTAGTTGGCAAATTGCTTTATTTGAATCTCACTCGTCCAGATCTTTCTTACGCGGTGCAACAACTCAGCCAGTTTGTTTCTTGTCCTTCTTTGTGTCATTGGGAAGTTGCTCTGCATGTACTTCGCTATCTTAAAGGTTGTCCCTCTCTTGGTCTATTCTTTGGTACTTCTTGCTCCTTTTCACTCAATGCCTATTACGACGCCGACTGGAGATCTTGTCCAGATACAAGGTGTTCCCTCACCGGTTATTGCGTGTTTCTTGGGTCCTCTCTCATTTCTTGGAGGTGCAAGAAACAAACCACTGTGTTTATGTCAACCGCCGAAGCCGAATATAGGAGTATGAGTGCTACTGTCAAAGAATTGATGTGGATACATTATCTCTTGCAAGCGTTTTCTATCATGGTCTCTCTGTCCTTATCTCTCTACTGTGACAATCAAGCTGCGGTTCACATCATGAAGAATCCTGTCTTCCATGAGCGTACTAAGCACCTCGACTTAGATTGCCACTTCTCTCGTGAGCAGTTTAAGAAGGGGTTCATCTCTCCTTTATTTGTATCTTCATAGAATCAATTTGCCGATTTCTTCACCAAATCACTCCCTAGTCCTCGATTTCATTTTCTTTTGTCCAAGATGAGTGTTGCAGACCTTCATCGGGCTCATCTTGCAGGGGGGTGTTGAGATTCACAGTTGCTGCGGTCCATGCCTCCTATCACGCTTCTCAGATGTTTGCTGTATTGCATGCGGCCATGCACCTAAAAGCTTTACACGTCAGCATCTCATTTGTTGTGTTAATTAATCTTGCAGGGCCACGACTCAATCGATGCATGAGATCCTTCACCATGCAGCGGATGATCCTAACCGTCCAAGCAAGCGCATGAGGATTGAGTCGATCCACCGTTAGATTAGCTAGATATTTTCTGTTTAGCTAGATATTTTCATGCTTCCAATAAGTGTGTATAAATAGTAGAAAGCACAGCTGTAATTCTTAACTGAGAGTGACTTGAAATCAAACTGATAACAGCTTAGACAATTTTACTACGCAATTGTGAATTGATTTGATTTCCAGAAAATATGAATTCCTTCTTCAATCTATCTTCAATTTCTTCACCGTCCCCGTATCTTTGGGTACTTAATTAACTACCCGTACCCGTAACCGTTACCCGCATTTTAACTATTTTTATGCGATTCACAAGAAATATTTTGTAGTGTTTAATGAATTTTAAAATATTTTTATAAGTTACAATAAACAAAAAATTGTAGTTAAACACATACACACATATTATATTATATTATTATGTGTATGCTTTAAATATATGAAAAATGTATTGAATACGATTGTTAGAAATATTATTATATTATTATCTAGTCACTAAGGGTATTGTTGTCTCTCTCTATTATTGCCCTAGAGATCCTTTTTATATTTTGAGTTTTCCCTTGTAGCCATATTATTGTATTCTTGCGCCTTTTTGTCTTGCAAGCTTGTAAGAACACTCCAGCAAATATATTGTGTTTTAGATTCTTTGTTCAAATCATCCATGAATGCCATGCTAGTTTAACATGGTATCAGAGAGGGTTTAAAATTTTTTGGACTGCTGCTTGCTCACTCGATTCGCTGCTGATGCCCTTCCAGAAGCTCGTATTGATGCAGATTGTTCGGTATTCTCACTGATTCTTGATATTTGTTCATGCCCTAGCTCGTTTTTTTTCTTACTTGGCCTTGAGAGTTGGATTTGGTGCTTGTTCATTGATTGTTTCTTGTTTGACTTCGAATCTGATAGCACTTGTCAGTTTGGTGTTAGGTTTTATCATTCTTGATTGGTATTGGTATTGTTTGTTTCAATTCTGCCACAATGTCTTTGGAGAAGGATGATTCACTTCAATCTATTAGTGTTCATTTGAATGGAAGCAACTACTCATATTGGAGTTTTTCTATGAAAAATTTTTTGAATGGGAAAAAAATGTGGGGCTATGTATCTGGAGATTATTCCAAGCCCACTGAGGCAGGGAATGAAAAATATGTTGAGCAGCTTGAGAATTGGAGTGTTTGCAATTCAAAGGTTATCACTTGGATCAATAATTCTGTCGAGAACTCTATTGGGATGCAGCTAGCCAAGTTCAATACTGCTAAAGAGGTATGGGATCACTTGCAGAGACTGTATACACAGTCAAATTTTGCTAAACAATACCAATTGGAGATGGACATTTGATCGATTCATCAGAAAGATATGAGCATTCAAGAATTCTACAACACCATGTCAAACCTTTGGGATCAACTTGCTCTTACAGAATCTGCAGAACTCAGCGCATTTGCTCCCTATATTGCTAGAAGGGAACAACAACGTCTTGTCCAATTTCTGATGGCCCTCTGTGATGACTTTGAAGGCTTGCGTGGTAATATCCTACATCGTAATCCTCTGCCTTCAGTTGATGCAGTAGTCAATGAGCTTCTTACTGAGGAAGTTCGACACAAGACCGGAACCATGAAGGGTGTTCTTCCAGCGCCCAACCAATCTGTTTTGGCTGCCCATTCCCATCCTCAACATAAGAATTATGGCAGGCCTCCAAGCCATAACTAGAATAAGAATCCAATTTCTGATTCAAGCATCTGTAACTATTGTAAGCAACCTGGTAATTGGAAAGCTCAATGCCCTGAGCTGGTAAACAAGTCAAATACCACAGCTGCTCGTGTTCCTCCTACCTTTGGTCAGAATCAGTCTCATAGGCAATTCAAGCCCCCTTATACTGCTGCTGCAACACCTGCCTCTTCACAGATAAACACTGGAACCTCCTCATCTGGCACCTTGCCAGATGATCTCTTTGAGCAGTTCCAGAAATTCATCAATTCTCAATCCCATGCCATGACTGCTGCAGCAAGTTTGTCCACCTCAGGCTCTACAGGTATATCTCCTTCTGTTTGGATTTTAGATTCTGGAGCTACCAACCATATGTCACCTAATGCAGATGCTTTTACTTCCATTAGTCCATCACATTCCATATCTGTTGCCACAGCTGATGGAACTCATATATCATCTTCTGGGATAGGCCATGTCATCTCACATAATATTTCTCTCCCAAATGTCTATTATATTCCTAAACTTGCCTTGAATTTAGCTTCTGTTGGAAAAATTTGTGATACTGGTGCCGCTGTAACTTTTGTTTCTAATTCTTGTCATATTTAGGATCTACGTTCTCGGAAGGAGATTGGGACAGGCCATAGGCAGGGTGAACTATACATTTTGGATCATCTTCAAGCCCCTGAAGTTGCTGCCTCTAGTGTTGACCTGTCAAATTTTCATTTGAGTCCTTCTTCTTCTAGTTTTTATTTATGGCATTCTCGTCTTGGACATGTTTCCTTTTCTCGCTTAAACTATATGGCTAAAAATGGATCTTTAGGATATGTTAAGGGCCATGACATATCTGTTTGTAATGGATGTAAACTTGCAAAGTTCTCTGCTTTGCCTTTTCATCACAGTACTTTTATTTCTCATGCTCCTTTTGACTTGATACATTCTGTGTTTGGGGACCCTCCCCTATTGCCACAAAAGGAGGGTCAAGATATTATGTCTCTTTTATTGATGATCATACTCGTTATTGTTGGATTTACCTTATGAAGCATCGTTTTGATTTTCTAGGCATTTACCAAGCTTTTCGTGCTCTTGTCAAAACTCAATTCTCATCTGTCATTAAGTGTTTTAGGTGTGACTTGGGTGGGGAATACACTTCCAATAGCTTTAGAGAGTTGCTTGCTACTGATGGCACCATACACCAAAGTTCTTGCACTGACACACCTCAACAAAATGGTGTGGCAGAGAGAAAACATTGCCACATCATGGAAACTGCCCGTTCTCTCATTCTGTCTGCCTCCGTTCCTGGTGAGTTTTGGGGAGAGGCGGCCTTCACCTCTGTTTACTTGATAAATAGAATTCATTCTGCCGTTACCTCTGGTGTGTCTCATTTTGAGAAACTTTTTGGATATGCTCCTGACTATACTCATCTGCGTGTCTTTGGATGCGCTTGCTTCGTTCTTCGCCCTCATGTTGAACGAATCAAATTGTCCTCTCGTTCTGCCTTATGTGTTTTCCTTGGTTATGGGGAAGGTCAAAAGGGTTATCATTGTTTTGATCCTGCCAATCATAAGTTGTATGTGTCCCGTTATGTTTTCTTTATCGAGCATCTTCCTTTGTATTCCATTCCCTCATCTTCTAACAACGTCACCAGGTCTGACCTCATACATGTTGATCCGTTTGTTAGCAACTGTGAGCTTGAACATGCAGGTACTAATGATGATGTCCCTAATGATATTATTCAACCTGCCTCGCCTGCCCCGTCTCCACCCCCTGAGAATATGGATCCACCCCTTCGTCGTTCTACTCGTGTCAGTAAGTCTATTCGTCTTCCTGATTTTGCCTATTCTTCATATTCTCCTTCTTTCACTGCTTTTCTTACTTCCATCCACAATATTTCTGAACCCACCTCCTACAAAGAGGCTTCTCTTGATCCATTGTGGCAACAGGCTATGGACGATGAACTTCAAGCTCTGCATAAGACTGACACTTGGGAATTAGTACCTCTTCCTCAAGGAAAACATGCCATTGGTTTTCGCTGGGTTTACAAGATAAAGACGAAGGCAGATAGATCTATTGAACGATATAAGGCAAGGTTGGTTGCTAAGGGGTTTTCACAGCAATATGGTCTGGATTATGAAGAAACCTTTGCTCCTGTTGCCAAGATGACCACGGTTCGCACATTTATTGATGTAGCTGCTGTTCGTCAGTGGGATCTCTCTCAGATGGATGTTAAGAATGCCTTCTTACATGGAGATCTTATTGATGCAGTCTATATGACTCCTCCTCCAGGAGTCTCCCACAAGACTGGATATGTCTGTCGGCTCAAGAAGTCTTTATATGGTCTTAAACAGGCTTCTCGTTCTTGGTACGACACATTCGCTATTGCTCTCACCACCCTTGGTTTCCGTATGAGTGAATGTGATCATGCACTATTCGTTAAGACCTCAGATTCTGGCATTATTCTCTTATCCTTATATGTTGATGACATGATCATTACTAGGAGTGATTTTGATGGCATCTCTGCTCTGAAGTCAGATTTAGCATCCCGTTTTGAAATGAAAGACTTAGGTCCCCTTCGATATTTTCTTGGTATTGAGGTTTGCAGGTCTCCTACAGGATATCTCTTATCTCAGTCCAAGTATATTGCTGACATTCTTGATCGTGCTCGCCTCACTGATACTCGCACCATTGATACTCCCATAGAAGCCAATATTCGGTACTCCCCTTCTGATGGCTTACCTTTGGATGATCCCACCTTATACCGCACCATTGTTGGGAGTTTGGTCTACCTCGCTATCTCTCGTCCGAATATTGCTTATGCTGTTCATACTGTCAGTCAATTTGTTTCTTCTCCCACAACGGTTCATTGGTCTGCTGTCCTTCGAATTCTTCACTATCTCCGAGGTACAATGTTTCACAGCCTCTTGTACTCTTCCACTTCATCCCTTGAGCTTCGTGCATTTTCTGATGCTGATTGGGCCAGTGATCCTATTGATCGTAAATCCACCACTGGGATGTGTGTTTTTCTTGGTGATTCTCTCATCTTTTGGAAGAGTAAGAAACAAAAGGTTGTTTCTCGCTCATCTACAGAAGCCGAGTATCGAGCCATGGCCTCCACCACCACTGAAATTATTTAGCTATGGTGGTTACTTACTGAGATGGGTGTCTCCATCTCCACCCCGACCCCGATGTACTGTGACAACAAGAGTGCCATCCAGATTGCCCATAACTCTGTCTTTCACGAGCGTACCAAACACATTGAGATCGATTGTCACTTCACTCGCCATCATTTGCAGCAGGGAACCCTTGAGCTCCCTTTCATTGCCTCTACTTCACAGATTGCTGACTTGTTCACCAAGCCACTTCCGCTCCCGCGCTTTCGTGCTTTGGTTGGCAAACTCTCGATGCTCGTTGCAGCGACATCTTGAGTTTGAGGGAGGGTGTTAGAAATATTATTATATTATTGTCTAGTCACTAAGGGTATTGTTGTCTTTCTCTATTATTGCCCTAAAGATCCTTTTTATATTTCGAGTTTTCCCTTGTAGCCATATTATTGTATTCTTGCGCCTTTTTGTCTTGCAAGCTTGTAAGAACACTCCAGCAAATATATTGTGTTTTAGATTCTTTGTTCAAATCATCCATGAATGCCATGCTAGTTTAACATGGTATCAGAGAGGGTTTAAAATTTTTTGGACTGCTGCTTGCTCACTCGATTCGCTGCTGATGCCCTTTCAGAAGCTCGTATTGATGCAGATTGTTCGGTATTCTCACTGATTCTTGATATATATATATATATATATGTGTGTGTGTGTGTAAGAATAAATAACATAAATTACAAATTAATATTTCAATTAGTCCAAATTTTATTTGTGTTCAATTATCATTTTAGTTCTAACTAGAGTCATATTTTAAAAATAAAATATATAAACATACAAATTTCTTTATCACAAACTATTTATTGAATATTCAATTTAGAAATTATTATTTGTATTAAATAATTCAAAATTATGATTAAATAATTTATGATTTTAAAAATATTGATTAAAACTAAATCATAATTCGATTAAAATATAATACAAATACCCTCCATAAAAATGTAACATTTCATTACAAAAACTACAAGAATAACAATGTCATGAAATTTTCAAAAAATAATATCATATCTAAATGCAATTCAATACATACAATGTAATAATATATATATATGGGTAGGGGGCGGGTTGAGTACTAAGGTACCCGTACCTGTCAAAATTTGCAAGTAATTATCCGTGCCCGTACCCATTAAATGGGTAATTACCCTACCCATCGTGAGTAATTTTTACGGGTATCCATAGGATCCGTTACCCATTATCATCCATAAACTCGAGGCAATGCAGTCCATTATTACAAAAATACCCTCCAATATGTGTACATTAAAAAGGTTTGATGAAAAATTATATCCTACATATTGGGGTACTACCCCCATCTATCACAATAGGTTTGCTGTGACACTACTGTGATAGATGGGATAGTACCTAGTGATAAATGGAATAGTACAGTCAAGGATATGCAAGAATTCCCCAGGTTTTGCATAATGGATGGATGATTTTTCCCTAATAAAATTTACAACAACCAAGGAAGGAGGCGACGTTTGAAGCCCATCTATATATATACATAAATTAAGGCAAAATCATGTGATAGACAACGATTCTGTTATAAATCGTTGTCTATCACACAATTTAATAATTATATTTTAAACAATACTTTTTATATAATAGACAACGGTTCTGAGTTAATAGACAATAATAGTGACATTTATTGTTATAATTTTTTTTCTCATTTTTCATGATGGTTTAGATTATATCTATAGTGTTTTAACAATTTTTTGGAATCTTATTTATTATTATTTTTTTCCTTGAAAATTAAAGATTTATAACATTTTTTATTTTATTTTTTATGCATAGTTGGATGATTTGTATAGTACTCTACATTTGTCGCATAAAAAATAAATTTCATTTATGTTGCACAATAATAATAATAATAATAATAATAATAATAATAATAATAATAATAACAATAATTTATTTTTCTATTTCAATTTCATCATTTAAAATAATTAAATAATTATATTTTTTTATACATATCATATATTCAAAGAAATCAAATGTTCTTTAATTTAATCTTGGACAATTATACATTGCTTTTTATAAAATCATGTCGTTTGAAATACTTCAATTCAATCTTTTTCTAACATGGATTTTCATTTAGTTTCTAAAATTTAATTTTTTTTTATATTTGTTGTAACTACACAAAATTGGTCATCTCTTCTTATCTAATTAATTAATACATATGCATATCATTTTATTAATTTTAAAAATTAAGCACAATATATAAAATTAAAAAATAATCATAATATTACAAATTTTAAAAAATAATAATTATTGATGTATCACACATGAGAAATACTAGTTCAATTTAAATCATTTGGTTCTTCACATTTGAGCAAAAATATTATCCGATATGAATATTGCTACCTTATAATATTTGAAACTTCTTTTCCTTGTTCATTTTCTTTTGTTCTCTTCACCAATACGGCTGACTTAATGAAGTTGCCACTTGTTTATTTTATTTTTTTTCCTTTTTTTTTTTCAAATTGCCAAAAAATGGTTAGTTTGGATCGAGTGGTAACATATATTCTGAAGCAAAATAAAATTCCTCCTACCTATAATAATACTTTAACAAATAAAAAGAAAATATTTACAAATAATATTATCGTGTGATCATGTTAAATTAATATATAAAATGAAAAAACCATAAATAATTTTTTAATAAATTAATAATATGTAAATAAAATGAGTGAGATAATAGTGAAATCCTAAAAAATAACAATTGTATCTAGATACATTGGGAAAATTAGGGTAGCAATAGATCTATCATAATACTAAAGCACTATCCTGGGTTAATATAGAATTTTTCATGTATAAGTGAATCTATTAAAACGTCTAGTGTGACACTAAGACACAACCCTGACATAACATATAATTTTAAGTGTATAAATGTATCTATGATCAGCATACTACAACTATAGAGGGAAGAAGAAAAAGGAAGCTTCTTCTTCTCTCCTCCACCACCTACCTATAAAATTAAAAAAATAATTATAACAAATCTTAAAAAATAATAATTATTTTTGCATCACCAAAGAAATACTAATTTTACTTTAATACACGTAGGTACATATAATTAATGACTCTAATTAAAAAATTGAGTAAATTTCACTTTTGATCCCATTAGAATAAGGTCAAAATACTTTGTCTTAAAAGTTACTTTTTTTTACCCCAAATGATATTTTTTCAACAATTTTGGTCTTATAAGATATTTTTTCTACAATTTTAATCCTATAAGATATTTTTCCGATAATTTTAGTCTCAAACTAACTGAGATCTTTGGTGCGCTAGACAACACAAAATTATTTCAGATAGAATGACAGGATACTTGAATTTTGGAACGCATGTTGTTTATTTTCATATGCATGAGACACATATCAGATTCACCACAATTGTTAGTTTGTGACTAAAATTGTCAGGAAAATATCTCATAGATTAAAATTATCAGAAAAATATTTTATGGGATCAAAATTATCGAAAAAATATTATTTGAGATCAAAAAATAACTTTTAAAATTAAAAGTGTTTTAACCCTATTCTAATGGGATCAAAAGTGAAATTTACCGAAAAAAATTGAATCATAGCAAATTTCGTATTGAATTATTAAATCCAGTTAAATGGGGCAAAAATACCTGCCAATAGATTGATAAAGTAGATCACGTTTGCTCGCGTTGCTATCTAGTTAGTCAATTCTCTCTCTAAAAGTTTGTTCTTTACTTCTTTCTACCGTCTGCCTCACCAAAGTGAGTGATCCCTAAAAATAAAAATAAAAGTTATCCCTGTTTTTGTTCTTCATTTCATCTCAGTTCTCTCTGGAAATCGACAAAGAGATGGCTTATGCTGCTGTTGCTTCACTTTCAGAAACCATAGATGTAATCCTCAAATATCACGAAGAATGCATTTCTACTCAATTAAAAAATCAGATTACACATCTCCAGAAACAAATAATTTTCTTGCGATCGTTTCTTGAAGAGTCTCCAGATGACGCCCAACTTTGGGAAGAAAGAATGAGGGAGGTGACAAACGAGGCAGAAGATATTATTGAGCTTTTATTGTCGGATTCATTGCTGGATTCATCAGAACCTAAGTTGAAAAGGAGAAAGTATGAACTTCGTTACGATTTTGATGAGCTGGAAAGAGTTATAAAGAAGATTGAGTCAATCGTTAAAGGAGTGAAGGAGAGACGCTCAGAAGTTGCTGGCAGCGTCGACGACAAGCTAATGCAAATAATCGATCAACTTCGTGGAGGATCATCTGCGCTAGAGAGCACTCCAATTGTTGGAATGGGCGGCATAGGTAAGACTACTCTAGCTAGAAAGGTTTACAATCATCCCTCAATTGTGAAGCATTTCAAGATTCGAGCTTGGGTCACAGTATCACAAAATTATAGCCGACGGGGAATTATTTTAAGCCTCCTGCGCTCCACGGAATGGTTGAGTGCTCAAAGTATATCAAGTTTAGATTATGAAACTTTGTGTGCGCATGTATATAACATGTTATATGGCGAGAGGTACCTTATTGTACTAGATGATGTATGGAGTGCCGAGGTTTGGGAGTGGTTAAAGGATAAGATTCCTGTTGATTTTAATGGAAGTCGAATATTGATAACTGCGAGGCTGCTAGATGTGGCTTGTTGTGTCGGGTTTTATAGCCGTATTCACGAGATGTGTTTGATGAATGTGGATCATAGTTGGAACCTGCTTCGACACAAAATATTTAAACAAGATCTTTGTCCCCCTAAATTGGAGTGCATGGGAAAGTTGATTGCCGGAAGCTGCAGGGGTCTCCCACTTTCCATTGAAGTGGTTTCAGGAATTCTTGCTGCTGATCAGACTCAAGCTACGTGGGAAGATATTGCAGAAAATTTGAAGATTGCCATGAATTGTAAAGATGATGAGCATATTCTTCACATACTCCATTTGAGCTACGCATACTTGCCTCACCATTTGAGACCGTGTTTCTTATATTTGGGAATGTTTCCAGAAGATCACAAGATATGTGTCTCAAAGCTCATAAAACTATGGGAAGCTGAGGGTTTTGTGAATGAAAGTGAAGAGACGGGAGAAGAGTATTTGCAGGAGCTTGTGAAGAGAAGTCTGGTTTCGATCAGAAAGAGTAGGTATAATAATGGCAGGATGAAGAGAGTAAGCATCCATGATCTGGTTCGGGATTTCTGCATGAGACAAGCTCGAGCAGACAATTTCTTCCTTCATGTTACTGAATCTCTTGCAGGAGCCGAGTCTGTACAGCTTCAACGTCGTGTGAGTGTTGCTGATCGTGATGATATCCTTCAAAATGTTGATGGCTCAAGTACTGTCCGTACCATGATATGTTTGGAGGGCAAAGAAGAAGGTATTCGATGGTCATCCGAATATTTTAGATTGCTCCGAATACTGGATTTGTCGGAGGGTGATCACCTCTTCTTCAAGTCGGATGACTTTCCTATCCAAGTATTTGAGCTGTTTCATCTACGCTACCTTGCCTTTGTTGTTGACCGTTTCAATAGTATTCCGAACTCCATATCAAAACTTGAGAATCTTCAAACCTTAATCATTCGATCAAGCGATTATCCTCGAGGGATTGTTAAGTTGCCGGTGGAAATTTGGAGGATGCGACAACTAAGGCATGTTCTCGTGTTTTCTTGTGTGTTACCCACTCAAGAAGAAGAAACACCCTCTGCTCTGGAAAATTTGGAAACGCTCAATGAATTACTCAATTTTGTCTGTTCAAGAGAGACCCTGGAAATGATCCCAAACCTGAAAAAATTGTGCATCAGTTACACGAGATGGGGAGATTATGAGATCCATAATCTAATACATTTCCAGAAACTTGAAACTCTCGAGATAGAGATGCATCGGTATGTTGGGGAACGGTGGAGGAAAATCCCCCTCGCTTTTCCTCCAACATTGAAAAAGTTGAGTTTGAGGAGTGTGAGAGTTCCTTGGGAGGATATGGAAATTGTTGGGTCATTGCCCAATCTTCAAGAGCTTAGACTAAGAAATCCCGCTCGTGCTGGCAGCATGTGGAAACTAAGAAGTCCTGCTTGTGTTGGCAGCACGTGGGAAACAAATGAAGGAGGATTCCCTCAACTTCAATTTTTGCTGATTAAGAGATCCGATTTGGAGCAGTGGATTACCAAAAGCGATCACTTCCCAAGCCTCAAGTGCCTAGTGGTTCGTGATTGTCAACTGTTAAGCGAGATCCCCAAGAATATCAGAAAAATTCCGACACTTGAGTTAATTGAGTTTGTCTAGAGTTCTGCACAGGATCAGCAGTCACTAACTAGGTCAGAAACTGATACCTGAAAAATGTTGTAGGATCATTTAATCTTTGAGATTTTTCTAATGGAATCTATATAATATCCTTAAACAACCATTTTCAATTTATTCAAGAATGCAATAAGAACAAAATTTCCAACACAGCTCCTCAAAAACCTCCTGAAATTCACAAAACAACTCACTTGAAGGAATCACATTAACAACGAGGATTCCCTCCTCACATAGAACGGCCCTCACTGCTTGAAGACGAAGAACATACTTCTCCACAAACTCCACACACCATTCGTCACATCACTCGAATCCAAATCAACCATAACAATATCAAACTTATCCCCTTCACTTATATCATTCGCAATCCCATCTTCAGCAAACAAATGTATAAAATCATCACTATCCAACCCAAAATATCTATTGGCAACTTCTAACACAACCTCGTCTTCCTCAACTCCATCAACCTCAAAATTCAACTGATCACTCAAGAATCCAAGTAATGTGCCTCCTCCAACTCCCAAGCACAGAGCTTTCGGCCTAACCCAGCCCACATTCGCCCTTCCAAGAACTGAGAAATCACAGCAATGCCAGCTACCATCGGGCTCAAATACGGTTGAACCAACACCCCCTTATCCAATTCAAACTCAAAATCATCTAAATTATCTGAGCTCGACTCATTAATTGGTCGAATTCTCATCTGGGATTGCACGAAATTTGGCATTCTCTTAAACCTCAATCTTCTCCTAAACTCCCTAACCCCATCATTCACCAATTCAACATTCTCAATCAACATTTCCCCCACACAAGGTCCCTCACAAATCTCCAAGATTGAATTTTTAACCACCTCATCCTCATAAATCAACAATGGCACTTCTGGGATTATCACCGTCCCCGACAAATTCCGATTTGAGGGGTTAGGCCTAATAACAAGGGGGCGAGATTCTGTTGAGGGATGGTGGAGAGGAGGGCAGAGAGCAGAATTGTAGGAGGTCGGCTGGGGGTAAGATGGGCAATTACCAAGCAGGATCAGGCGGGAGATGGGGGAGGAGATGAGAAGCTGGAGGTGGCCGGAGAAAGTGGAAAATATCCAGTCCGACTCGCGGCCTGGAGGGACCCACATCGCTGCGGTGGATGAGGGCGCGGCGGCGGATGCGGAGGGAGAATCGAGGACGGCGACGCGAAGGAGGCGGCGGTAGGGGTGGGGGAGTGTGAAGGTTATTTAGCGCGAAGGACTACGGTTTCGAATGTTGATGGATCGTGCGACATTGATGTTGGAAAATGGCTGCACATTATTTATTTTTGCGGTTTGCTGTCTTCTACTTGTATTTTTTTATTGGGCTTATGGAATCATTAAGTATTGAGAAAAAGGCCTGTTGGGCTGGTTTTACGTTTTTTCTCCCAAATTATTTTGTTGCCTCTTCTCGATTTCTATTCCAGCCCTAATCTGTTAAAAGTAGACCGAGTCTTCTTGTTCATCGTGATTGAATCTTTCTTCTTACTTAGGAAGCACGATGGTTGTTGGCAACGTGCGAAAAACGGTCATCTTCTTCTTTTCTATTTAACCCCAATTTCTTCGAACTCAAAAGGGATGTGAATGATACATTTCTTGCTTCTTTCTGAATTGGGCAAATGATCATTTGTCTCCACTTCATTCACCTCGAGTGCACGAGTTGGGTGAGGGCTGTGGTAACCTTGGGGAGTGACCGGCATCGAGACTTGCACCGTGGTCTGCTGAAATCACTTTCAAGGCAGTGGTCTTCCACGCCTCAGCAATCATTTTCTTCTGTTCCATTGTGGTTCTAACAATTTGAAAGTGATTCAATGGCCTCTGCAATCTCCCAGGTTCTGCCTGATATGTCGAAGCTTGAACCTCTTGATGGTTCTAACTATTATAAACGGTAGTCTCAAAAGCTTTTCATTTTCTTTGAACAACTAGAAATAAGTTATGTCTTACTCTCAGAGATGCCGAATGGTGATTCAGACTCTGCTGGAGCCTCAACTAGTCAATCTGATGCTGCCGCTGATGATGTGACGTTAATCTCGTCAACCAAAGTAGTTCATCACTTACATTGTGCTTTGATATATATCATATATGGACATATTAAAGTATTTATATCGTAATGAAAATGGCATACACGATAATGAGATGGAAGATAGCCAGATTCCAATTAAGGCAACATAGAAGAAATTGAGATATTGTGTAGTTTTTAGAGATTTTGTCACAATTTTTATTTTGGAATTCACGATAATGAGATTTTTTGTGAATGAAAATCAAATGATCAATTGATTCAATTGAACTACGGAAAAATATTAAAAATAAATTAAAACTGAAATTGAAAAAAAAAAAGATCGCCGTTGCCGGGGATCGAATCCGGGTCACCCGCGTGACAGGCGGGAATACTCACCACTATACTACAATGACTTCTTGTTTATGTTAATCTTAAATATATTTATAATTTCAAATAATATTGGAGGTGAAATGGAGAGAGATGATGGAAGCGCTGAAGGAGGAGGTGGAGGGTTCGTTTCTATCTCAGTTTTCTGGTTTAATCTCTGTGGAAATTTTAATATTGCTGGAGCTGTTTCAACAGTCAGTATTTGGAAAATTTATAACCATATAAAACTTTGAAGAAAAATCTTGTTTTTGATCACAACAAAGGTTAATCACACATAAGCAAACGATGATAAATCCCTCTTGTTTATTTTGGAACTGAAACGATTCTAAGATTCATTCCATACAATTCCAATCATTCATTACACTACTCTAATTGGATCATCATCTCATCATGCATTATGAAGCTTGCTAGCTAGCTAGCTAGATTGATTTGTGTTCATCATGTGATGAAGTAGTGTGTCAACATAAGAGTTGCTTCTTCTACTCTCTCTCCCAAACAACTCTCTCATTTTTCTTGCATTTTCTCTCACATATCTCCCCTCTTCCCCAACCACTGCAACCTTCACTGTCTCAGCCACAGCCTCACTCGTGAACGATCCATCAATCTCGTTTCTTGGTATCTCCACGCCCACTTTCTTCTCCTGCAGGAGCCTCGCATTCAGCCCTTGATCATTCATCACAGGGAACAGGATCAGCACTCGTCCCAACCCAAGCGCCTCCGTGGCCGAGTTCCATCCACAGTGCGTCAAGAATCCTCCAACCGATGCATGGCTCAGAATCTTGATCTGGGGTGCCCATTTTGAGTAAACAACCCCCCTATCCCTAACCCTCTCACAGAACCCTTCTGGAAGCATCTCGTAGCTTCTGTTCAATACCCAAAAGAATGGCAATCCACATCGCTCTAGTCCAAGGGCTAATTCATGAGCTTCTTTCTTTGATAATACAACTTCAGTTCCAAGAGCAACATACACTAATGAGCTCTCCTTTTGCAGGTCTAGGAATTCTTTGATCCTCAGCCACTCTGCATTGCTCTCATATTCATCATCATGCTCGTCTCCGGATGGCAGAACCCCCCACCGGAAACACCGGTCTCCAGTAGAGGTGGCGAACTATTTCGAACCACTCGGGTTCGAACTCATCACATGATCTGAAAATTACTATGTCACTCCCTTCAATGGAGAGTGCAAACCGGAATGTATCGTTCATGCCGGAATCATACTCATTCCCATCTCCTGCATCTGTTTACAATCAACACAAAATCAATCACACCATAGATTTGTGGCCAATATATGCAAAAGAAAAAAGAAAAAGAAAAAGATGAAGTACCTTTTTCCATGTTCCTAGACATCTCATGAAGGCGGAAAGCCATGTTGGAAGGAGGAGGAATCCACTCCGGCACGACGGTGAAGTCCTCGGCCGTGGACCGGCCGTGTTTCTCACTCATCATCGCAGATGGGGAGCCTAAAAAGGCCATGAATGCGGCAGTGAAGAGGCTGAAATAAGCTGTGGAGATGGTGAGTTGACGCGCGAGTGGAGGCAGCCAGTGAGAGGCGTAGTCATAGACGATCCAATCTGGTTTAGGCCTTGCATTCTCGAGGAAGGAGCGTACGCGTGGCTCGAGCAAATCGAGGGCTACTTTGAGCAGCTGCTGCTTCACGTGAGGCACGTCCATGGATGACTCTGCGCCGGCCGGCAAGTGATCGACGGCCGGCAAGGGAATGCTGACGAGATTGATGAGGTGGGATTGTTGGGGCACTTTGACTGATCTTTGAAGGTTTATTGGGCTTGAAATGAATGAAATTTGATTCCCTCTTTCAGCTAAGTATTTTGATAGTTGAAAGAATGGCCTCAGATGGCCTATGGCCAGCCATGGAAACATCACTATGTGAAGAATCTTGCCTTGTTCTTCTATGGAGAGATTGTCAAAGTTTTAGTGCAGATTGAAGAATGGTAGGAATTTCAATCTTATGCAAGATTTTTTTCAGCTTTGTTTATGCAGTAGAATAATGTTATCTTATTGTGAGAGCGTTTGTTTCTGCATAAAAAAGTCGAGTTTTGAGGGCCCTTGTGAGCAAGTTGGGGAAAAAGAAATTTTGGCTGCGAATTAATCTTGAAATTTCAATATTCATCGTTGTGTGTGATTGGGGCGTAATTTTGTCCCTATCCTAAATCAGTGGATGAATTGATTTAAGATAAATTGAACCTATCTAGAGATTACTATTCTATTACATATTATAACATGTGTACACGTGTTTGTGTACTTTTGTTTCAAGATTTTTATATTTGAGTTATGAAAATCACTACTAGACTACTACTAATTAATGTATAATATATGATAGTGGGGTGTGAATTAGATGCGGATTTAATTGACAATAGTGCATCACGACTTCCCAATTCAAGACTATCATCAAAAGTCTAATATGTAATTATTGAAATAAATAACTTACCAAATGATAGTCACAAGAACAGAGCTAATGAACAAGGTCATAAATTCATATAAAAAGAATATGAAAAACCAACCAATCTCAACCAAGGTTCAATTAAATATATCTGTAGTTCTCTTTTTACAACTAATAACCGAGCGATTCTCTAGTCACCACGCCTATCGAGCTATCTCTTTTCCGATCAAGATCACCACTACGCCAAAATACAATTTTATAAATTCTCACACCTTAATTCTTGTTGAACTTTGTTTTTGTTAAACGCATATCATCGCACGTATATTGTGTAATATATATAATTGGCAAAACACTATTTTGATTGGTCTTGCTTTTTTTTTTCTTTTTTTGTCGATAGGCCCTTCTACTTTAATAATTCATTTTTCTCAAGTCCTTATTCTATTATATTTTATTTTGATAAATCTTTATAGAAATTTTTTGTTTTAATAAGTCATTCTACTTCTATATTTCATATCACTAGCACTACAAAAAAATCACTGATTACCGACGGACTTGCCGACGGAAAAAATTCGGATTGTCATTCCCGACGGACTTGCGACAGAACTTTCCGTCGCTAAACATAACGACAGAATACAGACGGATACGACGTTGTTAACTATAACGACGTCCCACTTTCATCGTTAATATTAGAATTTTCGAATAATTTAAATTCTGGGAATATTAACGACGGACGCGTCCGTCGTTAATATTATGAATTTTTAAATTATTTAAATTCGGGGAAATTTAACGACGGACGTGTCCGTCGTTAAAAGTATGAATTTTAAATAATTTAAATTCGGAGAAATTTAACGACGGATGTGACCGTCGTTAATATTATGAATTTTAAATAATTTAAATTCGGGAAAATTTAATGACGGACGTGTTCATCGTTAATATTATGAATTTTAAATAATTTAAATTCGGGGAAATTTAACGACGGACGTGTCCGTCGTTAATATTATGAATTTTAAATTATTTAAATTCGGGAAAATTTAACAACGGACACTTCCGTCGTTAAAAGTATGAATTTTAAATTATTTAAATTCAGAAATAAGTAACGACGGACGTGTCCGTCATTAATATTATGAATTTTAAATTATTTAAATTTTGGAAAATTTAATGACGAACACGTCCGTCGTTAATAGTGTGAAATTTGAATTTTTTAAATTCGGGGAAAGTTAAGTGTCCGTCGTTAACACCGTCGTAAAATTTCAGATAATTCGGCCTCCTCCATTTTCCCCCAAATCGAACTCTCTCTCTCTCTCTCTCGCTTTGCCGCCCTGCCGTGGCCGCCCCCTGCCCGGCCTCCGTCGCTGCCGCCACCGCCCTCTCTCTCTCTGTCGCACCGGCTGCCTGTCGCCCAGACGTCGCCGCCCTTCCTCCGCCGTCGCCGTTGCCGTCGCCGTCCAGAAGGTAAGTTGATCTGCAATTTTTTTTATTTCAGTTTTTTTTTTAATTTCAGTATGTACATTGTATATAATTTCAGTATATGTATTGTATATATACATATATCTTTTCATGTTATTTTTTTGACCAATTTTCTTGAATTGTGACAAATGATTAGGGATGGAATTGTAGTTTTAGTTTATATTTGACATTTTGATTGAAAACATAAGAAATAAAAAATCTGCAAAGTGATTAGGGATGGAATTGTGACTCTGCAATTTTGGGAGAAGATATAAAAAATCTGCCCTTTTTAGGGTGTTGTTGTTGTTTTAATTTCAAGAACAATTAAAGTGTAATAATAGAAACAAATTATCACAAGTATCACAAGAGCAATGAACTAATGACACCCACGTAATTTTTAAATATGCTTGGTTGATTATTTAGATCTTAAATTAATAATTTATTAATATTTTTGTGTAGGTTCACTACAAGAATTCTTCGCTTTACACTGATATATACGAGGTTAGTTAGTAGCTTTACAATTAAATAAGCTAAGTATGCAATTTTGTTAAAGTTATTTTGTCAATTTATGTTAAGTATGTTATTTAGGCTAAGTATGTTATTTATGCAATTATCATGCTAAGTATGATATTTATGCATTTAGATGTCAATGAATTATGTTATTTTTTTTTTGGGCAATTTAGGCTAATTATGCATGTTATATATGCAATTATCATGCTAAGTAATGATATTTATGCATTTATATGTCAATTTCTAATTTTGTTAATTTTTTTGGGCAATTTAGGCTAATTAAGGTTGTTATTTAGGCAATTATCATGTTAAGTATGTTTTTTATTCATTTAAATGTCAATTAATTATGTTAAATTTTTTTGGGGCAATTTAGGCAAATTAAGCTTGTTATTTAGGCAATTATCATGTTAAATATGTTATTTATGCATTTATATGTCAATTAATTATGTTAGGCTAATTAAGCTTGTTATCTAGACAATTATCATGCTAAGTATGTTATTTATGCATTTATATGTCAATTAATTATGTTAAATGGGATGAGGGCCCCTGGATCCCTCTTTATTGAATTGTTGGTTTTAATTTGGGATGAGGGCTCCTGGATCCCTCTTTATTGAATTGTTGATTTCTGTTGGTATTGTTGTTTTGAATCGATTAGAAGAACATAGATCAATTAGCGTAGAGTCGAGAACTTGGGACTAGGAAATTCACATAGGTGCTGCCGAATTTTTAAAAAAAAATATCGCTATTTTTTAATGAATTATTTTTATATTTCAATGAACGATAATCAGTGTGTATTTTACGATCAAAACTTTTAGAAATTGGCCGTCTACAATGAGTCAAGATCGTGAATGGATGTACCGGCGATACCTTCAGAATGGTGCTTTGAATCCGGACTTCCTTAATGGACTAAATTCTTTCATCGAGTTTTCCTGCAATCAACCGTCCTTCATGAGTGTAGACAAGATTAAGTGTCCATGTCGTAAGTGTAAGAACATTCCATTCCAAACGCCGTCTACTGTTAGACTACACGTGGCAAAGAAAGGATTTGTGCACAATTATCGTGTATGGATTTATCAAGGCGAACAACAGGTGCATCCGGACACCAATCAGAATTTGGGTGGTCAGGATGGAATGAATACATACCAGAACATGGTAATGGATGCTGCTGGTCCGCATATCAACATCAATGTCGATGATCATACCGAGGAGGCCCCAAATCCAGAAGCACAACGATTTTATAACATGTTGAGGGCCGCAGACAAAGAATTGTGGCCGGGTTGTCAGAACCATTCTCAATTGTCACTCGTTGCTCGTCTGCTGAACTTGAAATCTGAGAATAACATGTCAGAGAGATGTTTTGATCAGCTAACTCAATTAATGAAAGAGATTGTTCCTGAGAACAATTTGGTAACTGATAATTTCTACACCACAAAGAAATTACTACGGGGTATGGGGCTACCTGTTGAGAAGATCGATTGTTGTTTCAACAACTGTATGATTTATTGGGCTACTGATAGTGAATTGACTGAATGCAAATTATGTGGTCATCCCTGTTTCAAGGAAACGAGTCGCCGTTCGCAAAAAAGACAGAAGACCACGGTTGCACACAAGAAGATGTATTATTTTCCACTCACTCCGAGGTTATAGAGGATGTATGCATCTAATGCAACAGCAAAGGATATGCGGTGACATGCATCATCTGTTGATGACGGAGTAATGCGACATCCAGCGGACTCTCCTACATGGAAACATCTGAACACAATGTTTCCTCAATTTGCTTCTGAAGCACGTAACGTTAGGTTGGGTCTATCTACTGATGGGTTCCAACCATTTGGGTAATCAGGACAACAGTATTCTTCGTGGCTTGTCATTATTACACCGTATAATTTACCCCCATGGATGTGTATGAAAGAGCAGTATATGTTCCTAACTGTATTAGTGCCAGGGCCACGTAATCCGAAAGAGAAGTTGGATGTATTTTTACAACCTTTGATATCTGAATTGATTCAATTGTGGGAGGTTGGTGTGCCTACATATGATGTTTTATTGAAACAGAATTTTCAGATGCGAGCAGCATTGATATGGACAATTAGTGATTTTCCCGCTTACTCCATGTTATCTGGTTGGAGCACTGCTGGAAGATTGGCATGTCCACACTTTATGGAGTCCACTGACGCCTTCACCTTATCATGCAGTGGTAAACAATCATGGTTTGATAACCATCGTAAATTCTTGCCTGCAAACCACCCTTTCCGAAAAAATAAAAAAGCATTCTTAAAAAACAAAGTGGTGAATGGAGGACCTCCAGAGATGAGATCGGGACACGAAATTCTGGCTCTCATTGAAGCATTGGGTCTTCAAAAAGTCACAGAGAATAATGATAATGTGACAATTTCCAAAGGTTGCGGGTGGAAAAAGAAAAGTATCTTTTGGGATCTTCCATACTGGAGCTCACTGTTGATTCGTCATAATCTGGATGTTATGCACATTGAAAAGAATGTGTTTGATAATCTATTCAATACTGTGTTGAATGTGCAGGGGAAGACAAAAGATACCTCCAAATCTAGAGAAGAGTTGAATATGTATTGTTCAAGACCAGAGCTAAAACGGAACGAGTCCACAGGCAAGTATCCAAAGGCTTGTTATACGTTGGACAAGAAAGAGAAGAACATCTTATTTAAATGGGTTCGAGAGTTGAAATTTCCAGATGGGTACGTGTCCAACATGAGCAGATGCGTGGATATGAGAAAATTGAAAATGTTTGGCATGAAAAGCCATGACTGCCACGTGTTCATGCAGCGTCTTATCCCGATTGCATTTGCTGAACTTCTCCCTTCCAATGTTTGGAAGGCAATCACAGAATTGAGTTTATTCTTCAAGGATTTGACAGCCAGAAGTATCACTGTTGATGATGTGTGTCGGTTGCATGAAAGTATTCCAATCATATTGTGTAAACTTGAACGCATTTTTCCACCAAGTTTCTTTGACTCAATGGAGCATCTACCTGTCCACTTGGCTGATGAAGCCAGACTTGTTGGGCCTGTACAGTATCGATGGATGTATCCATTTGAACGGTACTTGAGGAAGTTGAAAAACAACGTCCGAAACAAAGCAAGAGTTGAGGGCTCAATCTGCAATGCTTATTTGGTGGAAGAAGCTTCGACCTTCTGTTCGTATTATTTTGAAGATTTTGTAAAAACGAGACATAGAAACATGCCTCGTAATTATGAAGGTCTTGGAGACGCACAAGATGACAGTGCAACAAATCTGTCGATTTTCAAGCAGCACGGTCGACCATCTGGAAGAATGTCAAAAAGATATTTGACGGAGAACGAGTATGCTGCAGCACAGATTTACGTGTTGCTTAATTGTCCAGAAGTTAAACCGTACACAACGTAAGCATGTGAACTGTTTAAAATGTGTTATTGTTATTTCACCAAATTCTAATCCATGCTTAATTTTTTGAAGTGTGTTTGTTGACCAATTGAAAGTATCGTGCTCGAATATCTCAATGGAAGATATTGAAAAATGAATGGATAAAGAATTTGCGAGCTGGTTCGCCAAATATGTAAGTATATGATATCCGAAAACCTTAATGTAAGTATACATGAGCAACTGTAACATTGTATAAAGTTTTCTATTATAACAGGCACAAGATCCAACTAATAATGTCAACAAGATCATGCGTGATCTTTCAAGTGGGCCTTCTCGTTCCGTTAATGTCTACCCTGTGTACTTTATTAACGGGTACAAATTTCACACAATTTCCCACGGCTCACAGCGAGCTACAATAAATAGTGGAGTCTGCATTAAAGGGACACACATTGAATATTACGGGCGATTGATGGAGGTGATTGAGTTGGAGTACGCTGGTCTACCTATTAAGAAGACAGTGTTGTTTAAATGTGAGTGGTTTGATACATCAACACAAGGAACAAATGTGCGTCCTGACTACAAAATGGTTTCTATAAATCATAAGCGTAAGTATTCAGGATCTGATCCATTTGTGCTTGCTAAACAAGCAATCCAAGTGTGTTACTGTGAATACCCAACTTTAAATCGCTCTTGAAGTGATTGGTGGGCGGTCTGCAAAATAAAGGCTCGATCTAATGTTGAAGTACTATCAGCGGATGATAATACAATCATAACCTCAGCCTTTCAAGAGGATGAAGTTGATGGTTTGCATACCCTCACAATAGATGACGATCCTATACCAAATCATCCAGATGGTGGGGTAATAGATATTCAAGAAGAAGAAGAAGATGATGAAGAAGATATAGAACCAGAGATTAATTATCAAATGACAGTATAAGTGATGATGATGAAATAGATGATTAGTGTGGTTGGTCTTATTTGATATATATAGATGTTTTCTTATTCAAGTACTTAGTACCGTTGCAATTTGCTAACTTCATAAACTAAACTTAATATGATTTTGCAGATGCAGGGAGGCGGTACTACCTCAGCTGGAGGTTCATCATCGTCATCTGTGGGCCTGAGCGGCTCAGTTGGCGATATCTCACTACATGGATCGTCATTGCCCGATGTTGATGCGCAGGGTCGGCGTCGTTGTTGGCTTCAGGATGGGTATGTTGAATTAGATAGTTTTGAATATTTTTTTACAGATTATTATTTTAATAACTGTAATATTCTAATATATTTATTGTTTTTTACATTTGGAAGCCAATTGATGCCGAGTTATCCCGTCTCAGCCACCATCACATCGAGCTTTAAGAGGTTTTTGCACCCGGGTGCCTACACCTGGAAGATGGTGCCCCCTGAGAGGAGGCAGACATATAGGGAGGAGTTCTGGGTATCTTATTATTATATACATATATTTTAAAATGTTATATAAGTTTAGTATTTTCACATGTTCTCAATATCTTGCAGAAGGAGTGGTTTTGGGATCCCACTTTGGAGGATGCCATTTGGGCAGCATGGGAGCTCAGGGCTCCTCAGAGATACAGGGAGATGGTCCATTACTTCAAGAAGGATAGGACCAAGGGCTGCCCTCCATTCATACCAGTTGAGATGTGAGAGGGCTTCAAGGCGTACTGGGACAGTGATGCCTTCAAGAAGAAGTCAGCGATCGCATCGAAGAATCATCTGACTGAGCTCGATGGTCCTGGCACAGGCATTGTGAAGCATCGAGGAGGCTCTCGGAGTGCAGTTGCGCATGCTGCAGCTTTGGTATGCAATTAAATTAATATTTATTTATTTATTTTTTAATATGTTTGTGCTAACATCTCTATCCAATAGGCTAAGGAGAAGGGCGTGCAGCCCAATGACGTGGTGTGGGAGACATTCAGGAGGCTGCACGACAATGCCGATGGATCCCACACAGATGGGAAGTCTGCCCGTATAGATGTAAGTTAATTTATCGATATTTATAAATTTATTAATAACATAGAAATTAAATATTTAATCATTCTTTTTCGATTTTGTGAATAGGCTGATGTATTGGCTCGGGTTGAAGAGTTGAGCCAGCCGACTCCTGGCACAGATGAGGCACCACCACCCGTGGACATGAGCGCCGTATACGTGGATGCTGCCCTCCGACACTCGAAGAAGAATCGAGTGTTTGGGCTCGGTAGTCGATCTAGGAATTATTCAGCTCCTATCGTCTCATCTGTAGCTCCTCCACAGCCCGACACTCAGGCTGCCATCAGGGCTCTCCAGGAGAAGATGGATGCCCAGCAGGCGGCTCTCCAGGAGAAGATGGACGCACAGGCAGCGCTTCTCCAAGCCCAGCAGGAGAAGATCGATCAGCAGCAGGAGATGCTGCGCCAGCAGGCCGAGATGTTCGAGCTGATGCGGGCGCAGTTTAGGGGCCCTCCTCCATCTTCATCTTGACACTATTATTATTTTTATTTTATACACTCTTTATTATATTATATTACATTTTATGTATTTTATTGGAGATTTTATATATATTATTCAACGTTTTATTACAGTTTTTCCATAATTTATTTACAAACAATAATCTAAATTACAAAAAACTAATTAAATAAACGTAAACAGAAATAATAATAAAAAAAAAATTAACGACGGATGTCGTCCGTCGTTATATTTTTTTGATTTTTATTTTTTATTTATTTTTAATTATTAACGACGGACAGTGTCCGTCGTTATATTTTTTAATTTTTAATTTTTATTTATTTTTAATTATTAACGACGGACAGTGTCCGTCGTTACATTAATCCATTTTTTAATTTTTATATATTTTTAATTATTAACGACGGACCGAGTCCGTCGTTAAATATTATTTTTTATTTATTTTTAAATATTAACGACGGACAAAAAGTAACGACTGTAGACGACACCAGAGTTAACGACGGATATGGTCCGTCGTTATGGCCGTCATTACAGATAACGACGACAGTTATTCGTCATTAAATTGGATTGCCGACTAACGAAATAACAACGGTGAATTTCCGTCGTTATCTGGAAATAACGACGGAAAATCTTGGTTTACCGACGGAAATTTCTGTCGCTAAATCGATGAATTCTTGTAGTGTAGGTCTTTATTATTCAATGAAACTAACAAAGTTGTTAACGTTTTCATTATTTTAAATAACATTTTAGTTATTTAAATATTTTTTATATTATTTATGTATGCATTTATATATATAATGTATAATATTTGAGTTAATTTAGTGATATATTTAAATATAAAGTTATTACGATTAAAACTTGCGTATCATCAAAGTTTACACAAACGAAATATTTGTTGTATTTGAGAATTCAAACAACTCAACTTTTGGAATTTTAAAACTAAAAGCTTTCAATGAATTTAAACATGCATTACGCACCAATAAAATTCTTTGTATTTAATGAATTCAAAAATATTTAATATTTCTTTGAATTTAAAATGTATTACCCATAAAAAATACTCTCTCCGTCCCATAATTGTAGTCCACTTTCCATTTTCACACAGATTAAGAAATCACATTTAATATGTATTAGAAATATACAATTTACAATAATTATCCTATATTGCCCATATTTTTTACTATATTAATTTCATTCATACTATATTAAATAGGGTTATATTTATAAAAGAATATTAAAATACAATCCCAATTTAGAATAGGACTATGATTTTAGCACATCCCAAAAAGGAATAATGGACTATAATTATGGGACGGAGGGAGTACAAAGCAAATGAAAATAATTTATAATAATTTTATTAATATTTTTCGTTTCTCTGTTTCTTCAATAAGTGACTTCGCGGGTTTGATAGCCGCATGTCAAATAAATGTGAAATTGTTCTGGTTCTAGTTCGGCGGCTTCCACGGAAGCTTCCCACGAGTCACCTACCCACCTGAACATTCATATTATTTATTCCCCTTGCATGCCGCTTTGTTAACAACCGGCGAAGGGGTGTGGTATCCGGGTAATCTTACATGGAAAGAGGAAGGGAAGAAGCGAAACGGGAGACTCGAAGCGTGGTAGAGTAATCTCGCCATGCAGTACGAATTGCATGGCTGGCACAATTCTAACTACTATAAGCACGTTGCCTGTATGAACAAACAAACTTTGCAGAACCGTTTCACTTAATCGATCTAGAGCTCTAAGCTCGCGCTGGGGTATGTACACTGCATTTTAGTTTCTTCACTCAATATCGAATACTCAATAGATAGGCAGACCTGATGAGAAGGAAGAATCAATTGCATGGTGGTATAATATTTATTGGGTCTCCCCCTTCAGCAGGATCAAAAAAGGTTGTATTAAAGTTTTGATCAGAAAATAACATGGTAATTGCCCCTGCCAGTACCGGAAGTGATTCTTTAAATCAGTTTTACTACTTTTCCGTCATGACATGTGTTTTTTTAGATGATCATGTGTTCTATTTTAGATTTTAATATATTTTTTAAATTATTCATCAAAGATTCATTAGTATTTTTTTCAATAAACTGGTTATGTTAAATAACAAAAACTTAACTAATTTGTTAGTTCAATTAATTAAGAACTTAATAATATTAAATGTATGTAGAAGTAGAAAGGCATTTAAATAAAAAAATTTACAAGGATCTCTCAAAACAAAATAAAAAAGTACAAGGACTTAATAAAATGTATTAGGGACTACTAAATAACAAAAATTATATAGAGACTTATCAAAACAAAAAAATGAAAGTACAAAGATCTAATAATGTATTTTGCCTATATAATTTGATTTCTTATATGAAATATATTAATTCATATAAATCTAAAAAAATTATATGGGTGGAAAATAGAGTCACTGTCTATCTTTATATGTATGTGTAAAATGGAGATGTCTCCAAAAAAATTTCCTTCCCAAAACATTAAATTCATATGTCCTATATTCAATGTAGATCCGGAAATCTGCAATTAATTGATTCAATCCAGAGCAGTGGCCAATCTGTGAAATAAAACCAAAAAACATCGTAAGAGCCAAAGACCGTCGAGGGGGTGACGACCGTTGGGCCTCCGACGCTCAAGTCAGAAAAAGAATAAGAGTAGAAAGAGATAAAATACGAAATATAGAATAATTAAAGAGCTTAATAATATCAATCTCTAGCCAGAACGTGACTAGGAATTGAGGGGGACGTCGTTCAATCTGAAAAGATCATAAGAAAGATGCCAGATGTTGAATCACCGGAGTGGAATGAATGATAAAATAAATGTGCTTAGGGTATGATATGAAGTTTGTGGGTATTTCAATATAGTCGTCAAATGAGGAGGGAGGTCTCCTATTATAAAGAGTGGTAGTGTTAGGGTTCACGTAAATTACGAGAGCGGTTGAGGCATGATCTCATTTATTTGATCACGTCAACCCTTCCAAGTAATGCGGACGACTAATTTAAAGTCTTTCAAATTACTCGATCTTTATGAGGTTGCTTGGTTAAACGACAATATTTAACCCTCATGGACCAGCGTAGTGGGCTGATGAAAAATAGCAACTACATTCAATAACATATTTCATTATATATTCAAAATCTATTCGTACGAATGAATAAATATGTGAGTTGTTGCATATTAAGAAATGATTTATAATGTTCGAAATATTTTATTATGTCAAAATAATAATGATCGTATATTATATAGGGTTCAGATAGTTAGTGTTAGATTCGAGTTTTTAATAGAGCTTTTCAGATATTGTAAAGTTTTGAGTTCTCGTATTTATCCGTTTCTACTAGATATAGTTAAGACAACTTTAGTCCCAACCTTCTGTGAAGGAAGAGATAAAGTGTCTTAATATTTAGTGAGAGTTTATCTGGTAGTGTTTTTGTAATTCACATATTTTATATAGTGAAGATTTCACCCTGAGGCACTTCGCGAGATTATAGAAATATAATCTCGTGAAAATTCCAATCCATTGTTTCTGTTTTAAATTTCCGCTACGTATGCAAAGTTGTCTCAACTTTGCCAACTTACCTAGAAGAGGTACAAGGTGACAATATACCTAGCTGAAGGATGCGAGATAAACTGGGCAGAGTTTGTATTCTCACAATTCAAGTGTCAAGTTCTAAAGGCCTCCAACTCAAAGAGAACAAGGAAGTTTGAGTTCATGGTAGGACTTGTTCTCAGGATGAGCAAGATTATTGAAGACATCTCGAAGATGCTAAATGATGACGCATTACCAGTCCTCATCTCCGACTGGATTCCCAAGAGAAGAAGCATCCATCTGCACTCACTCAAGAAGAAAAAGCTAGGAAAAGGCAACACAAGTGCCACAACCTCAAATACCTCAACTGCCAATGTCGTCCCGTCACTAGTCTCCAAGAATGGATGAACAACGGACTTCCAAGACTGTTCTGATCCAGATGAGCTTATTACATTCATCGGAATTCCTCATTCAGACTATGGAGCTAACTACTTCAGGAGAACTTGCCCTCCTCTCCAACTGATGGAAGAAGATATTTGCACTTTCTATAGTGGTGAATACGCAACCAAGAATGCACAAAAAGAGGTAACCGATTTACTTTTTACTCAATTCGCATTTGTGGCTAAGCAAGATCAAGAGCTTTTTAAGCTTTTATACCGGTACTTCTACTGGTAAAACTGGAGACACTCAATGTCCATCTAGTCTCATTTCTTGATCACTTCTTTTCAAGGCATGAGTTTTTGGCAAAGAGAAGAAGTTTGGAGTTTAAAATGGATAGGGTCTTCAAATCCATTTTCTCCAACTATCATGCAAGTACAGAGGATTATGAGTCATAGATTGATCAACAAAATTCCTCCAACTGCCCTACTTGCCGAATTGGGAAGTGACATCAATGCTCAAGAAGAAGTAAGAGCAAAGCAGCAAGTAATCTGCACAACCAGCCCTGCCTATAGAAAACTGAATTTTTATTCTCTATCAAATCAGTTAGATGAGACAAATCAACCAACTGAACCTGCAACTGCACAGATACACCGAGAGCCACCTTTCACCCCAGTTGCAGTGAGTCGACTGTGTGATGATGAAGACACTGCCACATCACCTAATCTCTTGTCAAAGAGATATGTCACCCCAATGATTGCTTCAAGCTCCAAGACAACTGCCCAACTGAACCAGCATGAAGTTCAGTTCAATTCATTCTCGAGAAGAAACTTGCATAGAAGACGAATGGTCACATCAGCTGAAGCCAAGCACCGGAGTCAATCTGTGAAGACAGCAAGGCTAGAGAAGCCTGCTGAAGGAACTGGATCCGCCTCAAAGAGGAAGAGGTTAAACTACCCTGACGAAAGCAGTGAAGTGAATCCAGTTCGGCCTATCAAGAAAAGAAAATTGACTAAGATTTAGTCCAGCAGTTCAGCAACTAATGTCATCAGTTCAGTGATGAATCAGTTCCAGGAGTCGTGAAGAAGATATGACAAGAACTAATCGATCAGTTGCCACATTATCAGTTTGCCAAAAGTCATCAGTTGGATTGTATCCCAACTGACCAAGGATAAGTTTTAAATTGATTAATTCTTTAAACTTATTCTTTATAAAATTAATGCCATTGTGATCTAACGGGCATTATTTTCAAAATGGGAGATCTCTCAAAGATAGTGAGTTTTAAATGCTACTGAGCAAAATCAACCACTAAAGTGGAAAGTGAGTTGATAGCTTGAGAGATATAAATAGCAAAATCCTGCACAAAATATTTGCTATTTATGGCAACTACCCCATTTTCAAATGAATGAAATCTCAACCGCTTATCTAAAAATTAAGCAAAACTTATTGACGGCTGAGATGATCATCTCATTTATGCCAGCTGAGCATCAGTCAAATCCATTAAAATGATCAACTGATGAGTACTCGAGTACAACTCAAAGTACATGTATACAAAGCTTCTTTAAATGTTAGGGAGATATCGATCAAAGATCACATATCTGTCTCAACTCTCCTTGCATTTGCTTTGCATCTATCTCTCATATCCATTCAATCTCTCTGAAATACTCTCTTTCTTGCAGAATAGAATTGTCCGCTCAATACATCAATTTAGCTAGGCTTGCTCTCAACCTGAAAAGAGACAAGTTCATAGAACTTGACTTCATGATCTCTGGAGAGTCTGCAAGAAGGTCGATAACACTCCCTTCCTCTTGAGGAGTTTATTCAAATACAAGTTGTCCTGAAACTTGATGTATTGCAGTAGATTTAGATGTTGAAGCCTTAGCTGTTAACGCTTGATCATGGGCTAGTTGGTTTTGCCTTTGAATATTTTCAGCAATCTGTTGCTGTTGTTGAACTCTGATCTTGTAGACTTCATTTAACACCCAACACTGATGTACTTTGGGATTATCCCAGAGCTCTCGTTCTTCTTGAGTTTGTAGTTCCGGCAGCTCAATCCCAGACCAATTTATAAGTTCATTCATGACTTCAGCCAGTGTCTGCTCACCTGGTTTTGAATGACATCTTCGAAGATCTATCATTCCCCTTAGTACATCGATTGGATTTTGTTAAGGGCTCCCCTGTCCTAACCATTGTATGCTCCACTTTTCTTCTCTTCTCCAAAAGCTCATTCTATGTAGTGCTATTAGAAGAAAGTGGATTTCTGAATTGAGACAGTGTCTCCACAAGTACCAATAGCAGTACCTTGTAAGAGCTTTAAGCAGTTCTTCTGAATCCGCCACAAACTCATGAAAGTTCTTCTTAATGAAGTCTGCTACTTCTTGATCGGCTCTTTTCTTTGCAGCTATTGCTTCTGAGTGAGCTCTTCTGTTTTTAGTTGTCCTGCCTATTGGAGGACAAGTTATTTTGAAGTAGTCAGCTTCAGAGCTTCGTGGCGGAACTCCTCTTTTTTATTCAAACCACGCACTTAGATGTTCTCAAAGTCAACTTCCAACAAGGCTTTTCAAAAAGAATGACTCACATAATCAAATTATGACCTGCCAACAAGCATTACATATATCCAAGCAGGCCATACATTCAAAAACTTCACGGCCAACCCTTACATACATTCAAAACATTTGTATATGTCAAAAACTTTCAAACTTAAAAGTTTTGCAGAGTAGCAACAGAAGCATTTAATATTTAACATATAAACATAAGTTTAAAGCTGGTTTTAAGCAAAAATCACATAAGGGTCAACCGTCAAACCCACTCCAGCAAGTCGTCATCAACCAGCATCATCTCTAGGACCTGAAAACATTTGAAAAATATTTGGGTTGAGTGCCAGAAAACACTCAGTGGGCATTGATATTCGTCCAAGTTATTCTTTCATGCTTTAAAACTGTCATGCTGTATAAATCATGAAAAATAACCATGAACATACTTTATAACAAAGTTTACTCTTCTTCATTGGATGAGAGACCCTATGTGATCACATGATACTTTACGGTTACTTATCTAGACATTTAGTCACAAAGTAAACCGTCTTGCTTGTAAGTCGGAATTCCTCTATGCATGAAGTCTCAACACATCAAATCATTGCGTAAAAAATGTTATTAAAAACATTTAACATACTTTTCATAGGTGAATTTAAAACATAGTTGTGAGTTATAGAAAAACCCACCTGAATGATCTCAATATATAGTGCACTTATGTGTGAAATGCTACTATGCTTCCCGATCGTCTCGACCTATAAAATTGAAATTTCTAACTTAGAATCCTAATATGGGCCAATAAAATATAACTTAGGTCATAAATAACTTAAATATAAATTTCCTATGTCTTGAGATCATTTGAGATTGAAATAGAGTCAAACGGGCGAATAACGCGCATTTGACGGAATAGATCAACTTAATGACCTTGATTGAGGATTTATCGGACTTCCTAGACCAAATTGAATGGATAAATATGTATTGAACTCAATTCAATAACTAAGAAGCTCGATTTAACATAAAGATGAATTTTAATTTTTAGAATTTATTTTGAGCAATATACAATGTTTTACTTATAAGACTAAATCACGTTTTCTAAAAATCATAATTTAATTCTCAAGTATTAAACTAGAACTGAGAGAATATGAATTTGGGAGTTGGATTCATTTAGTATTTTACGACCGAATCCAAGATTAACTAGATCAATAACGTTGAATTAAAATTAAAGAATCATCGAAAAAGAAAAATAAAAACTTACTTTTCTTTTTTTTTCTTTTTTTTCTCCCTATTTTTCTTCTTCAATTTTTTTTTCTTCTTCACTTTTGCCTCTGACTCTCTTTTTTTTTTTTCGATTTCCTCTTTTTTTTTTAAATTCTCTTGACTTCTATCTCAAGCCACCAAATATACATTTATATAGATAGATTTAGGAAACTACACGTGTTAATCTTGTACACATGCACTATCAAATAAATACCAAGTGTAAAGGGGTTTTACTTGTGACTAATCATTTTCAAAAATGATTGTTTAATTTATTGTCAAATATTTCTTTAATTTGATCATTCATTTTTTTTTAATTAACTAAAGACGAAACCCTTATATTATATATATATATATACATACATACATACAACATATATATAATACAGTTATCTTAATTAATACATTAATCCTCTACAATTGTATGCCAAATGGTTAAAATGGATTGGTGGTGATTTATACTTGTCTTGTTAAATACCAATATTTTTTTATTTTATTTTTTTCCAAATGGATGATTTTAATAAATTGATATAAACTTAATTCTCGTCTCAAATAGATAGGCCCAACAATAAATATATCATATATGTATTTTAATTATGAAATAATTAGAATTGGCATAAATAGAGGGGCCGAGAAGTGGGTAATTAATTGGGCTTGGTAGAATAAATTGGTTTCAAAATGTTCAATGAAATCAATCCTATTGGAAGGTCAAATGAAGTTCGAATTGGATGTTATTAGTACCAAAACGATCCCATTAATATCTATTTTTTTAATATAAATTCTAACTTTAACTTAGATGTTCAACTAAGGTCGAGACTTTTCTTACTATATAACAAATTTTAATACTATATATATATATATATATATATATATATTTCGGGGTGTTACATCCTCCCCTTCTTAAAAGAAATTTCATCCCCGAAATTGAATATACCTGCTATGATGAGGTTTGGATACTTTTACCAAGATTTGATCTTCAAGTTCCCATGTAGCTTCCTCTTGTCCGTGTCTGTTCCATTGACTTTCACAATCATTAGCTCTTTATTCCGTAGCTTTTGGACTTTGCTGTCGATAATAGCTATAGGAAACTCGTTGTATGTCAGATCTAGATTTACTTCTGTTTCATTCTGATTTACGACGTGGTTTGGATCGAAAATATATTTTCGAAGCATTGAAACATGGAACATGTCATAAATTCCTCCTAACTTTGGTGGTAACGCCAACTTGTAGGCAACTTCTCCGATTCATTCGAGAATTTCATACGGTCCAATATATCTAGGCCTTAACTTTCCTTTCTTTCCGAATCGCACAATGCCTCTTGTAGGAGATATTTTCAGGAATATTTTATCTCCCACCTGAAATTATAAATCTTTCCTTCTTTTATCTGCATACATTTTCTGTCGATTTTGGGCCTCTTTCATTCTTTGTCTTACTTTTTCAATAATCTCAACAGTTTTCTGTATAATTTCTGGGCCCAAAATTTTTCTTTCACCAACTTCATCCTAGTAAAGTAGTGATCTGCATTTTTGACCATATAGAGCCTCATAAGGTGTCATTGCAATGGTCGTTTGGAAAGTGTTATTGTAAGCAAATTCAACTAAAGACAAATATTCCTCCTATCTTCTTCCTTGATCCATGACTACAGACCTGAGCATATTCTCTAAGGTCTGAATTATTCTTTCAGACTGTCCATCAGTCTGCGGGTGGGAAGCTGTACTGAAATTCAATTTTGTGCCCATTGCGCTTTGTAAGATTTGCCAAAATTTAGACGTGAACCGCGTATCATGATTTGATGTCACTGACACAGGTACACCATCAAGTTTTACAATTTATTTTGTTAGTGCCATCCACATTAAAGTGTTCAAAATTGTCATGATCTGTGTGGCAATATCAAAGAACACAAGGGGTTTGGTTGAGTTCAATCAAATAAGGAGAATCTACGATCAGACCACCATTTCTTGATGGCAACAACTATCCTTACTGAAAAACAATGATGAGGGCGATTCTGAGATCAATAGATGAGCTTGCATGGAAAAGTGTCAGTGAAGGATGAGAAAAGCAAACTGTTGCCAAGGAAGGAAAATAGGTGGAGATTGAAGAATGAGAGTGGACTGTGCCGCAAAAGAACTGGTACAATGTTAACTTTAAAACTCTCAATGCTATATTCTCTGCAGTTGATCTTAAAACATTCAGTCTAATCTCAACTTGTGAGACTGTTAACGCTGTATGGGATATTCTGGAAACCACCTTTGAAGGGACTAGTTCAGTAAGGTTGTCAAGGCTTCAAAACCTTACTTCAAAGTTTGAAACCCGCAGAATGGAGGATACTGAGTCCATAGGTGAGTTTAATGCCAGAATGAGAAGCATATCCAATGAGAGTTTTGCTCTTGGTGAGCCTATCAACAATGAGAAGCTTGTAAGAAAGGTTCTCAGATTTCTTCCAAAGAGGTTTGCATACAAAGTTCCTGCAATTGAAGAAGCCAATGCTATCAAGAGTATGAGGCTTGATGAGCTTATGGGGTCGTTAAGAATATTCGGGATAAACTTAGAAGATGAAGACACCAGCTCAAGAAAGAGAGGTATTGCTCTTAAAACTGAAGTCTCAGAAGATGTACTTGAACATGTATAAAAGTAAAAACTGTACTTGATTCGGGCACAATGAATAATATGGTCCTGATCACTAAGAACTTCAGTAGTATGTTAAAAAGAGTCAATAAGTAGTCTTCTAGAAGGGCCAACAACAGAAGACAACCACCTGGTAATTCTTAGCAAAATAGAAACTCAAGCGATGAACAGAAAGAGTTTCAAACTTCAAATTTCAAAAAAGGAATTCAGTGCAGAGAATTAATGTGATGGATTTGGGTACATTCAAGCTAAGTGTGCAAACACACTGAAGAGAAATAAAAAGAATTACAATGCTTCTCTCAGTGACAATGACTCTGATGAAGGCAACAGTGATTTAAATGAAGAAACTATTACCTTTACAGTAAAAATCTCAGAATTTAAGGATCTCTTCAACAATGCAGAAGATGATAAGTTAGACAATGAAGACTTCAGCCAAGAAAAACTTGTCAAGACATACAAGGAGATGTATGAAAGATGGCTGGAAGTAGTGGAGATCAATAAGACTCTTCAATCTCATCACAAGGATCTTCTTAATGAGAAAGAGAAGCTGATCAAATCTGATGCTGAACAGAAGAATACTATTCTGCAGCAAAAAAAGGAGATTGATGAATTGTTTGCAGAGCTCAAATCCATCAAAAGAATGCCAACATGCTGAACAATAGTATAAAGAATCTTGATAAAATTTCCACAACTAAGGGACATTCAGAAAAGAGTCATCCAAGTCTTGGATATAGTGGTGGACAGTCGAAGACAGTGTTTGTCAAAGAAAGTACAAGCAAACCAATGCATGTACAAGAAAATGTTCGGCATATCAAAAAGAACATTACTGACAAGAAGATGAATGCTTATAATAGCAACAAACAGAGAATCATTTGTCATTATTGTGAGAAGAAAGGTCACATTCGACCACATTGTGAGAAGTACTTTTATGATCTCAAAAGAATGAGAAGGAGATATGTGGCTCAGGATTCCAGCAACAAGAACAGAAAGCCAGTCATTTAGCAAAATCCTACACAAAAGAAACAATGGGTTGTCGAGCAGACCAACCACAAAATCCATAATAATATGCTCTCCATGGTGAGACGCCGGGTTGAATGTAGCCTTTGTCTAAGAGTTCCTGTAGCTGAGTTTTTAACTCCTCTAACTCCTTTTGTGCCATGCGATATGGCGCTCTTGATATTATAGCAGTTCCTGAAAATAAGTCTATCGTAAACTCAACCTATCTGTCCAGAGACAAATCTGGCAAGTCCTCTTGGAAACACGTATTTATAATCCGGCACCACAGGTACATCATCAATTGTCACTTTCTCTTACTTGTTCATTATCAAGCTTACTAAGAACGATTCACATCTTTCTCTTCTAAGTATCTTCATTGCTTTCATTGCGGAAATAACTCTTACTCTAGTTCCCAATTTTGATCCATGGAACATGAATTCTGGTTCTTCCGGTCTTTAGAAGATTAGCTCCTTTTCAAGACACTTAATTGTGGCATGGTTAGCCTCTAACCAATCTATTCTGAGGATAATATCAAAGTCTCTCAAATCTAAAACATGTAGGTCTGCACTTAGTGATCTATACCCAAGGTTCAAATCTATGTTTTTGCATATTCGATCATCAATTAATATCTTCCCCGAAGGTATACTTACTTCTAAGGCCTTACTAAGTTTTTCCTTCATTAATTTTAACTTAGAGCATAATGTGGCAGATATAAATAAATGTGAATCTCCAGTGTCGAATAATGTATGTACAGGTATATTTGATATACTAATCATACTTGCCATATTTCCAGGCTCCCATGCAGCATCTTGTCGATTGAGAGCAAAGGCTCGAGCACTTCTTGCCGGAGGTTGACCTAGCCTAGCCACTTCTTTCCTCTTATTTATTGGACAATTATATGCCATATGTCCTAGTTGTCAGCACCTATAACACACATTTCTTCCCTTCATACATTCACCATTATGTTTCTTTTCACAAGTTTGACATAATGGTTTTTCTTATTGTGTTTTAGGATTTGATCTTCCTCTCATCCTAGCCTTTTTATCGAAACCATGACCCTTACTCTTGTTATCATCCCACTCTGTTTTTTTCCTGAACTCCTCAATCTTCTTTTCAATATTCTTGCAAAGTGAAGACTGCACATCTTGAGCTCGTTCAAGAGTTTCAGCATATGTGGCCATGCCACGCCCCGCTATGATACAACTAATCTCATTTTGTAAACCTTTTTTAAACCTGTGGCTTTTTTCTCATTAGTGTCTGTCAGGTGTAGAGCATACCCAGACAGCTGATTGAACTTCCGTTCATACTCATTCACAGTCATATTTCCCTGAGTTAATTGTAAGAACTCAGTTTCTTTCTGATCCCGATAACATATGGGAACAAACTTCCGTATAACAGCTTGCTTGAAATCCTCCCAGGTCATATTTGCAAATTGTTCAGGCGTCATCGACCTCCTATGCATTTCCCACCAATGATCAACATCACCAGTGAGCTGGAAGATTATACATGTGATGTGCTGAGAATCGGTACACACCATGTATGCAAATGTGCGTTCCATCATTCGTAGCCATTCTTCAGTCTCTGTCGGTTCACCCTGACCATTAAAGATCGGAGGATGGTATGTTTGGAACTAAACTATGATATGTGTCGTATCTTCTTACGGAGGATTCTATGCTTGATTATTTTGATGTCATGACGACATCTTATATATATAATTCATATTTCAAAATCTATAATCGTCAAATACACTTGAAGAAGTCTAAAGCCATGATATAATGTACTTAGATTCACATGGATCATAGAATTTCAGTGAGCTAAAGAAATGAGACTCCATCTTACACCATCCAATTTAATAATCCAATGGTTGAGATTTAAGGTGACAATTTCGTAAATAAGATGGCAAAAAATAAAGGAAAGAGGGCTGTCTTCGTCCAAACTCATTAAATATGATGATGTCAGTAATTAAAAAAATTAAAAACTTTAAACGACCATAACTTGCTCATTTTTAATCCAATGCAAACAAAAAATATATCAAATTAAAGCTCTCTTTGTACTCTTTCATTTAAGATGTCGAAAGGCTATGTTTAGATGAAAAAATATGAACGAAAAATAAAAAGAGAAATTTTTTTACGCGTGTCTAGGTTATAAATGCTTTCATTAGCATATAATAATTCTTCGTCAACATTATGATAACATATGATAACGTATGCTAATGAAGCATTTGTCATATGCAAGAATTAAAATTGTATCAAATGGTTTGAACCATGGACTTCTAATTATAAACAAAACACTTAGGGGGCGTTTGGTATCCATATACCAGTATATCAAATATCAAATATGGGTATGGGTATCAGATATCAGTTATGGGTATTAGATTGATATCTGATATCTGTGTTTGGAATGAACTTTTCTAATATGAGATATCACTAATAACAATATACTTCTCTTTCAAAAATTTACTCTTTGATTCAACTTGTGAAGCCTTCAACCCACATTCAAGAATATAACTCCAAATAAAACCAAAACAGCAGAGTAGATTATTCTTCTATTTTTATTTTTATTTTGCAATAAATGGTTGGTGAAAAAAACACCAAGGCAGCAAAAATGTTGAGGATTAAAATAAAACCAATTGATAATGGCATTTAAGGGAAGAAAATATTCCATAAATGCAAAAATATTTTACTTCAAATAATCTGTTCTGTGCAAGAATCAACAACTCCAGAAATGCAGCAGAATTTAGAAAATAAAAAAAAGCATAATCAGATTCAGATTATGGAAAAGTAAAAATGAAAACAAAATCAGAAATTTTAAGAAAAAAGCCCACGCACATCCATCATCACCTAACTGGCGATGACAAGCTCCGGCGACATGCAGTCTTCATCGCAGTAGAAGTAGAGAGATGGCGACGGGAATGGAGAAAATGACGGAGCCTCCAGCAGCTAACGACGGCGGCGACATCCGATTCCAATAGCCCCTCGGCTGCCGCCTCAACACCCTCACTGCTCAGATAAGATCAAGTAGTGTGCCCTCCCTAGAACAAGCATGAAGAATTTGGGTTATGGAATTTGGGGAAGGATGAGAAAAAGTGAAACGATGGTTTTTCCGGATGAGATATGAGTTACACCGGTGTAAATAGTGGTATATGAGATATGTTAAAAGTGGGGATATGAGTATATGAAAAATATCAATTTGATATCAATATACTAATATAACAAACACATGGTATGGGTTTGGGCCATTTTGATACCCGTACATGATATCCATATATGGATACCAAACGCCCCCTTAACTATTAAGCTAAGCCTCATTTTCAAAATTAATCATCCATCATTAATTATATATATATATATATATGTATATATATATAGTCCATAAAGCTCTTATAATAAAAAGATTAAAAATGAATAAACATTACTTTAATAGAATTCGGATTAAAGACCTCCTAAGTATTAAACTGAACAATAACCATTAAATGTATGCTATTTTCAAGAATTAGAAGATTTTATTTATTATATGAGGTTTAAAATCATCTTAAATAAAAATGATTAAATGAATTTAAACTGCATTAGTAAGACTCGAACCCTTACCCTTTTAGTTGACAAATCTAAACATATACATTAAGCTCATGATTTTTGTTAATTAAAGTTCAAACATAAGTCAATACTTGCAATAAAAGAGATTTAAAAATGCATGCATGAAGATTTGAACCTTAGACCTTTTAGTATTGGTTTAAACATCAACTATTGGGCTACACAAACGAAATAAATAGTTTCATAGATCTTTTCTTTTCTAAAAAAATAAAAGGAAAACACACACAAAAACACGTCCAGAAACACACGCACACATACAGAATAATCAACACACATACACACATGACATATTTCATTTTTTTTCCTTTCTTTTCATTTCATTAATCCACCATTTAGCCTCTAAAGTGTTCAAGAACACCCTAAATAAAATTAAGAATATATTTTTAAATCATCCATCCAAAACAACCTTTAAATCACAATATATATACTAACATCAAAAATAAAGTTGAAATGTAAAGAAAGAAATGAGGTATTGTAAGGCTAGAGATTAATCCAGCCATTCTTAGATCCGAAAATTAGAAATCTAAACCTGAAAATTTCTTTAAAATAATTAAAGAAGAAGAAAGAGGAGAAGAATATGAGTCCAAAAGCATAATTCCATGTAAAAAAATATCGTCAAAAATTTTTCAGTCGGCAGCTCCAGCAACGATGGCGGCGGTGCCAGCGCCAGCCAGAGATGAAGGAAGGCGAGAGCTGAGAAGAGAGAAGAGAGGGGTTGGGGGCTGACCTAAAAATGGATCCTCAAGAATGGCCTAGCTAATGAGTTAAAAGGGTATTTATACCCCTCCCTAGCTAACTTAATCTAAAATCTTAATTAAATCATAACTTAGTCAAATGAAGTCCCACTTAGGTGAAATCAAGTTCTATGTGTTAGTGTCACCGTCATGCACTAAGTATTTGTGTTGTTGTATTGGCGAGATATGTTCGACAATGTGTGCCTGGGTATGTCCCATGAAGATTTATTTTCCGCTGTGCAAGAAAAGAAAAACAGTTGGTGAACTGTTCCAGAGTATGTCCCAGATAGAACCAGGGACACGCTATTTATGGCAGTTTCCTTGTTGGAAAGATCTTGCGCCGAACAAGTTTGGAAGGTCAAGATTTATTCATTTTACTGCCTTGTGGTGTAGATCTAGTGCTAAATTAACCCCACTATACTTGGAGAGTATCTACACACGTTTGGAAGGCCATAAACCACAATCTACTTACCATGTTGGCGGCGGATGAAGACCGACGCCTATATGAAGACCGAATTGAGGAGCAATCGGTACCACTTATATTTTGTTTAGATTCTAGTGTTAGAATCAGTTTGTGGTCATTTGTAACTAGTAGTTATTCATTAATACGTTCAACGTGATATACTAGTTTTGAGTGTTTTCGAGTGAAACATGTGAAGGGATTTTTATTCCAGTTTTGTATGCAATCTCAGAAGAGATTGTAAGTTGAAGTCTTGGATAGCTAGAGGGAGTCTAGTGTCACGGTTGTGAGGGGATCTTACAACTTTCGGCTAGCGAAAGAGTTTGACGAGAAGAACGGGTGACATAAGGCAGGAGGTTTGTATGTGTAAGATCCTTAATACACTCTTCGAATGGGTAACAGTCGGAACTTCAAGTTTGGGAGCAATCCCCCAGAGCAGGTTGTTTGAACCGAACTGGGTTACCATCTCGTGCGTTTTTACTGCTTTATTCTTTCATGTTCTTGCATCTGTCTCACACATATCACAGAATAGTTTTAAGCAGTTAACTAAAACTCATATAAGCACGGATTACTATTTTTCAATTGGCACCACAGCGGGTTGCCTATATTCAGGGTTGATCTTGGGGTATTAATCCGTGTTCTTGAGTTATTTTTGCCGAGATGGACTCGATGAAAGAAGAAGCCTTGACGGTGCGACCTCCGCTCCTTGATGGCAATAACTATGCCTATTGGAAATCTCGTATGACAACTTTCATTCGCTCAATTGATGAGTGTGCCTGGAAGATGGTGACTGAAGGGTGGAAGTCTCCTATCAAGAAGGATGAGAAAGGCAAAACGGTGCTGAAGCTAGGAGAAGAGTTTGACGATACTGATTATCAGATCATGGGGCTAAATGCTAAAGCCATGAATGCCATTTTCTCTGCAGTGGACATGAACGTGTTCAAACTCATCTCCACATGTGACAAGGTAAAGGATACATGGGATATCCTTCAAACTACTTTCGAAGGAACAAGCAGTGTTCGTGCATCTCGTATGCATCTCCTTACAACGAGATTTGAAAACCTTCGAATGGATAAAGGTGAAAAGCTTGCTGATTTTGATGCCAAGATTTGTGACATAGGTAATGAAAGCTTTGCACTTGGTGATGCCATCTCTGAGGAGAAACTTGTGCGGAAAGTTCTGCGATCTCTTCCCAAGAGATTCGCATATAAAGTCATGACGATCGAAGAGGCTAAGGACGTGAGCAAGATAAAGTTATAGGAGCTGATGGGTTCCCTGAGGACTTTTGAAATGGGACTAACAGATGAAGAGACAGTTCAGAAGAAAAGCATAGCTTTTCAAGCCGGCTCCAGTTTTGATGTGCCAAGTAATGTCTCAGACAAAAATGATATGGCTGAGTCAGTTGCCCTGTTGACAAAGAATTTCTCAAAATTTGTCAAACGTTATGAGAAGTCTTCACAGAATAATTCTGTCAAGAACAGATTCTCCAAACCTCGAAGATCTAAAGATGAAGATTCCATTGAAGAAAAACATAAGGAGGTCAAGTGTAGAGAATGTGGTGGTCTTGGGCACTATCAAGCCGAATGTGCTAACACCCTAAAGAAGAAGAATAAATCCTACAGTTTCACTCTCAATGAAAGTGATGATCCAGATAATAGTGGGAGTGACGAAGAATGCGTGAGCAATCATACTGCTTTCATGACACATTCTCACAAAGAACCTGTGCCTAATTCTGTCTCTGACAGACAGAATGATAATGTTTCGAAATGCAGTGATGATGGAGAATTTACTGAAGAGTCTGCCATAGAAGCTTACAAAAAGCTTCATGAGAGCTGGATCATGGTGGTTAAAGTCAATGAAGGGCTGATGAAAGAGAATGGTGATCTCATTAAAGAAAGAGATAGTTTGTCCACGCGCCTCAGTGAATTGCAGAATGATCTTCAACAATCCAGAAACAATTCTCACTCTCAGAATGGTGAACTGCTTCATCTAAAGAAGCTCATCAAGATGATGAATTCTGGATTGTCTCAGCTCGATGACATCCTTTCTAAAGGAAAAAGTCTGCAGGACCATACAGGTTTTGGATACACTGGTGAGAAGTTTTCTGATTGTTTCTGTCAAGGACAAACATCTGGAAAGTATGATGAATCTGTTCCAGAACCTGAATTTAAACCAGAGATCAAGCAGCCACAGCCTCAAAAGTCTCAGCCTCGAAAGATTGGAGTTGTCTGCCACTACTGTGAAAAGCCTGGTCATATTCGACCTTACTGTAGGTACTACATCAATGATCTCAGAAGAATGAAGAGGAAAGGTCGATCTCAAAATGACTTGAATTTCAGAAGACAATCCGTGCGGAACAGATCCTGGAACAATTACAGGAACTATGTTGTTCACACTGCCCTCAATATTCATGTAATGAGCAGTTGGTACTTTGACAGCGGATGCTCGCGACACATGACTGGAGATGCCAGTATGCTGAAGAATATCCAAAAGTATTGTTCTTATCAATCTGTTACTTTTGGAGACGGTGTCAAGGGAAGAGTTCTTAGCCGTGGTCATCTAAATGTTGAAGGGATGCCCAACTTGGAGGATGTTCTACTTGTTGAAGGACTGAAAGCTAACTTAATTAGCATAAGTCAACTCTATGATCAAGGTCTCTTGGTTCATTTTACTAGAGACAAATGTCTTGTGAAGAACAAAGATTGTGTGTTGCTGATGGATGGAGACAGATCGAGGGACAATTGTTACCTTGTCAACATTAAAGGTAAATGCTTCAGAACTCAGCTTGATGAAGCAAACATATGGCATGAAAAGTTTGGTCATGTGAGTTACAGAAACATGCAACATCTTATGAAGACAGAAGCTGTGAATGGAGTCCTGAAGTTTGATATTGATCGTAGCAAAATTTGTGGACCGTGTCAAGTGGGAAAACAGATTCATACATCACATAAATCTGTTAAGAAGATTACCACCTCAAAAGATTTAGAGCTATTGCATATGGATTTGATGGGGCCTATTCAAACTGAAAGTATTGGACGGAAGAAGTTTATTTTTGTGTGTGTGGATGACTTAACACGATTCACATGGGTTGATTTCCTTAGAGATAAGGGAGAAACATTTGAGACATTCAAAAATCTGTGTCTCAAGCTTGAAGTGGAGAAAGCAACAGATGTGATGAGAATTCGAAGTGATCACGGTCATGAATTTGAAAATGCTTATTTCAAACGTTTTTGTGAAGAAAGAGATATTTCTCAAGAGTTTTTTGCACCAAAAACGCCTCAACAAAATGGTGTTGTTGAGAGGAAAAATTGGACTCTTCAAGAAATGAGCTAAGTCATGTTGAAGGAAAAATTTATCCCTGACAATCTATGGGCTGAAGCTGTGAACACAGCTTGTCATGTAATCAATCGGGTGTATTTCAGACCCAAGACAAGAGTCACTCTCTACGAGCTGTGGAAAGGAAAGAAACCAAATTTAAAGTACTTACACATCTTTGGAAGTACTTGCTATATGTTAAGAGACCGAGAGCAGCTTGGCAAGTTTGATGCCAAAGGAGATGAATGCATCTTTCTTGGATATTTGAGAAATAGTCAGGCCTATCGAGTGTTCAACAAGAGAACCAAGACAGTGATGGAGTCCATCAATATTGTTGTTGATGAGCTGGAAGAACCTGTTGCCCAGATTGATGAGGAGATTGTTGATGTCACAACTCCTGTGCCAGCTTCAGTTCCAGACAATTCGGAACACAATGATTAGACTGAGTTTAGGAACGAGTACCTGGATAGCTTAAAACCTTCAAAAGGTGTGCAGAAGCATCATTCCGCAGCAGACATAATTGGTGATGTGAGTGAAGGAGTTAGAACCAGAGGAGTTCGAAAGAACTATCGTGAGATGATTGCAAATGTCTGCTACACTTCTACAACTGAGCCCAAGAACGTTAAAGAGGCCTTACAAGATGATCGATGGATTTATGTCATGCAAGAAGAGCTCTTGCAATTTGAAAGAAATGAAGTATGGGATCTGGTCCCATGTCCTAAAGGTGTTAATGTGATCGGCACGAAGTGGATCTTCAAAAATAAAACCAATGAAGAAGGGAACATAACCAGAAATAAGGCAAGGCTTGTGGCTCAAGGCTATTCCCAAGTTGAAGGAGTGGATTTTGACGAGACGTTCACTCCAGTTACTCGTCTTAAATCTGTCAGGTTGCTTCTCTCCATGGCTGCATGGATGAAGTTTAAATTGTACCAAATGGATGTGAAGAGTGCCTTTTTAAATGGGTACTTATCTGGAGATGTGTTTGTAAGCCAACCTAAAGGCTTTGAAGACCCGTACCATCCTGAGTATGTGTACAAACTAAAGAAGGCCCTCTACGGTCTCAAACAAGCTCCACGAGCTTGGTACGAATGACTTACCAAATTCTTTCTGGAGAAAGGATACGTTCGAGGTGGAGCTGATAGAACTCTCTTCATCAAGAGAGAAAAATCTGACGTGATCATCGTTCAGATTTATGTTGATGATATTGTCTTTGGATCTGTCTCGGACAGAATGGTGAAAGACTTTGTGAAGGACATGACTTCTGAATTTTAGATGAGTCTTGTAGGTGAACTAACCTACTTTCTGGGGCTTCAAGTGAAGCAAAAGGATGATGGAATCTTTGTGTCTCAAACTAAATATGCAAAGAACTTAATCAGCAAATTTGGCTTGAAGAGTTGCAGCCCGAAAAGAACTCTGATGGGGACATCTTCAAAGATGTCAAAAGATGAAGCTGGTGTTGCTATTGAACAAACCTTGTACCAGAGTATAGTTGGTAGTCTGCTCTACCTTACAGCAAGTAGACCAGACATATGTTACAGCGTGAGAGTCTGTGCTCGGTACCAATCTGATCCCAAAGAAAGTCACTTGAAATCTGTCAAGCACATAATCAAGTACATAAAGGGTACTGCTGAGTTAGGACTTTGGTTTTCCTATTATACGAACCCTAGTTTGGTGGGGTTTTGCGATGCAGATTGGGCAAGATGTACTGAAGATAGGAAGAGTACCTCTGGAGGATGTTTCTTCCTTGGAAATAACATGGTCTCATGGTTCAGCAAGAAATAGAATTCTATTTCGCTTTCTACTGCCGAGGCAGAATATATCGCTGCTGGGAGTTGTTGTACTTAACTTTTGTGGATGAAACAAATGCTGCTTGACTATGTTGTCCCACAGTCTGTCCTTACCATATACTGTGACAATATGAGTGCGATAAACATTTTAAAAAATCTAGTTCAGCACTCACGTACAAAGCACACAGACATTCATCACCACTTTATCTGGGAGCTTGTTGAAGTCAGATCACTGGTGATCGAATATGTTGGAACAGATGCCCAGCTTGTGGACATCTTCACAAAGGCACTTGATAGTAGAAGGTTTGAAACACTAAGATCCTCCTTGGGTCTTTGTGTTCTCTAAACTTCTCCGTTGTGAGAAGACTCTCTATACAGTCTTGGTTAGTGATGTATGTATAGAGAGTATAAAATGACCATGGTTAATATGGTCTGTAAGTGTTGTGCCAATATCTGTCTCGGACAGTTTCTGCTTTGGAGGAACAATTACTTTTCAACGGCTAGTAGTGCCTTGTTTTTGGCACGACGATCGATTCCACTTCTCCACACCAAGCTGCGGGGTGATGTGTGAGGAATAAGTGAGTTAAGGAATTTTTCTTTTAAAATTTCCTAATTAAGGTATTAACCTTATTTTCAAAAGAGACAGAATCTCAGCAAAATTTCCAAGTCATTCTCTCTCTCTCTAGTGGTTGCTTGATTTTTGTTCGAACTCCAATGGCGGACAAAGTTGTTTCTTCCAAGCCCTCTCAAGTGAAGAAACCTAGAATTTCAACACCAGACTTGCAACGACAGCTTGAGGAGCTTTCTCAACCAAATGTGTACTCGTCTTCAATTGCCTCTGTCTCTGCTCTTGTGAAGCCATCTGTTGCTTCCTCCGAAGCCCTTGCTTCTGTGCCAACTCCTGTGGCACCTTCTGCTGATTCGCCACCTAGGTCTGTGTCTGAGACAGATCTCACTGTTCAACCCTCTCCTAGGGTTTCTGAAGGGCCATCCTCTCCGCCCATGGTGTCTGCGGAAATTTTGGATGCTTCAATTGCGGCTGTTATAGAGAATGTTAGAGGTAATGAAGTCTCCTTGGCTTCTGATGAAGATGATGTCACCGCATCTGCTGTTGATGAAGAGCCTACCTCTATTGAGGAATTTGCTGCATCTCTTGATGCTCTGAAGTTTGTTCAAACTCCGTCGAGTCTTGTTGTTGCTCATGTGTATAGTGACATGCCCATTGTCACTGTTCAAGTTCCTCTTGGTGAAGTATCACCCGTTGCTGTTGCTGAAACCCTTGTTCAAGATCAAGGTGAAGATGATATTGATATCTCCTTCCTCAATGAGGATTCTGCCGTTCATGAGGATGATTTTGTCCCTCATCCAAAGGCTACCTCTTCCAAAACTCGCGGATCCAAACGCAAGTTGGAGTTGAGAGATGTTCCAGTCACTCCTCCGGTGTCTGATGATGATGACGACACACCTATCGCGAATTTGAAATCAAAGGTGTTGGCTAAGGTTGCTGAGAAGAAGGTGTCTTCTTCAAAAATCCCCAAATCCAAGAAAGTTGCTGCTAAGAAGGGGTCTTCATCAAAACCCCCCAAATGGGTGAAGCCCTCTGGGAAAAAGGCCTTGGCAAAGAAGGCGGATGTTATTCCTACTCGCCGTGTTACATGGAGTGTGTCTGAGCAGAGGATGGGGTTGATGTCGAGATGTCGTCGACCGCTGATAGAGCAAGCCAGAGCTCCTTCCCCCTCTGACGGAGAAGCAGATGATGTCCCTAAGTCTGTTCTAGACAGATCAGATTCTGATTCTGAGGACTTTGATTCAAGTAAGTTTATCTCTGCCTTTCACCAAAATCAATTCAAGCTTGTCGCTGGTCGCTCGTTGGTTTTCGAGCGTTGTTTGGTTAAGTCTGATATAGAGGAAACGGGTGTTGATTCTTTGTTGCATGATCTCCGGTTAGAGAAATCTGCTTAGTCTGCTCCACCTTTTATTGCTGCTATTGTACATGAGTTTTATGCCAACTTGTCCAAGCGCATGCATGATGCTTCCTATGAGCATGCTTTTTCAGTTTTTATGTGGGGTCATTGGATTATTTTTTCCCCTGCTGTGATTAATGAGTTTTTGGGTCGTGAGAATTTTGTTGCTCCTGCGCCTATTTTTGATCTAAATGAGGTTGTGTCAGAATCAACTGGAGGAAGTCATGCTGTTTGGCCCTCGGGGCATGCGTTGTTGGCTTCTGATCTGAGTGTGAAGTACTCGATACTTCACAAGGTTGTTGTTCGGAACTGGCTGCCCAGTACTCATGATTCTACTGTTGGCAAGCCCATGGCTTTGTTGCTGTTTAAAGTGGGCACTCGTAGTGAGTTTAATCTTGGTTTGCTTATCTTTGAGAATGTGTTTGCTCATGCTGAATCTGCTCGTGCCCAGCAATCTGTTGGCTATCCTGGCCTAATCTTCAGCGTCATAATGGCCCAGCATGATGTTGTTTCTGCAAATGATGTGTATGCGCCTCTTGCGCAGCCTCTGACAATCAGCCACAAGTTATTTTCATCCAAGCATGCTCTGGATGTTCTTGCCCGTGATGCTGATGAAAGCTCGAGACCTGTGCCAACATCTGTCCCAGACAGATCTGCTGCTTCTTTTTCTGTTACCTCTGTTTTCTTTGACAGACATATCAAGTCTCTTGAGCGTGAAGTGGTGCTCCTGAGCAAGTCCATTAGGACTTTCAAAACCAGGAAGCAGGAGTTGAAGGCGTTGCTGATTGATCTCCGAGCCAGAGCCCTTGGACTTGCCTCGCCGCTTGATATGCCGAGCGCTTCTTCTGTCCCAGCTGCTGATAAGCTAGTTGATGCTGATGTCGATGATACTGATGATCCTGCTGCCTCCCCGGCCTGAAGTTTGGTGTTTGCCGTTTCTGGCAACAATTAAGGGGGAGAAGAATGTTGGTGAACAAAGGCCACGGTTGGATGAAGGATGGTCTTTTTTCATTTTTTTAATGTTTGATGTTTTCTGAACAAATAATTTATTGGGGATGTTGTTTACCCCACTTTAATTTTTGTTGGTCTGTACCATATTTTTGATCAACTGATAATGCAGTTCTATACTGCGAAACAATGCTATGATCGTGATGAAGACAGTCCCAGTTCAGATTCAGTGGGAGTGTGCTTGTAGCTGTCTCTGATAGTTTTTAAATATATCACTCTTTTTGATATATTGTTGATTTACAAAGGTTATTCAAGTGTTGTGCAGATTGTGAAGATAATTATCGACCATAAACGCCAAATGGGGAGATTGTTAGTGCCACCGTCATGCACTAAGTATTTGTGTTGTTGTATTGGCGATATATGTTCGACAATGTGTGCCTAGGTATGTTCCACGAAGATTTGTTTTCCGCTGTGCAAGAAAAGAAGAACAGTTGGTGAACTGTTCCAGAGTATGTCCCAGACAGAACCAGGGACACGCTATTTATGGCAGTTTCCTTGTTGGAAAGATCTTGCACCGAACCAGTTTGGAAGGTCAAGATTTATTCGTTTTACTACTTTGTGGTATAGATCCAGTGTTGAATTAACCCCACTATACTTGGAGAGTATCTACACACGTTTGGAAGGCCACAAACCACAATCTACTTACCATGTTGGCGACGGATGAAGACCGACGCCTATATGAAGACCGAATTGAGGAGCAATCGGTACCACTTATATTTTGTTTATATTCTAGTGTTAGAATCAATTTGTGGTCGTTTATAACTAGTAGTTGTTCATTAATACATTCAACGTGATAGACTAGTTTTGAGTGTTTTCGAGTGAAACACGTGAGGAGATTTTTATTCCAGTTTGGTACGCAATCTCGGGAGAGATTGTAAGTTGAAGTCGTGGGTAGCTAGAGGGAGTCTAGTGTCACTGTTGTGAGGGGATCTTACAACTTTTGGCTAGCGAAAGAGTTCGAGGAGAAGAACGGGCGACATAAGGCGGGAGGCTTGTATGTGTAAGATCCTTAATACACTCTTCGAAGGAGTAACAGTCGGAACTTCAAGTTTGGGAGCAATCCCCCAGAGTAGATTGTTTGAACCGAACTGGGTTACCATCTCGTGCGTTTTTACTGCTTTATTCTTTTATGTTCTTGCATCTGTCTCACACATATCACAGAACAGTTTTAAGCAGTTAATTAAAACTCGTATAAGCATGGATTACTGTTTTTCACTATGATCTCGTATTGACAAGCACTATCATCTATCATTTTCGATCATCTCATTTCAATAACTATAAGTATCGAAAATAATTAAAAACGTAAATGGGCTAAAAAAGCTATAAATTGAGCTTCAATATTAAAATGCCTAAATTTAGGCATTTGGTTCATGCAATCATAAATAAAATAGAGTTGGACCTTTTATTTAACTTTGGGGTGTTACACAAACATATCAATGCTATGAAATCTTTAAAAAAAATATCTCATCACAATACAATTTAACACGGATAATGTAATAATTAACAATAATTTAAATACATATAATTGAATATATGTGGGTATGGGATAGATTGGGTACTTAGGTACCTGTACCCACATCCATTTCCGTCAAAATTTACGGGTAATTACCCGTGTCCATACCCATTAAATGGATAATTTCTCTATTCATCGTGGATAATTTTTATTGATACCTACAGGGTCTATTAGCGAGTGCCGCTAATAGCCTTCAATATGGTGGGAGAGGGGTCTGAATTGTATTAATGGATGAAGTGCAAAATATCGTTGACTAAATGGCGAATTTTGTGGATAAAGTGATGCTTCATTTTGGCAATTATCAATATGAAGACAGTATTGAAAATTACTCATCGTTCCTAAATGAATTCTCAAATTCCAATTATGTGCTAAAAGAACTTGAATTAATAGATGAATTGCTCAGCGTTTCAAGTTCTATACGAGACAAGGTTGATCCAATATTTCACTTAATTCTTAGAAATATGCATTGAAGAGTCGGAAATAATTGCATGTGTTGAGTTCGAAATTGTATAGGTTCCTAAGTAAAAGATTGAAATCGTGGATGCTCCCAAACAAAAGAAAATGTTTCTAAAATAACTTGGAGTGCGACAAATGAGCTTAATTGTGTATAACATATGTTGATTATAATAGTGACATCACATTCAAGTGATGAGCATAACTGCATAAGGAAAATACATATCCATCTATCAAAAACATCAATGGCAATGTTGTTCTGGGTGGAGAATTTTTCGGTAGGAGGATGCTTTTAAATCTATGCGGAGGATATTTTTTGGGAGTCCATTTTTTATTTTTACCATCTCTACTTTGAGGACAAGGTGGTCTTATATGTCCCCTAATTATAATATTTAATAGTACTATAATAGCTAACAACATTTATTTATGGTTTGATTTATTTACTTTAGATAGTTTGCATTATAAAGATTCTTTGCCTTATCTAGAGTATTAGGATTTATTGTTTATAAGTTGTATTAGGATTTACGTATTTTGATTAATCAAATTCAGTACATCACAATTAATAATTAAAGTTTGTTGTTTTTAGAGTATGATATTCACTCAAAGAATACTTTTGGTCTGTATTCAGTCGAAGAATGCTGAAATTATTAATATTCTAAATTAAGTGTTTTGCATTTTATTGTTCGAGAAAATAATTTATATTAGTTTACAAAAAAATTATTGTTTTTTTTTGCTTATGTATGATTTCGTTAGCACCTAGACCTCACCAGGTTCAGAGCACTACAATATTTATATCCACCGTTAGCACCTATATAATTAATTAAGATAATGATGTTTGGAATGCTCCGAAATTTGGAAATATAATTAATTTATATAGTATGACAAAACCTTTCTTACACTAGTTATATATAGTGTTATTTCAAACGATCAACGCGCGTTGAATATAGTGTTATATTAGACGGTTAACACAGAAACACCCAAAAAAATGGTGACATGGGTGATAATTTTGTTGGATATAGGTGATACTTTTAAAATTTTGAGTGATATTTTATAGTGTTATGGTTGATATTAATTTTGATTATTTTTTATGGATACTTTTTAAAAATAGAAATAATAATTTTGGGCTTTTGAGTAATATATTTTATTGTTATGATTGATACTAATTTTGACATTTTTTTTATTGGTTAATTGAGTATTGCACAAGTCCAACTCATAGAGTACCGTATTATAAAGAGTAGCGGCTTTTTGGGAAATAAATTAATAGGTAAATTATAAATCTAGTAAATATTGGAAGTTTTCATTAAAAGGAATGTACGTACAAGAAACGTCCCCAAAATAAATAACCCTTGCAAGATGGTTCTAGGGTTTGTTTGTAAAGATTTATTTAAGTTTGTGAAGCAAGTGGTGTGATTGAAGAGTGGGATGAAAAGATCAAAGAGCGATGATGAAAGTGTGGATCGAGTGAGTGAGTTACCGGAGTCGTTAATTCTGGAGATTCTTTCATCACTGGAGATGAGAGATGTTGTTAGGACAAGCTTGATATCGAAACGGTGGAGAGATGTGTGGAGCACCACACCCTATCTTTGTTTCGATGAGTCCGCGAAGAATTCGGTTGAAACTCGAAATTTTATCAATCGGGTTCTGGTGCGTTGGAAGGGGATGAAAATCAAGAAATTTAGAATTAGATTGAGGGAAGAGTATGATGATTCATTATTTGGTGATATGGATTTTTGGATCCGTTTTGCAGTGGAGTGGAAAGTAGAAGAGTTATACATAGGTTGGCCCTATTCTCAGCGGCCTAATTATAAGGAGTCAGATCCGGTATACTTGCCACCTCACTGCCTTTACTCCTGCTCATCCATTACAAAGTTATGGTTAATTGGTTTAAATCTTGATCCAATGAAGGTGAATAATCTAGGTCTGCAGTGGAATCAACTCAAGAATTTAAGCATTCATGGTTATTACATGAGTGAAGATGTGATTAACCAACTAGTTTCTTCTACTCCTCACTTAGAAATCTTGAAGGTGGTTTTTGTGGGAAGTGGTCACAACTTGAGCATCCGATCTAGTAGTCTGAAAGAGCTCCACCTTGTCAACCTTTGGTTTGACGACAAGGTTAGATTTGATTACGATCCGTCAAATTATGCAACGCTCACAATCTGGGCTCCAAATCTTCAAGTATTAGCAATCAATTCAATTGCTGCATATCCCAGGTGTTTGCTGATGGATGTCTCGTCTTTGACTGAGGCCAATCTTAGAGTTGCAGACAGTTGTGAAGTTGCAGTTGAAGAAACACTGAAGCAGTTCCTTCCACCCATCCAACATGTAGAAGCACTCACATTATCACTTTGTTGCTTTAAGATAGTTCCCTACGTGATGAGACAAGGGAAATATTCTTGTTCGTTTTGGAAGAATGTGAAGAAGTTGAAGTTGACTGGAGGGCCTATTGAGGCCTGCGATATTATAAATGTTGTGGAATATTTTCCAAAGGTGGAGAAGCTCATGATTGACTGGAGACCTAGTGCATGGAGTACTTGGTTTATTGCAAGGAGGTTATCAAGCACCAAGTACTACTCATCATGTAATCATCATATTATTAACTACTCATCCTTGACGAGAGTTGAGATTGCTTGGTACTCGTACGACGTCGCCGCCATCTTTGAATTGATTCATTTTCTGCTGAAACATGCTCCCAACCTACAAACCATAGTTCAGATCATATTAATCAAACAAGGAGGAATGGGTATGACTCAACTTCAAGAGCAACAATTTGAACAACAACTACACACTTTGGAAGCATCCTTCCCAGCTCTACGTCTCTTTGTCGCCCAAAAATATCGTCTTCCTATTTAATCTTTATTCTACTTCAAATATTCAACTCTGTTGGCTACCTACCTGTTAATATAATTCATGCATCTCATATACGCTCTCTAACAAAGTTACGTTTAATTTCTTGAGTACAATCAAATTGGATAAAATAGCTGGTTTCAATTATATATATATATATATAATATAACCTATAGCAACCAAGAAATTAAAACAATATATATATTCCCACTGTCAAATCAATATATACTTATAATTTTAACTTATTAATTTATCGTAAATATGTTTACACTTATTTCATTGATTAATCCATTGCTCAAGCGGAGTAACAATATTAATTAATATTTCAGGTCATAATTTCATTTCGAAAAATATATATACAAAATTCAAGATTATGTACGAGGGTGCTTGTATTATTGTAACCTCAAAGGTGTTACTGTGATGAAATCTTATTCACGACAACTAGCCCCTCCTATAGGGTGTTTTTAGGGGTTCATTTTATATTTTTTAGGAATTTTTCCTATAGGATATTTTTAGGGGTTCATTTTATATTTTTTAGGGATTTTTTGGGAATGTTTCTGTGTCACATTTTATTTCATTTGCTTACTTTTTTTTTTGTTATATTTGTCGTTGAAAGTGCAATACCTTTTTCTGGTCATTAAAATAAGCAGATTTCATTTCCTTATATTAAGGGGTTTATTCATTTCCATGAGAAACAAACAAACTGGCCCAAAAAGAAAAGGATGTGGTCCTACTATTATTATACTCCCTCCATTCCAATTATATAGTCATTTTTACTATTTTGAGGTGTCCCATTTATATAGTCCAATTACTATAAATATCATTAATTTTCATAGTAATGTACAAATAAACTCTTGTTGAATCTTGGAAATTTAAAAAATAACAACTTAAAAGTTGAAAGTCATAAATATTCAATGAGGGTGTTATTGGAAGTTTAGCTTTAATATCTTATTTTCATAAATATTTTTAATCTACGTGCGAGGAGAAATGGGACTATATAATTGGGACGGAGGGAGTACTTTTTATTGACTAATGTCTCTCTAGAGTAGTTATTCAAAAAAAAACTGTCTATTTTGAGTAGAATTATAAAACACGTCAAATTTAATGTTATTTGTATTTTGCCGCGCGAGAGTGAGATAATGATGTTGATAACGAGCTATAGTATACTTGTAATTTGAGAAAATTTACAAAAAAATAAAATGAAGTAAATAAATAAATTATTTTCATGGGCTCATATACGCTGTTTTTCGGTTCAATTTAATTGCGTTAAAACAACATTTTAATGGGACAAATTACCATTCATTAGGAATGTCAATTGGGTCAACCCGTTCGATTTTGGGTCAACCCTATTCGATTTCGGGTTTATTCGGTTAAATTTTTTTCAGGTTGAAAATTCTTAGCCATAACCCTAATCCTTCGGTTTTCTAGATAGCTGGTAAAATAAGATATGATAAAATAAAAAGGGTAAAACTAATATAATTAGACAAAAACTTATGTTAGACCGTCTAACGGGTCTCTTACGTTAGATGGGTCAAATAAAACTCAAACCCATCCAAAACCTGCTGACCCACCCATAACCACGATGGGCCTGGCAGACTTTAAAAAAAATAGTTTGCTTCGGGCTTGGGGCTGATGGCCTGCTGGGCTTTTTTTTTCATTTTTTTTATTTCTTTCGTTTCTTTTTGTTTTTTTTTTCTCCTTTCATTTCCTTTTTTTTCTCTTGTTTTTTTTAAATCAATATTTTGTTTCAAGAGCAGTGCACGGGTCCACGCGTTAGCATCGAGTGAGCACACTGCGTGAGACGTCGGATAAAAAAAAAATAATTCAATTCAATTTTAGGGTTCACTAATTCCATTTTAAAGTATATTATTTATTTCAAAAAAAAATATTATCGAGCGCAGTGCATGAGCCCACGCATTAGCATCGGACGAGTGCACTGCGCGGGACGCCGAATAAAAAAATAATTGATTCAAAAAATTAAATTAATTCAATTCAATTTTAGGGTTCACTAATTCCATTTTAGGGTATATTATTTATTTTAAAAAATTAATTATCGAGAGCAGTGCATGAGCCCACGCGTTAGCGTCGGATGAGTGTATTGTGCGAGACACCGGATAAAAAAAAATTAATTCAAAAAAATTAAACTATTTCAATTCAATTCAATTTTAGAGTTCACTAATTCCATTTTAGAGTATATATTTATTTTCAAAAAATAATTATCAAGCGTAGTGAATGAGCCCACGCATTAACGTTGGGCGAGTGCACTGCGCGAGACGCCGGATAAAAAAAATTAGTTGATTCAAAAATTTAAATCAATTCAATTCAATTTTAGGGTTCACTAATTCCATTTTAGGGTATATTATTTATTTCAAAAAATTAATTATTGAGCGTAGTGCATGAGCCCACGCGTTAGCGTAGAGGCGAGTGCACTGTGCGAGACGCCGTATAAAAAAAATTAATTGATTCAAAAAATTAAATTAATTCAATTCAATTTTAGGGTTCACTAATTCCATTTCAGGATAGATTATTTATTTCAAAAAATTAATTATGGAGCGTAGTGCATGAGCCCACGCGTTAGCATCAGACGAGTGCACTGCGTGAGACGTCGGATAAAAAAAATTAATTGATTCAAAAAATTATATTAATTCAATTCAATTTTAGGGTTTACTAATTCCATTTTATGGTATATTATTTATTTCAAAAAATTAATTATCGAGCGCAGTGCATGAGCCCATGCATTAGCGTCGGGCGAGTGTACTGCACAAGATGCCGGATAACAAAAAAAAATAATTCAAAAAAACTAAATTAATCAATTCAATTCTAGGGTTCACTAATTCCATCTTAGGGTATATATTTATTTTCAAAAAATAATTATCAAGCGCAGAGCACGAGCCCATGCATTAGCATCGGACGAGTACACTGCGCGAGACGCCGGATAAAAAAAAATAATTTAATTCAAAAAATTAATTATATAATTGTGAAAAAACTAAAAAAATGAAGAAATTAGAAAGTAAAAAAAATAAAAAGATAAAGAAAATTGGGAGGGAGAGGGAGAGGGGGACCACTTAAAAAAAAATAAAAAAAAAAGAAAAAGAAAAAGGGGAAGGGTGTTGGTTTTTGTATACTAGAAGACTTGTCTTTGTATACTTTTCTGATGATATGATGATATGAAATGAAAGTTATTGCAGTCACTGTTTGCATTTAGATTATGTTCTATAATTGTTCTATGCAATGTTCCATATACTTACATTGTAGATGATATGGTGTGGGGAGTCACACGGTAAGATCATATCATCAGAACCTTGTATTGTATTAAAGAGCTCACGGCTTAGATGGTCCTGAACACACCATCGGTACACCGTAGAATAATCTGATAAGTTAGTTTATCTTGACTAACTGATTATTCTAGTACACTCATTGTGTATTGAGGAGGATCACGATAGGATACTATTCTCTGTCTCTGACCCAGTTACTGAGAGAATAAAGATCCACAGAGTTCGGGTTCTGAACTCATGTGATATTGGCGAGCATATGTGTGCGCTGTTTATTACTTTGATTTATCAATGGGTGAGATCTTTTCGTAGATCGAATTCGATATCTTGGGTAATAACAATGTATACATGATGTCTCGAACAGTGTGCATGAGCACCGTGTCCTGGTGCGCCAGGTTGATGATGTTCTCTTGAGGAAACACAAGTTCATGTTGAAACCCTGCAGGTGGAATTTATTCCGTACATGAATAAAGCTTGTGTGGTACTACTCAAGGTTTTAGATGTTAATTAATTATAGCTGTCAGAGGCTTACATAATTAATTAATGAACATTATATATTAAACACGGGGAATGGCTGGACTAAAGAAGAAAGCATATTCGTAAATATGTATTAAATTGGTAGGTCAGTTTTACTTCTTTAGTGGAATAAAAGTAAAACTTAATTTATTTAATTATATCCTAGGTTTATTGGATATTGGATATTAAATAAATTAGTGGGCCAATTTAATATTCTTCCAGATCCCTGTTGTAGCCCAATTGACTGATAGTGGACTGGATATTGAACTTGAGATAGAGGTCCAGCCCAATAGGGCTGGAACATGAAATTTTCGCCCCTCCCTATTTATAAGAGGAGGGAGGCACGAAAATTCAAGGAAATTAATCATAAAAAATCAACCCCTCTTTATCTCTCAAAGTTATCCACAGATTTCACAATTCTATCTAGTAGATTTCAGCCCACTCTGAATCTAGATACAGTCCGGGAATACAACAGAAGATCTTGGAGTGGAATTGTGCAGTGGCCGTGTGTGACATAAGTGGTGCCATTATCATTGTTCATTCAACAACAAGATTAGATCTGTAATCTTGTCCTCAGACCGTCTGTCGATTTGTAAGTAGATTCGTTTTCTATGTCTTCCGCTTTATTAGAATCGAATCTGTTTTACATGCTATTTGATTAGATTGTGATAAACATGCATGTTACATAAAATTATGATTTGCATGAACATGGATTAATGAACAACCAAATAGATCCTGCGGTGGTTTAATTCGAAAAAACCCCAACAGTGGTATCAGAGCGAGGTTTTGGCACTGTTCTAGATTTAATCCTAGGATAATATCGAAATATGTATTTAAATTTGATAATAAATTTATGGTGCTTAAATTTTCAGATTTAAATATGTATGGATTTCGATTTTTGTGTGTTTAAACTTGGATGAATTTTTGATGTATTTCAAAAATTCTAGTTTTGGAGAACACTGTGATTTTCGATCCATACCTAATTAGATTTGGAATGGTTTTTGATGTTGTCAAAATTTTCAGATTTAATTAGTGTAGGTTTCGAAATTTTTTAGATTCAAATTCGGATGCAATTTTGATTCTAATCGAAAATTTGAATTTGTGTTAATCTATGTAATTTTCGTCCATAGAATTATTAGATTTGGAATAGATTTTTGATAAGTCAAAATTTCCAGATTTAATAAGCTTAATGTTCGAAAATTTTGAGCATCAAATTTTTGAAAATTTGATGTCTTAAGTTCTCTAATTTTTTGTATAAAATTTTCGGTCATTGTTAAATAAAATTGGAGAAGATTTTGATGAAAATCAAATTTCCAGATTTATTTAAAGATGTGTTTCGAAAATTTGGAGATTTGATTTAGATTTGATGTTATTTGATGTATATCTTGATTTACCTAATATTAATCTAGATAGATTTGAAAATAGAATTTTAAATTTGGAAGAATTTCAAATGGATCAAATCTCCAATTTATTATTTGGATAATTTCGAAATCTATGGGATTAAATATTGGATAAGGTGGTTTTTGGATATATACAAATAATTATCAAAATCCAATTATGATAAGAATTTGATTTTGGATAGGATTTGGAAGATTTTGAAGAGGATCAAATCTTCAAACATTATCCTTAAAGATTTAGATTCTTATGGATAATATTTGGATTAGATTTTTGATATATATCAATATATCCAATTATTATTTAATTAGGGTGGCTTGAAAATATTAAATAAATTTGGTGGATAATTATAAATAATTTCCATATTTATTTTAAGATATATTTTCGAAAATATCATGATTTAAATTGGTGGATAATTATTTTAATTTCCAATTTTTATCTTGTGGATAATATCGAATTAATTAATTTAATTAATTGTTAAATTCGATTATTATTTAATATTCATGCATAGATATCATATGTTATTTTATGTGGATCATTTAATAAATGATTGTTGGATTTGTAGACTGTGTTTGTTTGCAGGTTTACCAACTATCATGGCTCTTTTATTTTATGTGATGTATGTTTATGTTGAATGAATGTTGGATGTATGCCGATTTGGCTACGTGATTTTTATCCATGAGAAAATCCATGGATTAGGTCTAAGTTTTATTTTACGATGTTTTAATGTAATGGATATAAAACTGTTAGGCCGAGTTTTGAGTTGTAATTTTTATTCTAGCAATATTAGATTTTTCCTTTTGGAATAGATAGTCTGTATTGAATAAAGATCGGAGATCAACTCAAAGAAGGAAAGTAGTTCAGCACCAAGGTTCACCGGTTCACGTCCCGAAACCCTAAATGGAGCTAGGTTTTTCGGCGAGGCGTGGTGAAGGGACGGCGGCCACAAGCATGTTCCGGAGCTGACTTTCCAGTTTTATCTCATCAATCAACATGAGATATAAGCCATGATAGTTGGATTATTATTATTGCTTATTATGTTGAAGCATACAATGGATGTTTATCATTTTATGTTATGTTTGCATGTTAGATAATGGGATAAAATGAAACTTCAAACATAAATAACTAAGTGGGAGAGATTCATACCAAAGTATGTAGAAATCTCATACGGTCTCCATTAATATCTGGTTTAATTGAAAAGTGATGGGCATGCGCGTTGACGTCGGTCTTCCTCCATATCGGATGTGTCATATCACAGATTTCTCTAGAAATTAAATCTCCTAAATAGATAGCTGTAGAACACTATTAGAACTAACTGACTCCTCCATCTGGAGCGGTTAAATTCGAATAGTGATCTTGGTGCGAAGATAATGGTATGCATACTTAGATGTAATTTATTGATAAACGTCCACACGATCGTGGCTTATCAGTTAGACGATTACATGACCGTGTTTTTATCCGGCTATTAATTTGCTTGTTGTAAGGAAATTCAACTGGAGGCAAATAAAAGGTTTAACCTATTTAAAAATGAGATTTATAAACGTCCACACGATCGTGGCTTATAGAAATTGTTTTTAAAGTGTCGGTGGAAAAGTATATAATTTTTGTGAGGTTTTCGATTATATACTGTTTATCCTAAACGTGTTTTGTGACTGTACTGCATGTTTTAATTTCAGTTATTTCATATCATCAATGGTACTCTCCAATCTGTCCTCAATCCTCAAAGAAAACAAACTTGTCGGTGAAAACTATAATGACTGGATTCGTAACCTTAACTTGGTACTTGTTGCTGAGGGACACAAGTTTGTACTTGAAGAGGTTTGTCCTCAGACGCCAGATGAGGGTTCTGACGAAGTCCAAAAGGTTGCATATGATAAGTGGGTTAGGTCTAATGAGATATCGCACTGTTACATCTTGGCATCTATGTCAAGTGTGTTGCAACATCAGCATGAGCCTATGAAAACCGCTTAGGATATCATGTACAACCTTAGGCAGCTATTCGGTCATCAGAACCGCTCGGCACGCCATTTGGAAATGAAGAAGCTAATGGATGCGAGAATGTCTGACTCCACACCTGTTAGGGATCACGTTCTCATAATGATGGGGTATTTATCTGAGATCGAGACCTTGGGTGGAGAGCTAGATGGCGATTCTCAAATCGACATTGTTCTTCATAGCTTGTCATCGAAGTTTGAGCAGTTTAGGCTGAATTTTAACATGATTAAAAGGGATGTTAGCCTGACTGAACTACTCATAGACCTTCAAGCGGCTGAATTGCTCCAAAAGAGCAGTCCTGAGGCCCACATAGCTGAAAAAGGAGCGTCTTCTTCTGGTGGAAAAAGGAAGAAGAGAAACGCACCTAAGAAGGCTGTTGATGAGGCGCCTAAGGCAAAGAAGCCAAAGGCGAAGATTCCTCCCGAGAAATTCAAGTCGAAGACTAAGTGCTTCAAGTGCGGCCAACCAGGTCATTGGAAGGCGGTGTGTCCTAACAAGAAGAAGAAGAGAGGTACATCTCACACTCTGGTTGTAGAAACATGTTTAGCAACTTGTTCTACCCAGTCATGGGTAGTAGATACTGGAGCTACTGATCATGTTTGCATGTCTTTACAGGGGTTCCTGGTAAAAAGACAGCTGAGTGAGAATGAGATCACCGTCTACATGGGCAATGCTACAAGAGTGGCGGCTATTGCAGTGGGAGACGTTGTTTTACCTTTCAGTAGTGATAGAACTTTGGTTTTGAAAGATTGTCTTTATGTGCCTGGTTTTAGGCGAAACTTAATTTCAGTTTCTAAATTGATTATGGATGGATATTCTGTTTCTTTTGATAACAAAGTAGTTATCTTTAGTGGTAAATATTTTATCTGTTCTGACATATTGGATGGACACTTATACTTTCTTAAACCAACTGAAAACACTACGCAAAGACAACTGTTGAATACATCGATCATAAACCCTAACAAGAGAAAAGAACCTTCAGAATTAAATCAAACCTATCTTTGGCATCTAAGGCTAGGTCATATTAACCTTAAGAGGATACAAAGGCTTGTAAATGATGGACCATTGTCTTCTTTGGTACTGAAATCATTTCCTTTGTGTGAATCCTATTTGGAAGGTAAAATGACCAAGCGTCCTTTCTAGTCAAAAGGAAATAGATCCGAAGGGATATTAGATTTGATTCACTCTGACCTGTGCGGCCCTATGTTAGTTCAAGCTCGAGGAGGGTTCGAGTATTTCATCACTCTCATTGATGATTACTCTAGATACGGTTATATCTATCTGTTACGTCGCAAGTTTGAATGCTTTGAGAAATTCAAAGTGTTTAAAGCAAAAGCGGAGAAACGAACAGGCAGAAGTATCAAGTCACTACGTTCTGATCGTGGTGGCGAGTACCTCTTGAGTGAATTTAGGGATTACATGGCAGAGAATGGGATTACCTCCCAGTTGACTGCGCCGGGAACACCACAACAGAATGGTGTGGCGGAAAGAAGGAATCGTACACTATTAGAGATGGTTAGATCGATGATGAGTTATTCTGAGTTGCCCATTTCATTCTGGGGATATGCCCTGGAAACAGCAGCCTATATTCTTAACTTGGTTCCGTCAAAATCAGTTCCTTCTACGCCCACAGAATTATGGACTGGACGAAAGCCCAGTTTGAACCATATTCGGATTTGGGGTAGCCCTGCACATGTGTTGGATAAGGAAGCTGATAAGCTGGCTCCTCGTACTAATGTAAGGCTATTCGTTGGATATCTTAGAGGAACGAAAGGTGGTTTATTTTATAGTCCTATGGATCAGAAGATCATTGTTAGCACCAATGCTCGATTCTTAGAGGAAGACTATGTGATAAACCACAAACCAAGGAGTCAAATCATCCTTGAGGAGTTAAGGGAAGGATCGAATCCTACATCAGTTGTACAAGAAGAGGAACCATCAAACACTGCACAACGTGTCACGGAAGTACAGGAACTGCCTCGTCGCAGTGGGAGGGTTGTACACCAACCTGATAGATTCATTGGTCTGGGAGAGGCTTCAGATTTCCCAGAGGGACTAAATGAATTGGATCCCAGGACCTATGACGAGGCAATTTGAGATAAAGATGCAGATTCTTGGAAAACTGCAATGGAATCTGAGATTGGATCTATGGATCACAATCAAGTCTGGGAGCTCGTAGAACCACAAGATGAGATTAAACCCATTGGGTGTAAGTGGATCTACAAGCGCAAGAGAGGAGCTGACGGGAAGGTTGAAACCTTCAAAGCTAGATTGGTGGCGAAAGGGTACACTCAGAAAGAAGGGATCGATTATGAGGAAACTTTTTCGCCGGTAGCCATGCTTAAGTCAATCTGGATTCTCTTGTCAATTGCCGCTCATTTAGATTATGAGATCTGGCAGATGGATGTCAAGACAGCTTTCCTAAATGGAAGTCTTGAAGAAAACATTCACATGAGACAACCAGAGGGATTTATTGCTAAAGGCCAAGAGCACTTCGTGTGTAAGCTTAAGAGATCCATTTATGGACTTAAGCAGGCATCGAGATCTTGGAATATCCGATTTGACGAGGTTATCCAGTCATATGGATTCGTGCAAAGTCCGGATGAGAGCTGTGTGTACAAGAAATGTGATAGAAACATGGTGTCATTCCTCGTACTTTATGTTGATGACATCTTGCTTATTGGAAACAGTAAGAAGGAGTTATCTAACATTAGGGTGTGGTTGTCCAAGCAGTTCGATATGAAGGATCTGGGTGAAGCCGGACATGTCCTTGGCATCAAGATCATTCGAGATCGCCAGAAAAGGATGTTATGTCTGTCCCAGGCGACTTATATCGATACAGTGCTAGCTAGGTTTAGCATGCAAGATTCCAAGAAAGGTTTTATACCTTACAGGCATGGAATTCATCTATCCAAGGAAATGTGTCCCCAAACACAGTCTGAGATAGAGGAAATGAAGAAAGTACCATATGCTTCGGCTGTGGGAAGTTTGATGTATGCTATGCTATGCACTAGGCCTGATATATGCTATGCCGTTGGCATGGTAAGCAGATATCAGTCTAACCCTGGACAAGGTCACTGGACAGCGGTCAAAAACATTCTCAAGTACCTTAAAAGGACTCGAGACTATATGTTGGTTTTCCGCTCTGATAGTCTAGTACCTTTGGGTTATACGGACTCAGATTTTCAAACTGACAAAGATCAGAGTAAGTCTACCTCGGGCTATGTGTTTACATTAGGAGGTGGAGCCATTGCATGGAGGAGCATTAAGCAGAAATGCATTGCGGATTCCACCATGGAAGCTGAATATGTAGCTGCCTCTGAGGCTGCAAAAGAGGCTGTCTGGCTCCGCGGGTTCCTATTGGGCTTGGGCGTGGTTCCTGGTTTGCCTAAGACTATCATGATATACTGTGATAATTCTGGTGCAGTGGCAAACTCGAAGGAACCCAGAGCTCACAATGCAAGTAAGCACATAGAGAGAAAGTACCATCTTATATGAGAAATCGTTAAGAGAGGAGACGTAGCGGTGGTCAAGATTGCATCGGAGGACAACCTGGCTGATCCATTCACGAAGAGCCTGCCGGCTAAGACCTTTGATGGTCACGTGGAGAAAATGGGAGTGAGATGCAGACCTAGGGGCGCAGTTTGAGTCGATAGTTTTGATTGGAGAGTTAGCCTGTTAGTTTTTATGCTTGAAAGACATGCTTCAAGTATAAGTGGGAGATTGTTGGTTTTTGTATACTAGAAAACTTGTCTTTGTATACTTTTCTGATGATATGATGATATGAAATGAAAGTTATTGCAGTCACTGTTTGCATTTAGATTATGTTCTATAATTGTTCTATGCAATGTTCCATATACTTACATTGTAGATGATATGGTGTGGGGAGTCACACGGTAAGATCATATCATCAGAACCTTGTATTGTATTAAAGAGCTCACGGCTTAGATGGTCCTGAACACACCATCGGTACACCGTAGAATAATCTGATAAGTTAGTTTATCTTGACTAACTGATTATTCTAGTACACTCATTGTGTATTGAGGAGGATCACGATAGGATACTATTCTCTGTCTCTGACCCAGTTACTGAGAGAATAAAGATCCACAGAGTTCGGGTTCTGAACTCATGTGATATTGGCGAGCATATGTGTGCGCTGTTTATTACTTTGATTTATCAATGGGTGAGATCTTTTCGTAGATCGAATTCGATATCTTGGGTAATAACAATGTATACATGATGTCTCGAACAGTGTGCATGAGCACCGTGTCCTGGTGCGCCAGGTTGATGATGTTCTCTTGAGGAAACACAAGTTCATGTTGAAACCCTGCAGGTGGAATTTATTCCGTACATGAATAAAGCTTGTGTGGTACTACTCAAGGTTTTAGATGTTAATTAATTATAGCTGTCAGAGGCTTACATAATTAATTAATGAACATTATATATTAAACACGGGGAATGGCTGGACTAAAGAAGAAAGCATATTCGTAAATATGTATTAAATTGGTAGGTCAGTTTTACTTCTTTAGTGGAATAAAAGTAAAACTTAATTTATTTAATTATATCCTAGGTTTATTGGATATTGGATATTAAATAAATTAGTGGGCCAATTTAATATTCTTCCAGATCCCTGTTGTAGCCCAATTGACTGATAGTGGACTGGATATTGAACTTGAGATGGAGGTCCAGCCCAATAGGGCTGGAACATGAAATTTTCGCCCCTCCCTATTTATAAGAGGAGGGGGCACGAAAATTCAAGGAAATTAATCATAAAAAATCAACCCCTCTTTATCTCTCAAAGTTATCCACAGATTTCACAATTCTATCTAGTAGATTTCAGCCCACTCTGAATCTAGATACAGTCCGGGAATACAACAGAAGATCTTGGAGTGGAATTGTGCAGTGGCCGTGTGTGACATAAGTGGTGCCATTATCATTGTTCATTCAACAACAAGATTAGATCTGTAATCTTGTCCTCAGACCGTCTGTCGATTTGTAAGTAGATTCGTTTTCTATGTCTTCCGCTTTATTAGAATCGAATCTGTTTTACATGCTATTTGATTAAACTGTGATAAACATGCATGTTACATAAAATTATGATTTGCATTAACATGGATTAATGAACAACCAAATAGATCCTGCGGTGGTTTAATTCGAAAAAACCCCAACAAAGGGGTGGGGACCACTTAATGGGTCAAATAGTGATCTGTCTAATGTAAGAGATCCGTTAGACGGTCTCACACAAATGTGCCCCATATAATCAACATCACACACTAAGAATATTCAAGTAATAAAGAAAAAGCCAAAACTATGTACATTTCATGATAATAATAATAATATTCAACCTTTTATTTTTTCAAAATTAATAATTTCAAATTACATCACAATAATTATGCTCAATCATCGATATAAATATTGGAATTACATTATTTATCTACTTTAAACACATTTGATGTTTCAGATTATGTATATCTTTGTATTCTTTCTCATATATTGAATAAACGATAACATTAGAATGTATATACAATTAAATTATTGAAAACATGATAAAAAAAATTAATTTTAATACTTTAAATCTTCAATGATACATAGTAATAGATGGATAATGACTGAAAGATAATTATCTCAATAAAAATAAAATAAAATAATAAAATAAAATAAATTAAAGTTAAAGGTCAAGACATTTAAGAAGCAATAAATGAATAAACAACATGTATCATCAAACTCCAATAACAAATTATATATCAAATATTCTAATATATTTTATAAATCATACTAATCACTTATAGTCCTTGTAACATTGATAAATGCAATAATCTATGCCAGTATATGATTTAAAATTCACTTTAAGCAGGCCATGTAGACAAATATGTGTCAAGTCTGGGCATCTTTATATTTAAATTAAAGGGATAATGGCCAAATAGGCCACTAAATTTATTTGGGGCTCAATTGAGCAACTGCGTGATAGAGCCCTAACGACCACCGTTAATGGCCAAATAATCCCACATTGATTTCTTAATCAAGTTAAGAAGTGTATTTAAGTGTATTAACACTTAAGTGAAGTAATTAAGTGCACAAGGATGTGGGCCATGAGCCCACATGCGCGCGCCCGCCCGAGCCCGTGCTTGTGCCCGGTGCCCGTGCTCGGCTCATCTCGTCTCATCCTCGGACTTGGATCTTGGCAATTGGACTTTGGGTGGACTTTGCGTGTACGTGAGCTTCTAGGGCGACAGAAACGGTGGGTCTATAACGGCCGTGGAGCGAATCGGTTGATCGGGTCGTGGGTGCACTTAGTGGTGCATGGTAACTCAGAGCCTTCAAGTGTGTAACTGCCACTAGGAGTAGGTGGAGTTAGTGGCTGGGCTATAACCGACAATAACTCCTGTCGGGAGTCAATGCTTCCACTAGGAGCAGGTGGAGTTAGTGGCTGGGCTATAACCGACAATAACTCCTGTCGGGAGTCAATGCTTGCAGCTGCCTTAGACCTGGAGGCTTAAATGGAAAGCTGTAACTCCTGGAGGGGACAACATGGTTTGAGGTGCATGGCTTCCAATGCTACATTCTGCACAAATCATCTTGCTGCATACAAGTTCCCTTCGAGTCCTCAGCCTCTCAGTTCTCGACATTGTCTAGTTCGCCGGAGCCTTGCCGGACTTGTGGTGCTACTGCCGAAAGGATGAAGCCGTTTCATCTTTGAAAGACAACCGCCAAACCGTGAACACTAGCCGGGGCGTATTTGTCTGCATATCGGTTCCAATTTCTAATTTACTTTGTTCACTTTCAGTTTATTGTAATTGTTCTACTTCTACCTCTTCTATCTAGTACTTCAATTGTAACATTTCCAGTCAAAATGTAATACAACAATAATAGAAATTTGGAGGATGCGACAGCTAAGGCATGTTCTCGTGTTTTCTTGTGTGTTACCCACTCAAGAAGAAGAAACAACCTCTGCTCTGGAAAATTTGGAAACGCTCAATGAATTACTTGATTTTGTCTGTTCAATTACTCAATTTTGTCTGTTCAAGAGAGGCCCTGGAAATGATCCCAAACCTGAAAAAACTGTGCATCAGTTACACGGTATGGAGAGATTGTGAGATCCATAATCTTGTATATTTTGAGAAACTTGAAACACTCGAGATACAGATGTGTGGGTCTATTGTGGAATGGCGGAGGAATATCCCATTTGCTTTTCCTCCAACATTGAAAAAATTGAGTTTGAGGGGTGTGAGAGTTCCTTGGGAGGATATGGAAATTGTTGAGTCATTGCCTAATCTTCAAGAGCTTAAACTAAGAGATCCCGCTAGTGTTGGCAGCACGTGGAAAACAAATGAAGGAGGATTCCCTCAGCTGATTGAGAGATCCGATTTGGAGCAGTGGATTACCAAAAGTGGTCACTTCCCAAGGCTCAAGTGCCTAGTGGTTCGTCATTGTCGATTGTTAAGAGAGATCCCCAAGAATATCAGAAAAATTCCGACACTTGAGTTCATTGAGTTTGTCTAGAGTTCTGCACGCAGTCACTAACTATATGAGAAACTGATACCTGAAAAATGTTGTAGGATCATTTAATCTTTGAGATTTTTCTAATGGAATCTATATAAGATCCTTAAACGAGCATTTTCAATTTATTCAAGAATGCAATAAGAACAAAATTCACTTCATTTCCAACACAGCTCCTCACAAAACAACTCACTTGAAGGAATCACATTAACAACGAGGATTCCCTCCTCACATAGAATCGCCCTCACTGCTCGAAGAACATACTTCTCCACAAACTCCACACACCATTCGTCACATCACTCGAATCCAAATCAACCATAACAATATCAAACTTATCCCTTTCACTTATATCATTCGCAATCCTCTTAACATATCCAATCCCATCTTCAACAAACAAATGTATAAACTCATCACTATCTAACCCAAAATATCTCTTGGCAACTTCTAACACAACCTCAACTTCCTCCACTCCATCGACCTCAAAATTCAATTGATCACTCAAGCATCCAAGCAATGCCCCTCCTCTAACTCCCAAGCACAGAGCTTTCGGCCTAAACCCAGCTCACATTCGCCCTTCCAAGAACCGAGAAATCACAGCAATGCCAGCTACCATCGGGCTCAAATGCGATTGAACGAACACCCCCTATCCAATTCAAACTCAAAATCATCTTAAATATCCGAGCTCGACTCATTTACTGGCCGAATTCTCATCTGGGATTGCACAAAATTCGGCGTTCTCTTAAACCTCAACCTTCTCCTAAACTCCCTAACCCCGTCATTCACCAGCTCAACATTCTCAATCAACATTTCCCCCACACAAGGCCCCTCACAAATCTCCAAAATCGAATTTTTAACCACCTCATCCTCATAAATCAACAAGGGCACTTCTGGGATTATCACCCTCCCCGACAAATTCCGATTTGCGGGGTTAGGCCTAATAACAAGGGGGTGAGATTTTGTTGGAGGGATGGTGGAGAGGAGGGGCAGAGAGCAGAACCGTAGGAGGTCGGCTGGGGGCAAGATGGGGAATTACCAACCAGGATAAGGCAGGAGATGGGGTGGGTGATGGGGGAGGAGAGGAGAAGCTGGAGGTGGAGGTGGCCGGAGAAAGTGGAAAATATCCAGTCCGACTTGCGGCCTGGAGGGACCCACATCGCTGCGGTGGATGAGGGTGTGGCGGCGGATGCGGAGGGAGAATCGAGAACGGCGACGCGAAGGAGGCGACGGTGGTGGTGGGGGAGTGTGTAAGTTATGTAGCGCGAAGGGACTACGATTTCGAATGTTGATGGATCGAGCGACATTGATTTTAGGAATTTCAAGCACTTAGCCATTTTATTTTGGAATTCACGATAATGAGATTTTTTGTGAACGAAAATCAAATGATCAATTCAACTATGGGAAAATATTAAAAATAAATTAAAACTGAAATTCAACTACGGGAAAATATTAAAAATAAATTAAAACTGAAATTGAAAAAAAAAAAAAGGATAACCGTTGCCGGGGATCGAACCCGGGTCACCGGGGTGACAGCCGGAAATACTCACCACTATACTACAACGACCTGCTTATGTTAATCTTTAAGATATTTATAATTTTAAATAATATTGGAGGTGAAATGGAGAGGGATGGAAGCGCTGGAGGAGGTGGAGGGTTCGATTCTATCTCAATTTTCTGGTTTAATTTCTGTGGAAATTTTAATATTGCTGGAGCTGTTTTAGCAGTCAGTATTTGGAAAATTTTGGGACCATATAGAACTTTGAAGAAAAATCTTGTTTTTGATCACAACAAAGGTTAATCACACATAAGCAAACGATGATAAATCCCTCTTGTTTATTTTGGAACTGAAACGATTCTAAGATTCATTCCATACAATCCCAATCATTCATTACACTACTCTAATTGGATCATCATCTCATCATGCATTATGAAGCTTGCTAGCTAGCTAGCTAGATTGATTTGTGTTCATCATGTGATGAAGTAGTGTGTCAACATAAGAGTTGCTTCTTCTACTCTCTCTCCCAAACAGCTCTTTCATTTTTCTTGCATTCTCTCTCACATATCTTCCCTCTTCCCCAACCACTGCCAGCCTCACTGTCTCAGCCACAGACTCACTCGTGAACGATCCATCAATCTCGTTTCTTGGTATCTCCACGCCCACTTTCTTCTCCTGCAGGAGCCTCGCATTCAGCCCTTGATCATTCATCACAGGGAACAGGATCAACACTCGTCCGAACCCAAGCGCCTCCGTGGCCGAGTTCCATCCACAGTGCGTCAAGAATCCACCAACTGATGCATGGCTCAGAATCTTGATCTGTGGTGCCCATTTTGAGCAAACAACCCCCCTATCCCTAACTCTCTCGCAGAACCCTTCCGGAAGCATCTCGTAGCTTCTGTTCAATACCCAAAAGAATGGCAATCCACATTGCTCTAGTCCAAGGGCTAATTCATGAGCTTCTTTCTTTGTTAGTACAACTTCAGTTCCAAGAGCAACATACACTAATGAGCTCTCCTTTTGCAGGTCTAGGAATTCTTTGATCCTCAGCCACTCTGCATCGCTGTCATCATCATCATGTTCGTCTCCGGATGGCAGAACCCCCACCGGAAACACTGGTCTCCGGTAGAGGTGGTGAACGATTTCGAACCACTCGGGCTCAAACTCATCACACGATCTGAAAATTACTATGTCACTCCCTTCTATGGAGAGTGCAAACCGGAATGTATCGTTCGTGCCAGAATCATACTCATTCCCATCTCCTGCATCTGTTTACAATAAACACAAAATCAATCACCAAAGATTTGAGGCCAATATATATGCAAAAGAAAAAAAGAAAAAAAAAGGTACAGTACCTTTCTCCATGTTCCTAGACATCTCATGAAAGCGGAAAGCCATGTTGGAAGGAGAAGGAATCCATTCAGGCACGACGGTGAAGTCCTCCACGGTGGAGCGGCCGTGTTTCTCACTCATCATTGCAGAGGGAGAGCCTAAGAACGCCATGAATGCGGCAGTGAAGAGGCTGAAATAAGCTGTGGAGATGGTGAGTTGACGCACGAGTGGAGGCAGCCAGTGAGAGGCGTAGTCATAGACGATCCAATCTGGTTTAGGCCTTGCATTCTCGAGGAAGGAGCGTATGTCTGGCTCGAGCAAATCGAGGGCTACTTTGAGCAGCTGCTGCTTCACGTGAGGCACATCCATGGATGACTCTGCGCCGGCCGGCAAGTGCTCGACGGCCGGCAAAGGAATGCTGACGAGATTGATGAGGTGGGATAAGTGTTGAGGCACTTTGACTGATCTTTGAAGGTTTCTTGGGCTTGAAATGAATGAAATTTGATGCCCTCTTTCAGCAAAGTATTTTGATAGTTGAAAAAATGGCCTTAGATGGCCTATGGCCAGCCATGGAAACATCACTATGTGAAGAATCTTGCCTTGTTCTTCCATGGAGAGAATGTCAAAGTTTAGAGCAGAATTTCAATCTTATGCAATATTTTTTCAGCTTTGTTTATACAGTAGAATATGTTATCTTATTGTGAGAAAGTTTGTTTCTGCATAAAAAAAGTCGACTTTTGAGAACCCTTGTGAGCAAGTTGGGAAAAAAGAAATTTTGGCTGCAAATTAATCTAGAAATGCAATATTGATCATTGAGTGTGATTGGGACCTAATTTGGTCCCTATCTAAAATTCTAAATAAGTGGATGAATTGGTGATTTATTGTTTTGTCGTGGCATGATCAAAGATAAATTGAACCCATCTAGAGATTACTATTCTTTTGCACATTATAACATGTGTACACGTGTTTGTGTACTTTTGTTTCAAGATTTTTATATGCGAGTTATGAAAGTCGCGACTAATTAATATGTAATATTTGACGTGGTTGCCACATCACCTTTTATTTTATTTTATTTGTTTTTGCGATTTTCCTTGGGAAATTCAATACTCGAGATAAAATTTCACACGAGATGCGAACTAAAAGTGCAATTTTCGAGACTGCACATAATTATGCCAGTGGTGTGTATGATTGTATGAATGAGATGCGGATTTGAAATAGTGCATCACGACTTCCCAATTCAAGGCAATTATCAAAAATAGGAGAAATTCTTGTTTGCTTTTCCATCATCAAATTAAATAATTCTAGGAGGATGTTGATTGACAATAGTGCATCACGACTTTTCCCAATTCAAGACAGTCATCAAATATCTAATGTGTAACTATTGAAATGAATAACTTACCAAATGATAGTCATGAGAACAGAGCTAATGAACAAGGTCATAAATTAATTAATATAAAAGAATATGAAAAACCAACCAATCTTCTTCACCAAGGTTCAACTAAATATATCTGTAATTCTCTTTTTACAACTAATACCTGCGCGATTCTCTAGTCACCACGCCTATCGAGCTATCTCTTTTCTGATCAAGATCACCACTACGCGAAAATACAATTATACAAAAGCAACTTTACAAATTTTATCTGTTAGTACTCATGAAGCTATCATATATACAGGTATAGCCCTTCTAGTACTTCACCTTGGCATGGAAAAGTTGAAATCTTGGAAGCCTCCTTGACTGGGAAGACTCGTGGGCGCAGGAGGCGGCACAGTCAAGCTGTCCATCGCAGTTGTTATGTCATGAATGCTCGACCTTTTTCTCTCTTTCTTCCCTGATGTGTGCCGGAGGAAATATTTCTGAGCATGGCTAGCAACTTGTGTTGGAGTCCTCGTAACCACTACGTTCCTCGAAATGCTCCTCCAATCGCCTTTGCCATATCTGTCGAGCCCAATCAAGAACAATCTGCCAATCATGAAAAAGTATGAGTTGATGCAGGCAAAATACATTAGTAGTTTTATGGCAACAAATATGTATATCTATGGACTTATGTATACATTAACAAAATGTCACTATGTCAGTCAATGGTCAATTGCATAAGCTACAGAAGACACAATAGGCACATTTGATTTCATTTTCTATCTATCAAGTTCATGTGCAAGTAATATTTTGATTTTCAGCATATATCATTGTCGTGTAGGATTATACTCTTGTAAAAAGCTCGAGAAAGCAGGCAGACCCCTCTTCCATATAAAACCCTTTCCTCATCTCTTCATGCATCTTGCAGAAACTGCAGTTCTTTGCTCGTATAACCACTTACAAAAATTTCTAACTAGAAAGCAGCCTCGACAAAAGATGATCGTTCCATCACTATCTAGCTCATTCTTCTATTGCATTTGCCGCTTTATGCCCACAAGCAAAGACTTCAAAGACATTTATTAACTACATCTATTTATGGGAGGCACACATTAGTCCTAAGCAAATATTCCTTTAAGCCGATATTCTTGTAATAAAGATGCATAGATATATAAATACACACGCACAATCCCCTAATCCACCACATACTTCGATGACTTGCGCCATTTTAAAGCTTGAATCTTTCAAATACTCAATAACATACATTGTCAATTTAATCTATCATCCAAAGTAAAGGCCCCCTAAATTTATACAAATTATGATGGTCAAAGTTCTTATCCAATCTTTCCATAAAAGGAACTGACGGTGTTATTAACCATTTCTCAGCAAACTCAACCAACAAATGAACTTCCAAATGAAGTGATGCAAAGAATAAAACCAGAGGTTCATTTCCAATATATTCCACTAAAAAATTCGACGAGGAATAGCAATAAATAAATTCAGAAACACAATTCTAATGATATTAAATATAGTAAAATCAGGAATTAAACAATTTAATGATACAAAAAACAAAGCAATCATGTAATGAACTCAGGGCTACTGCCAACTAATGATCATACATACGAACCCAGAAAATAAATGGGTAACTTCACCTTTTTTAAGAAAAGAAAGAAACGAGAAACCTAAGCATATAACAATTAATGAGAAAGTTTTGCAACATTTTATCTACCAATGGTCAAAATTAAACAAACAAAGCATAACAAATAAAAAAGATGTAAACGGCAAATATGGCTTTTGAATTTAACGAAATCAACATGAATTGCTCTTCTCCACAAACATACGCATAAAAAAAGTGCAAATTTTTCAACACAAAAAAATGCACATAATTTTCAAACAGAACAGAAACCTGTGCTCATCTTCAGTCCAAGGTGTGCCCTTCTTCCTCTCAACTTCCAAGTGGCGGCTCCGATTCCCAGGCGAGCCGAACGAGATCTGACCAGGCGCCCTCGACCTAGCTCGCTCGTTCTCCCACCCAATCGACCCAGACTCGTCCGAGTAACTCGGCAGCTCAACCCTCCCGGAGTCAATCTCCGCGATATCATACAACAACGCCTCGTAGTGCGCCTTCACCTCCTCCGGCGACTTCGCAGGCAGATACTCCGCAATCTTTCGCCACCGATCGCCGACGCCCTCCGGAAATTCCACAAGCGCTTTCTCGAAGATCTTATCCTCCTGCCGGCTCCACTCCACGGTGGCGCAGCTCATCAGGTGGTTGTTCTCATCAATACTGTACATATTCTCGTAAAAATTCATGCAATTTTTGGATGAAATCAATGGGGTTTAGCTGAATTCTTGTGTATTTTTGCGGTGGGGTTTGTGTTTGGGGAGAGTTTTGTTTTTTTTTTTTTCCGAAATTTAGGTGAGGTATTATAGGGATTATATACGGATAGATATTTTGAAAGATAGAAAAAAATGTTAAATATAGAAAGCAAATGAAGCACGTTTTTAGTTGAATTTGGTGGAACCGGATATTCATTCACTGTACTCACCTGGAGGCCAAGTTCGCTTTGACTTCTTTAGCTTGTATTAAATTTTTACTTTATTTTGTTGGTTTTTGTTTCCTTCATATTTGTGCAAATTTATCTATACATGTATGTAGAGGTAAATTTTAAAATAATTATTTTGACTTCATAAAAAATATTTCTAATTACTATTTAAAAAATATATGTTTCTATTTATTTAGATAAAATAATCATCTGTCATGTATCATAGTCGTGTAACACTGTACGAATATAATTAGTCATGTAACTTCAGTTGTATAGTAGGGTAAATTTAAATTTTTCCATGATTACACTTAGTCATTTACCCTCAAATCATACAACAGCATATAAATTTATAATGTTACAGGAATGGACTTAGTCGTGCATATTACTCGTATAGCAATATTAATGTGTACTATTACATGATCATATCTCATTCGTGCACCCAAATATTGTACTTTAGTCGTGCATCTCACAATTTTAATGAAGGATAATTAAATAATTTTTCACCGATAAATGACTATAAATATATATATTTTTAAAGTGACTAAAAACATAATTCACTAAATGAAAAGGCTATATATATATATATATATATATATATATATATATATATATATATTACCAACACTACTGTACATTATGGCCTAAAAATTATTTTTAATTTTGTAAATTGTTTTCGGACTAAGATGAATTAAAATGAATGTAATATATATAATTTAAAATGTATTCATTATTCTTATAATACTTAAATTTAGTAACATGTTATGTGAATTAGATATATATACAATTAAGTAAAGAGGCCCAGGAAAGAAAGAAAATATTAAAATAAATAACACAACAAATGATAGTAATAAATTATAATTGTAGTTGCGTACTCTACTATTTGCATAATTGTAATTATATTATTAATTCAATAAAATTATTGTAATTTAAGATTCTTAATTCAAATAATTAAACATAGTTTTAGAGTTTTGAGAAGTGGTTAAAATCAAATAGATCTTTTTTATAGTATTGTTGAAGAGCATATGTTCTCTATTTTAGAGTATTGTTGGAGAAGCTCTTATTGAAAATCTTGCATCTTCCCTTTTCATATTGATGATAAGCTTTACCAACATTAACTATTACTATTACTATGTCAAGTAGTTCTCACAATCATCAATGTGTCATCCTTCTTCAAGTTTTCATACACCATATATAGTCTATAATTTTTATTTTTTATTTTACTTTAAAAGAGCAGTATAGTTTGAACTACTTGCATTTAGACAGAGGATTTTTATGGAAGAAATAAGGTATTTATTTATATATATATTGGTTTGCAAATAGTAGTAAGAGAGAATTTGTGTGGATATAATTTATCCATATCAGATAAATAAAGTTGTTTGAATATAATATTGATATATAAAAGGGCTAGATTGTTCTCTTCCTATATATAGTGGGGCTTCATGGAATCAAAAAACATTAGCTTATTGGGTTTTAGCTACGACAATTATTTTGAGATTTCCATGTACCTATTCCTTTTTTGTTTGTTTATTTTTTAGTCTTTAGATAGACAATTTACATTTAGTTCTTTTATTAAAAAAAGAAAATTTACACTTAGTTTTATGCTAATTAACACACACATACACACATATTAAATAAATAGAGTGATAGACGCACGGAAAGGTACGTCCTTTAATTTATATAATTTTATTGAATATGGAGGTTATTAGTGGTTTTCAGTGTAATTATTATGATCAAAATGTAGTAAAAGACAATTAATTTAGTAATATATTATTTTCATATTACCAGATCATTCATTGTGAACATTACCTTGTATACTCAGTTTAGCAAAATAAATTATTCGATCGTACGTGTAATCAAATTAATTAAAATTGTGGCCGGTTTCCAAAATCATCTAAAATTCAATACTTTTAATGTAATTATATATATATATATATGTATGTGACAAAATGACTTGTAATTAAAATGAGACAAAAATATGAATACTTTAATTGCTTTTTGGCTCAAATTTTGTAATTTCAGTATTTAAAAAGTGTTGTAGGTTGGAACTTGGAGCTGGCTTTTTAGAAGGTGCATGTTGTATCATTATTTATATTTTAGACTATTTATGTGGATAACCGTATCTGAATTCATCATTGGATTTAACATCTAAAAAAAAAGAGTATCTACTTAGATATTGTTATGACTTATGTCGGCAAAAGGATAAATTAAAACACGTTTAAACAAAACCTTCTTAAAGGTTAACTTAGTCTCTTCTTTTTTTTCTTTCTTTCTTTTTGAGGAAAAGTTTAGTTAGTCTCTTGTCTTAAACATTATGTACTGCATAGAAATTGTAAAAATAACAGCACACATTTAACATTTCAAGTCCTTCAAGTGGAATAATAAATAAAATCGTATATTAAAAAAAAAAGGAAAAAAATTTAAAGTATTCGAGTAGATTAAATAAATAATGTCCAGATCGATCGTTCTTTCGTTTTTAACTTTCTTTAAATTAATTTTCTGTATTTTATGCTCTTATTTGCTGAAATGTGTTTATATATCTATATATACACCATGCATTAATTAATTAATATTATGAACTAATTAAAGGTCGACTTATGATCAATTTGCAAATTTATAATTTTTTTTATTGGTTGGCGAATGGATAATTGGTAGTTAAAGTTACATCGATTGTGTAAACAAATTTACAAATGAAAAGAAAAGGTCGAAAAAAGTTTAAACATTTCCAATCAGATAATAGCAAACGTGAACTTTGGAAGCTTGTTGCCACTCTCATCTGCATGCACCATGCATTAAATATTTTATTTTAATTATTTATACATACCCACCACAACATTATTGGATAACAATATATTACTAATTAACCCATTTAGTATACAGGCTTTGCTGATTTAACTTATTAAAAAAATTGAACTGAAGTCGCTTAAAATCGAGTGGTCACAGCAGAGAAAGAATGAAATCCAAAACTCTGATTATTTTTTGGTTTTATAATTATGGTGATGGTGGGAGGATGTGGCAGCAGCATTACTATATATCCTAACATTCTCATATATTTTGTATATTGACGTAATTAATTTTAAGTGATTGGACGGTACAATGAGACAACTAGTAGTTAATTTATCGACATAATTAATTTGTTAATTATCATGTTATCAAAATGGCTAATTCGACTTATTAGAAGAGTTTGTTAAACTCACTTATAAACGTCCTAGCTTCAACTTTTTTAGTCATTAATGTGAAACGTTTCGAAATTAAATTAAAGCTTGTATTTCTGCGAATGATTGAGTTATCAAAATGAATTTTCAAAGGCCAATTTTGTTGGGAATTTCCCATTAAATGGATTTACATATATAACATAAATTGGGTATAACCGTTTTATGGTAAGTTCAATTAAAGTAAATACTAAAGTTTAATTATTGACTATTAAAGTCAAATGTATCAAATAATCATGAAATTAACGTGTAGATACCAAAAGGAGATATTCAATTTGTTGATGAATCAAATTAAAAATCACATATGTACACAGTTATACATATTTAGGGATGGTACCCAAACGACGATAGTTTATTCCTGCAGTCTATATTCCTTCTACAGAAAGCAAAACAAAAGTGATGCCGATCGTTTTGAAGATCCATAACAAATTCAACAATAAATTAGATATAAAAATTTATGATTCAGGTATACATCCGCATTCAGTTTAATTATTTTGTGTCTGGGTGATTTTAACACATAGATTTCATCATTAGAGATTTAATTTGGATTAATAAACTTAGATGTTTATGCAATCAAATCAAATAATTTTTTTTCTTTTCGTGCTTGGAATTGTTGATGAAAATTAGAAAATTTCATATATAATTCAAATAAGAAACCCCTGATATTAATTTAGTGAAAAAATAGTGACGAGTTCAAATTTTGCTAAAGTGCCTGAAACGAGCTTGATGGGACGTCTATTAACGTATGAACATTGAAAAAATAGAATAAAAATTACATAATGATGTCACAATCAATTACTAGGTTGATTTTACTTCAGCTTTGAGTAATTCCTTAAACACGTATTGATTTTACTTTATGTAACCATTTCCTTCACATTATTAAAGTCTCTAATGATGTAATCTTTTTTGTTTTTATATATAAAAACAAACAATTAGCGTGCTTGATTATATTCTTAATTAATTGATATATAAATATTCAAGCTTTGTAATGATGTAATCTTTCTCTAACTATTTGTCGAAGTGTTAAACCTCCAATAAGATTGAGACATGTTTGGCAAAGCAGTCAAATCCACCTTGCTTCAATTTTGGACTTAAAAGTTAAAAACAAAAAAATTAATTAGGAAAAATCGAAGCAGGAAAATAATCCATCGTAATCCTGATGAAAGCTGAGGGCATTTGAGTAATTTTACATGATCTTTTTTCAATTTGTTGTATTCCTTCTCTGCTATTTCATTTGGATTAGGTCAATTTTTTAAAAAAAAATTCCCACAATTTTTTGTAGTTGCATGTATTAATTAGATTACTCAACCTAACAAGTTTTGACTTCTGACTTTATTCAAATGGATTAACAAATCATAGGCTAGCTCCTTGAGAATATGAAGACATTCCTAGCTATATGTAAAGTTAGTTCAACTTCTTAAGGTCAATAAATTAGATAGCAAGATTAGTCAATTATTATTATTATTATTATTATTATTATTATTATTATTATTATTATTATTATTATTATTATAAAATGAAGATGTGTAAATTAAATAACTCTATGATCACATATTTGACTTTTAATATAAAAGCTATTCATCAATGATTACGATATAATCATAAGTCATCCAAGATCGAGTTATATATGGTAAAATATTTATAAATTATTAGCGTCAGACTATAATAAGATTCATTAATTATAATAGTTGTAAATATATTATTAAGTATTGTTTTTATCGAGTTATTAATTGAAAGAAGCCCTATACAGTATATTGTACGTCGAAGTACCGTGGTCAAAGTATAAAAGACATAAATCCTTGATCTATTTTTTTTTTTTTGTTAAGTGATCAATCTTATAAAACAGTCCTTTTTATTGACATTATTAATTACTACATTATTTTTATTAAAGGGAGTTGGCTCTACAATCTACAAAAACATTTCTTATTTTACCTAGATGATTAATTCAAATTTCTGGAAGACTCAATTTAACCAACTTTAAGCCTTTAATTAAATCATTTATGTGAGATATGATACATGGTAAGTCAACAACATTACTCTTCAATTTTTTTTTTCAGAAAATAACCATAGTTTCTATTCATATGTAAAAGGAGACACTCAAATATCTCATTATCGTTCTAATAGAGAAAGTTACACACTACCCCTTAGTACGAATCCGTAATAATACATATAAACTCATGATACATGTAGTATTGGTGCAATTTATATGGCTCGACATACTTAAAGTTTCATAATATGTAGATCATTGAATGAGTCAAAATTTATCAAATGATACTTATTATGAAATCATCATTCATATCTTGTATAATTATATGAATTCATGAACCGAATCAAGATCTGCATATGAGAATGATGACCGATGATAAATTACGATCAGATAGTCTTCTAGAGGAAGGTACAAAAAAATCGGAATTTAACTAAAAGAAGAAAATAGGAGAGCGGGGGAAGAAACGTGGGGTGGGATGTCGGCAACGGTTGGCGTTTTACTATTTGGTGAGAATCGTCACCTTAGAAAACCCGCCCTCTCAACACCTGGGTGCGAAGCTACGTGGCCGAATGCTGTGCTGACGCGTATCATTGATGAGTCAAAACTCACATAACTTAAATCTTTTGGATAAGATGTCTTGCCACGTCATCGTCATTGTTTTTTTTCCCAACAAGACCTTAACCCACCACGTTGTTCAGCTTCGCTTTTTTCAGTTCATGAACGTGGAAAGGTCTAAAACATGGGTAAGCAGGGGGTATTTTGGTCCATTCATTGATCTGGTGGGCTCCGCCACTTAATAAGTCGGCTAAAGACGGTTATGGAATCCGAAGATGAGTTGTAATTGAGGGGTTGGTTTGAGTTTAATTCCTTAGTTTATTATTTCGAGTTTGATTTATATATCTAAAACCATATTATTTTATTATAATTTATATATTCGCTATTTTCTTTGAAAAATAATAAACTCGTTCATAATTATTTTTGAAGCGTTTAAACTTGAGTAGAATTTTCGGACATATTCTTTATTATGGGTAGATTCCACTCTGATACCTACAATTTGAGCACGTTTTCAAAAATCATTCATTTTTTTCAAAATTAACCAAATACTACTCATTTTTTCAAAAAAATATATATAAATATAACATTTTAGATTAATTTTACAGTCCAAAAGTCATACATAATCGATTGTATTTTAATATTCCAATTTCCCTAACCACGTAGAAAAATTCATCCAATAAATACAGTCAATTACGTATGATTTTCAAGCCGTAAAATTGATTAAATGTTAAATATATAATTTATTTATTTTTTGAAAAAATGAGTACTATGTAGGTATCGAAAGTGTAATTTACCTTATTGTAGATCCGAAAATCTGCAATTAATCGTATCAGTCCGGAGTAGCGGCCAAGCTGTGAACCAAAACCAGAAAAAACATAAGAACCAAAGACTGTCGGGGGGGTGACGACGCTCAAGTCAGGAAAAGAAGAAGAGTAGAAATAGACAAAATACAAAATGACATAATAACTAAAGAGATTAATAGCAATAATCTCTAGCCAGAATGTGACTATAAATCAAGGGGAACGTCCTTTAATCCGAGAGAAACGTAAGATAGATGTCCGAATGTTGAATCGCTGGAGTGGAATGAATTCAGAAAATGATAAACTCAATATTCTTAGGGTATGGTTTTAAGCTTGTGGTATTTCCGCGTAGTCGTCAAATGAGAAGGGAGGTCTCCTTTTATAGAGAGAGTTAGCGCTAAGGTTCACTTAAATTACGGGAGCGATTGAGGCATGATCTCATTCGTTTGATCACGTCAACCCTTTCGGATAATGCGGACGGCTAATTCAAAATAATTCAAATTACCCGATCTTTATAAGGTTGCTTGGTTAAACGACAACGTTCAACCCTCATGGACCAGCGCAGTGGGCTGACGAAAAAATAGCCATTACACTTATTATATCTTACAGCTATGATATTCCTATAAAATTTAATTGTCCATATATAATAAGTGCATAATGAAATAATTGGGCTAGAGAAGAAATGCATGAATAAATCAACTCTAAGCCCAACCATTTTAATTTATATATCAAGATCACTCTTAATTAGCCATCACCAAACCCAAACCCATATCACTCAAGCCTACTTCTCACCAAAGCCCAAACCCAAAATAAACTCTCTCTCTCTCTCTCTCAAGCTACTTCCCACCAAAGCCCAAACCCAAAAATAAATTCTCTCTCTCTCTCTCTCTGGGTAAAGGAGAACAATAACCAGCTTTAGTTTCATTTTAAAATTATTTAGGTTTGCAATTCCAATTGATAAGTGATAACTGATACTGTTCATTACACTTATTAAATGTGTTCGGATCGAAAATTTTAAATAATTATAAGTCAATTGGAAAATTACTCAATCCTAATACTATCAAATTATATATCTACAAGATTGGTTTCGAACTCTTATCTACAAATCATTACATAAAATCTAAACTCCAAATGCCCATCCATTTTGTTTTTCTTTAAAATGATTTGATTTTGACCAAACGAGTGATGTGATTGTCCAATAAGAGAGGTCATACATTCAATATCCAAGAGAAATAATTGACTGATTTTATTCCATCTTCAATATGCCATGCCTTCATTATAATATTCTTTTCAAACCCATCCAATCAAATTCAAGAAAAGAGGGTCCTTAGATTTTCCTATTATACCCGACAAACGTTGTTTTTTTTTTTTTTTTGTCAATGCAAATCACAAGTCACAACCCACAGTAATCAATGCTTGCCAAAGTTCATTACATTCTTAGTTGCTGGTATTACTACATTGATACGAAATTTCATTATTTATTTCCATTTTCATGTTTCACAAGTTATAAACAATGGATATATATGTGAATCAGGATTAATAATAGTAGATTCTCCAATAATATCATGTACTTGAAAACACACAAATCAAACTTATCGAGGTGATGTTTCAACTTCAGACTCTTGCTTGTGATGAACAATATATATTATCCTTCAGATAGGTGTTGTCGGGTTGACGTTGATGCTCTTTATAATCATAACTTGAGATTGTATGGTGAAGGTGTGGTTGGACGGAACTCTAATGGTTCTATTATTGCAACTCTTGCAAAGCTGATAAAGCACTCTATTTATGTTCTTGGTGCTAAAATTTTAGTCGCTATTAATGGTTCAGGTTTTGACAGACTTGAATGCTGGCAAATGCATTGTTGTTGATGAGCTCCGTGATTTTAGGATGATGGTTAGTGGAAAAATTCTATGCTACCTGAAGGGTATTATCTTAAGTGTCACAATAGGTCTATTGTGACACTTTCAAGTATCACAATAGATCAATTGTAACACTGCAAAACACCTATTGTGACACTTCGGGTAATGTCCGGGGGTAGTATAGAATTTTCCTGGTTAGTGAATGTTTGGTCCTAAAAATTTATCATATGTACCGTAAAGTCAATATGGCTGCTCATAATTTAGCTCAGTATGCAGCTTCTCTGTCGGATACAGTCAAATGGGTCTCATATTACCCATGTTAACATGAGCATCTTGTTTCTTTGGACTGTTCATCAATTTAATTCAAAAATTTTAAATTAAAAAAAAAAACACAAATCAAAGCGCCCACATCAAATTAAGTACTCGATTTATACGAGTCGAGTTATCATTATACCACAAAAATAGTACTCCAAATGCTTGGTCACTAACTGTCATATTTGATTTTATTTGGACTACTACTAGTCTACTACCTCTATTTGTCTCAACATATACTCGAATCAGTTCAAATAATTAAATATTTCATACCTTATGAATGAGAATAAAATATGTGGACATGGAGTAATGGACCTTTTTAATAGTCTTTTTGACTCTCATATTTTGTTGGACTTGTAATGTCCAATATAATGAGTGCATGTCATTAAGTCTATGTACAATTGAATGCTTTATAATGAAATCACAAACATTCAAACCTATGAACTTTGTTTTATTTGGTTTTAGACTTTAATTGGAGTATTTTTTTATGATCCATCAAATAGTTTTACGGAATATTGAGATCAATTTGTTCTTTTAAAAACTTACAAAGCGAATAATATTAATTTCATCATAAAGTGAATTAAAGACCAGCATGGGGTTCCTTCAATATTTCTTTAATGTCATATTTTTTTACATATAAATATTTTGTGATTCTTGAAAGGACTGCCGTGTGTTTCTCTCTGAATAAGATGTGGAGTGCATATATATATATATATATATATAGATTGCAAAATGTGTAGCCACTAATAACTAATTGACGATTACGGTAGTGGTAGACATTAAATTAAAATAAATGACATTATTAAGATGAAGACTACATTATTAAATTCATTAAATTATAAGATGCTATTTAGATAATGATCTAATGTAGTTTGACTAGGCGACATTGTGTGCGTGAGAACGTAGTCAAAAGGACGTTGAAGTTCTAATGACTCGATCATTTCCTCCTATCATTATCAATAAAAAATATATTATAAATACTTGGTAAAGGAATTTTGCACACATATATTAAAAAAAAAAAACTTAACACGCACACACAATGATGGGGCCATGAATATTACTCAGGAGGCCCAATTCATAATATAAAAAGCAGAGACGGACGCAGAAATGTTAACTTGGGGGGGCGAAATGTAGTAATTTCAATTTGGAGGGGGGGGGGGAATAATATTATAATGTAAATTATATTATATTTATATAATACATTATATATTTATATATATAAAAAAAATTGACAAAAATTGAGGGGGTGCCCCCACCAGCCCCCCTGTGTCTGTCCCTGATAAAAAGTCATAAGTAGAACGATAAAAATAATTTTTTTAACTAATAAAATTCTAATATTCTAAAAATTTTATAATATTCGAATCTTTAATGAACCCTAAAATTTAAAACTCGACACTAAGAAGAGAAATAAATATAGTAACTACCAATATGCATGAAATTGGAGTTGATTTATAGGAAAGTAGAATTGAAAATAAAAATAAAAGAGGGTTGACCGACATTTTTTTTTAGTATTGTTTGGATTTGATTTAGGTTGTGGAAGCTGGAATCTAGGTTGGAGGACGTGGGGTTGCCAATTAGGAGTATAATGATAGTTTTTATTTTTAATATTATTTAAACTAATATACTACTATTCCCTCCGTTTTCTCAATAAATGTTATTATGGATGAATGCACACATATTAATAAATATATTAATTAGATAATCAAATTACCTTATACACTCTCATGTGAATACATTAAATAAGTTAAATATGGTTGTTTGGTTGCATTAAATCAGGGCAAATATGAGAAAAATGTGAAATTTTTATCTCGATTGTATAGAATAAAACTTATTGTGAAACGGATCAAGTATAATATTTCCTAAAAAAAACTACTATACTAATATTAATTTTCTTCTGTAAAAATACTGATCTCATCTAAATTTTCTAAATTGGATTGAATAAAGATTAAGAAAACCATATATTTGTTCTTTTTCTTTATTTAAATATAACGAGCATGCATTTATTTTCAATTTTCATCAAAATTGAATTCATAATTTTCAATAGTACATCATATTAGTGTAACGACCCGTATTTCAAAAAATTCATTTTTAATATAGTTTTTTAATCTTTTTGTTACGACTGGCTTAATATTTGATATGTTATATTTATTTTAGTCGTTCCGCCTGCAGAGAAAATTTAAGGATAATATCAAGAATTTATAATAGAATAAAAGTATTAAAATACCATAATTTGTAAAGCCAATTTCCTTAATTAATCCAAAATCCAGATAATAATAATAATAATAATAATAATAATAATAATAATAATAATAATAATAATAATAATAATAATAATAATAATAATAATAATAATAATAATCATCTAAAGATCAGTTATTTTACAGTAAACTTCCATAAAACCATGTTCTCCAACTCAACTGCTCAACCGTGCAGTTTTCATTCCTTTGATTAGTACTTAATTAAGAAATCACCGTTCAATCAGATATGGAGTAATTTCTCTTTTCTCACCAATTTTCAAAATCAAAGCCTCTTTTCATTTTTTAAAAACTAGATAATTTCGACTAACAAATATATCATCGGATCGATCGAAATCAAGGTACTCACTCAACAAAATCTTCATATAATTTATTAATCTCCTACATTCTTAAACTTTGATTTTCTATTCTTTATCATCCACAGAAGAGTTTGGCAGCCGAAAGTGCTGATCAAATTAAACAAAATGCAGCTACTCTTTGTAATTGGTAATTCTTCAGTCCCACGGCTAATATCAAATATTTGATAAAAGTAAGCAAATTTTCATATATATATTTATTTAATCGGTGAAGAATTCTAAATCGATTAGTTAATAGATTATAGAATAGATAAAAAAAGTGGAGCCTTAATTAATGTTTCCCCTAAATATAATCCACACTTACTTTGAAAAGGGGAAATTTTATTGACAAACCCTTTCAATTTTCAATAATACACGCACGCATGTCCTCTGTTGAAGATACACACCAAAAAGTAACGATTAGCTAGGCAAGAATTATTGTGTGTTAAGTTGGCTTCGATCATTTCTATATAAGTTCAATTAATGTTAAATAACAAGTTCAAGTGTAAAGTATTATATTGTCCCTTTTGTCTCTCTCAAATTAGGCAAAGAGATTAATTATTGCAAAATTAAGTAGACGAATGATTTGTATGGGTATCCGACGTCATTAATTAATTTGAGCTATATGTGGAACTATTATATTTCAAAATGTTATTTTTGTTGTTAGATAATAAATTTTACATTATCATGTATATAATATATTGTGACCATCTTGAGATAAAGGCCAAGAACAGTGAAAACCTAGCCACATCAGGTTAAATGTAGATGAATAATTCGATATGTTGTATTTCGATTGTTCGGACAAAAATAGAAATATATATGGTATTAGTCCATTAGTATTATTATAACTCTCACGTTCCACAACTTAATTATCCATTAAACCTAGCTAGTCTCAAACATATTATTTTAGTGTTTCTAAATAAAAATGAAAATATTTTAGTGTCAAACGAAAATTATTTTATTTTAAATATACCCTAAATTAGTTATTGTTAGCTACTTAGCTAGCACTACTGATTCCTTTTTCCTTCATCCGCCAAAAGTGGAAAAAAGCTGCCAATTTTAGGTTTGATCAAGATAGAATTTTTATTAATGTATATATACAATGCATATACACGCATGCAATATATATATATATATATATATATATATATATATGTGCATGCATGGACTACTATTTTTGATTGCTTCGGTCAACACCATGAATATAATATGTGTGTGTGTGTATATATATATATATGTGCCTAACATCCTAAAAAATATCTGAAATCTGATTGCCGATTATGTGTACCGATAATAACGTAGTGCATCCCTTCAGAAAAAAGAAAAAGAAAAAAGAAAAGAAAAGCAAGCTAGAAAAAAATAAAAATTATTTAGGTAAGATTGCCAATTAACTTTCTTGAATACCTAATTCTTGTCTCCCTTGAGTTCATCTCTTATTCAGACTTAATTTGAGATTACCATCATATGTAATTTAAATTTTTCTTCATTTTTACTCGCTATATTTGGAGGATATTTGTGGAATTTGTGTGATGCACACACACACACACACACACACACACACACACACACACACACACACACACACACACACATATATATATATATATATATATATATCGATCGACATACATCGATCTTGTGGGTGAAAAGAAGCTGCACTTTAATTATTTATTGACAACTTTTTGATGATGTACATGAACTTAGTGGAGTCGAGTACAGTGTATTAGTATGTAGAGTCAATTTATTATTTTATTGGGCGTCTACTTATATATATCTTAATTATTTTATTTTTAGTACGTGCAAATGTATATTATAGATGAACCAAAAATGATATGCCAAAGTTTTTGTTTTCATCTTTTTCTAAAATTGGTTTCATCTATTTTAAATAAATAAAAATTGGTTTCATCTATTTTAAATGCTTTGGATTTACGATAAGTGGCAGCAAATATCATAAAAAAAGGTGCATTCATGTAAAGAAATATAGTTAAGATATTCACAGAATCTCAATAGTAGAGGACTCTCTCTACATATGCCATGTTTCTAAATATTAATTATTTTTTATTCACATTATTTTGTCGATATTTCATACCACATGTTTCACAGATATATAGCACTAAATCACTTAAAATTAAATGTACACATAGACATACAAAAATAGATATAAAAATAAAATGATTGTGAGTTCACATATTTTGAAGTCAATTGGCACAAGATTCTCCATCGATCGTGTCGTCAATGGATGGGTTGACCTCCTATAATCTAGGTTAATTAGGCTCTCTCCAACCCAAACATACCTATATATCGGAGCGGATAAAATCATATGCTATACTTTGTACAATATTTACTACTACATGATTAAATTTATTAATTTTTCTTTAATTTTTTAATTTAATTTTAATATATTATACTTTATTTTAATTCTACACTTATTATTTAGGGTTCATACTACCTAATTAGGGTATATATAATTATTTTTTTCAATAATAAATTTCATTTTGTAATTAATAATTGTTCGTAAAAAAATAATCATATATCCTAATTGGGTAGGATGAACTATAATTAAAAAATATAAAATTAAACTAAAGCACAATAAATTGAAATTGAATTAAAAAATGAAAGAAAAAATAATAAATATAATTGTGTAGCACCAAGTGTAGCAGATGATTTCATCCGATATTGGAGCATGTTCAATTCTTGTTCAAATTGATCAATTATACTTTTAATATTCTATAATTGAATATATGATTAATTAAAACCTTACTTTGGACTTAATTGCATAATAGTCAAAGGAAATAACCCACATCGATCTTAATTTAAAATCGGGCAATATTTAGTGTTTGTACCCATTTCCAAGTTTAATGGTTAGATAGATCATGTGTAAAATACATAACAATTAACAAATTAACGAAATTAAGTGGTTTGGTGAAAATTGCGATAATTTTTCAATGTAAACAAGCTCATGTAGCCCCACCCCATTCTCGATTATAATATTTCGTGAGGATGCTGACATGGAAAATATATCATTATAATAAAACTTAATATTAATTGGGAGCCCAATAATACATTTGCTTAAACATATACATGATGAGTCCACCACAAAAAATATATATACTAATTTATTAAACGTATCTAATGACTGATAGCTCATTCATAAAATAAATAAAATGATGAGTCCACCACAAAAAAGAGTTCCATTCATTTATAATTGATAAAAATGATGAAGCAAAATCTACATTGAGATTGAGTATAAATAGGCTAACATAGTAACATGGAGGAGTTTGGCCTACATAAACAAGTCCCTTGATAATAGGCACAATGATGATAATTAGATGTACTTGAGAATTAGAAGAAAACTATTTTTTTTAAGAAAAGAAAGAGCATTATATATATATTCAACTTGCCTCGATCTTTCTAATCCAACAGTCGAGTCAACTTTTCAAATTACTATGGAGTATATATTTTATCCTTAATTAAATTTTGGACACACCTATCCATCCGTCCAACAACTCCGGCAGATAAATTTTCTCATTGCTTTTACAAATTTTATATCATATATATATATTTTATGTCAGATGGAAGCATATGTAGCAGAAGCACATTAATGGCGGTGTGATCGTCGCAGATTTGCAGAGGGGGATCATCACACTAGATAACATAATAAAATCCAACGGTTCTAACCAAAAAAAAAAAAAACAGTTTACTTAATCATTTTTTTCCTTTAAAAAAAACAATTGGGTATTTGACTCTTGAAATCTGTTTGGGACGTTAAATGGGTTGCAAGTTGCAAAGGAATTTAGGTGTGGAATATTTGGTAATTTAAATCCTATACCATACCATGGTACATAGCACTAAGTGTCATAATAGGTAGTGAAATATCACAATAGATAGTTAATGTGGTACTTAAATGTCACGATAGGTCCAAAGTGTCACGGTCACAAATAGAATTTGCTGGAATATTTGAACATCCACATCCACCAAGGCCTTGTTTACGTTGAAAATTATAATGAAGTGGATAGATAGTTTAGTAAACATAATAATAGATAAATTATGGGAAATTCTTATATACATGTTGAGGTACTATCCCAACATTTAATACACTTTAATAATTATTTATTATCCATCACTCACAATTTTAATAATTTTTAGATAATGTATTAGATGTTGGGGTAGTACCCAAGAATTTCCCTTAAATTATATCACATTTTTTAGGTGCATTACATATCTTCAATATAAGTACTCAATTTCAAAATTATCAGGAACATTGAATCATTCATTATTTCAATATCAAATAAAGTAAACATAAGATATAATTAGACAACTTTATCAATCAATTATTATCTATAAAAGTGAACGAGGCCTCCATCCATATTTAGTTACTTACTAATAATAGAATGTTTAGGACTACATGTTAACTCTAATTTCACCATTTTATTTCATAATTCGTAATTTTAGATTCTGATTCCATGTTTATGGTCACAAGTGTTTAAACTTTTTCATATGTTAGATCTAAACATTTTATTATATAGATACTTTATAAGAAAAGAAGTATGTTGTAAGATGTTTTGACAGTTGATTCCCTTTTCTTTTTGTGATGTGAAATTATGAGTAGGACTCGTTTTTACTTTTTAACGGACCAAATATACACTTTTGTCACCAACTTTAGTTTGTTTTGTAAAATTATTATGAACTTCCAAATAAACTAAAAAAATATACTTAAATTTTCAAATATTATTTTTCATGTCATTTGAAATGTTGGATTCGAAAATGCTTTGCAGCAATCAAACATCGAAAACTTAATCCGAGTACATTTTTGCAAAAATAAGAAAAGATTAGCTATTTTTTGAAGTTTAATTTTTACAAAACGAATTAAAGTTCAGAAAAAAGTATACACTTGGCCTTTTTAAGGCATAATTTTCAAATATTTTACAATGAGTGGCCAACCATTTTTCTCAACCGGTTTAATCGGAAAAAGGTCTTGAAGGACAATCATACGGTATTTCGTTTTAATTTTTAGATTATTACTTTACCTTTTTATCGCCCTTTAATTTTTCGTATTTTTTTTACTCAAACACTCAGTCTGATAGTATTAAAGAGATTTAAATCCGTGACTTTTATACATGTAGTTAAATAATATAATTGATTTTAAATATTATATAATATAATAGATGACAAAACACATCATTATGTCCTTATTCTTTTGGATTTTGTTTCAGTAGGTCCGTGTTCAATTTTTATGTTTTACTAGATTCTTCTACTTTGACAATACACTTTTTAAGTGCTTGTACTTTGATATTTTGTTTCTATAGATCCTTGTACAATTTTTCATTTTAGTAAGTCTTTTTACTTTGCATAGTTGATATCATTAAGTTCTTAACTATTTAATAAAAGTAACATGGTCTATATTTTTCCATTATTTAAATAATTAACACTTAAGTTATTAAATATTTTTTTATATTATTTATTTATGCATTTACTTGTGCAATAATATATTTAAATTATGAAAAGATTGGTGTCTCTTTGCCCACTCATGTGGATTCATTTTTCATAAGCACTTTAATTTTAATTTTCTATTTCTATATTCAAGAGAGAACGTAATAAGTTTTAATTGTAAAATCATTCTAGTTTTCTACAATTCTTTATGAGAAAACTACAAGATTTTGAAATCAATGATTCTCACACAATCACATAATTGGTAGAATATTGGGTACCTTTCTCCATGATTAAATCTGAGATTGCACCGTTGAATTTCTTGAGAAGAACGGTAAGCCGGTGTTTCACCTCCTTGATATCTCTTTCTATTCTCTATCGTACGTGATGGTTAGGGTTTTAGAGAATACCTTTTATATCAAGAAGTGGACCCAGTTTTACAGTAATGGGTTGTTATTCCTCATAAGCCCACTATTCCCATCAAATACCGGATATAATAAAATTGCTCCATATTTACCCGGATATAATTTAGTCAATAATTAATTGATTATTTATTTATTAGTTCTTAGTAAGCCACATAACTTAACATGAGACATAAACAATCTTACATTAATTAGAAAAATAATTCACTAACTAATTATTACTAATCAAACTAATTAATTTCATATAATAGCAAAAAATAAAATAAAATGCTAAAACCCTTGAATTAAATTCAAGAATAGGACGACAACCAATTATATTTAGTTTTCATCTTTTAATTAGATTTTCGTTTTTTTTAAGTATTGATCAAAGTTTCATTAGTAGTTTGTAATAATTGGATTAGGTTAAACAATATCTATAAAATAATAATAAATTCGTCAGTTCTCTCAAATATTGATTTTTTTTTCTTTTTTTTTTACTGAATTGAGGATTTGATAATAAAAAATATAGAAGTACAAGAATGTATTATAATATAAAAATTGTAGAGGGATCTTTCGAAATAAAATAAAAATATACAAGGACCTGAGAAAATGGATTTTGTAAGTAGGAGCTATTAAATCCCAAAAAAAATGTAAAGGGACCTATCGAAACAAAACATAGAAATACAAGGACTTAAAATGTGTTTTACCTGTAATAGATTTATAATTATTTTTTCATAGATCGATCGCACATAATTTTGGTAATGCAGTTTATTGAGGGTCGATTTTCATTGTTAAGAAACATATAAAAATCCACCCAACTATGGTAAGCAGTATAGCCCCACGGCCCTCACCAACAAGTCACGGTTTGAAAAGGGTTGCAATCGTAACGGATATAATTGGGATAATTTACTATATAGAAACTGTTTTTGTCGACCATACAAAGTAATTTAATGTAAATATTTTTTTATTTGAATGATAATGAACATAATTGAATAATGAATTTGGTATCAGTTATTTAATTTGACTATTTCCCATCATATCTATATCTATATTATATCTAAAATTAAGATAGTCCAGCATAAATAGAAATTATTCATTTTCCCGCCTAAACTATATTTCTAGAAACAGAAATCTATAATATTTAATCAAAAGATTACTTACACATATTAATTAATATATTAATAAACATCTAAATCTTAATCTTATCTTATTTTAATTTTAATTAATCTATATCTATATAATAATAATAATTTATATATATATAAAGTTGGATTTTCATGACCAAATAACCGTGTATATGTATTGGGGATTATTATTTAATTCATGCTAATTTATATGCATATTTACATGCATGATAATTAAACTTTTAATTATTAAGGCTATTATAGAGGCATTAAGGTAGGTTAATTGAATTGGTACACACACACACACACACACACACACACATATATATATATATATATTTCTGGGTGACCATTTGTATTTTTTTTCGAATTTTGCTGTCTAATGCAGAATGAATTTTTTACTCTATATAATTAACTAATTATTTTCAACTACACAAATCGATGCAATTAATTTAAATATGGTAATGGAGTGTATATGTTATGAAATTTATACCATGAATGATTTAGAAGATTTGGAAGATTGCATCTATTAATTAGAATATCTCTACTCATTTAGAGGATTGAAATTTATTATATAGTCATAAATTCCCATAATAATACACTATTCTATTAGAATCGATTAGAGTCCATAATAAAAAAAATATACTAAAAAAATAATATATCCGACTAATAAGAGAAAGTATATACAGTTTTCGGATATCTAATTATTTAAATTGAATATAATTTAACTATATATTTAACTAATTATAATATATAGTCGAATCCAAATATAATTGCATTAAACCCATTACTCAAATTAGAAAATCTACCTATATATTTAACTACTTTAAATACATTAATCATATCAATTAGTAATTGATAATTATACACGTTGATTTTATGCTGATTATATAAATAGATGTGATTAGGAAAGTCAATACATTCTGCTAATATTTCTCTATATATTGATGGTCTCATTTCGAAACTTTTGATTAAACATTTCTTCCAAAGTTTTGGAAAAAAATGCTATAATTCTTTTTCAACATTTCATGATATATTTTTTCGAATTTGTGTCCATATCATTGCATTCTTCATTTTGTTGTAATTATTGTTATTGAACATGTAATGAAACTACAAACTAATCTAATGATTTTTATTTTTATTTTTGTAATTTTATGGCAGGATACAAATTGTAGAAAAATAGTATCGTTTGTCTTGCCTCAACAAGGACCAACATCACACGGAGAAAGCGGTAGTTTCATTTTCACTTTTATTATCAAAAGGTTGGTGCCGATACAACATATAATTACTTTAATTTTTAAACATGTATACGTGCATGTATTGATATCTAAATTATTGTTGCACTTGAGGTTTGGCTTTCAAAAAAATTCGGATAAAAATCTTATATGTTTATGGTTGCATTAGGAAATAGTTCTCATTTATTTTCTCTTTTGTTGTCATTTGGACTTTTGAGTCCATCTAACAATGGTAGTGTTAAACTACAAATTAAATACAACAATAAAATGAATTGCCAAAGTCCATCTAGCAATTAATTTTTGATGCAGAGAGAAGATGAGTTGCGATGGTGGAGAGTCGGAGACCAAGTTCTTGAAGAGCTTCTTGCTTTTAGAATTTCATGTATCCGAGTTTCAGATTTTATCTTTAAATATTTCATATATTGTAGTATATATAATCCGATGCAGTCTTCTTCCATTAATTAATTTTTTTTAATTGAAATATACACAATTTATTTGTCATTGAGATATGTAAGCAACTTATTGTTTATAGTTTCCATATATGTTGATGATCTTATTACAGGGTATATATTGATGATCTTGAATATATATTTTAAATCCAAATCTTTACCCAAATCCAATCAATATTATAGTGTCCCGGTAAAAAATGTAGAGGATTTTAATAAACTTATTTTATTAATTAGAGCAATTTATGTTATTTCTTAAAATGAAGAATTAACTCATGATTGATCATAAGTTCCACGATCTTTATTGTAGTTTGATTATTTAAATTTATTATATTTTATCAAAAAAATCTCAGAGATACATATTATATATATTTTACTTATTTTTTTTATATATTTTGTGAAATTTCAATACATAAATGTGAACTAAAAACCTTTTATTTTAAAATGAGGAGTTCAGTATTATTAATAATGATTGAAAATTTTATTTTCCCAAATTTTTAATATCACATATTTGTGTAGCACCAACAAGATGGTCTATTTGTGCACTTTGAATTATAAAAATCATCGATGGTTGAATGGTTGTTTGTAATATTGTGGTTTACTTTTTGAAGGGATGTAATTGTATACTTCGTAAATACAAAAAATATATATTGCTTAAAATCAAAAAATAGTGTTTAAAACATGGGAAAAATGTTAATTATTTTATCAATTTATATAAAATTAGGAATTTAGAAGTATAATTTTATTTTATTTTGTTAAAGTAAAGAATAATATGGATAATCAAAGCAAAAAAATCACAATATCATATATTCTCTGTTTTTAAATATCTAATATAAATAAAGACAAAATTTAAGCTCGAAAATCAATTAGATTCTATTGGATACGTTTTATATTTTCATTCATATTTCTATATTGTCTATATTGACTTTCTATTACAAGTTTCATAGTGAAATCAGAAGCTTTATTTTCATTCTGGATTTTTCTTTTTTGAAGAAATAATTAATTTGTCTAATAATAATCGTACACAGTAGTATATTATATAGTCAAATTCATTAGTTGTTAATTTTGAAATGATATATTAAAATTTATATATTGCATATATAAATAAATTAATAAAATACTCATCTTTATGTTGTAGTCATTACAAATAATTAATTTGTCAAATATAATCGTACATAGTGGTATATACCATATATTTCATAGTCAAATTCATTAGTTGTTTATTTTGAAATGATAGATTAAAATTAATTATATAGTGCATATATAATAAATTAATAAAATACTCATCTTTATGTTATAGCTATTACAAAATAAATGATCGCATAAATCTTAAATATTTCAACATATATCATACAACATATAATTAACAAACTAAACACACTTTAACACTAATTTATATTCAACAAGTTTTGAACAAAATATAGAGTACGCATGTGCATAAAAATAAAAATAAATTTATTCAAACATTTACATATTGAGTAACTTTTGATAATCGAAGATGACGCCAATAAAAAATAAATGTATTTGTTTATAAAATTTGATACATGCATGATGTCTACATTGATCTCAACACTTAAAATATGATTATGATTCAAATTTATCTCTATTTTAGTTGTATTTGATGATTATATCGTATATTTATTACGTATTTAAAAATATTTAATACTTCATCCCATCATCCTTTTCAAAATATATGTTATTTTATAGTTTTTAGTCTGTGTAAAAAATTGTTCGTAGTTTAGAATATTTTCACAGTCTCTCATCACTTAGTTTTAACTCTATCAATTTAAACTCTCTTCACTAAAATTACATATATATCAAATGTTAATTTGTGGTAAGCATTAAAAATACATCGTCTAACCTAAATATATATAAATGAATACTAAAAACCAACAATTAACTTATCTTTAAGATGGATATTTCAAAGATTGTGCCGATTCGAGGAAATACTTTCATATTCACAAAAGATATGAATCTTTGGATCAACGATTTATGAGAACAATCTACTCTTAATTACAAATAAATTGCGATAAAATTATGAAATTTATTTTTGAATGATTTTTTTTAGGGTTTTAGGGGTGGAAGATTTTGTGATTGAACCTGCATATGTCTCACATCTAAGACTACTAATTTATAATATTTGTGATACAAAAATCATTTTAAAGTCATTAGTGATTTTTTTTAGATTGTTGGGATCGGAGTTTATTTTATGAAATATCATATTTGATTTCACATTCTTTCAATCTTTCTTATATGAGTATTTCTAAATACACCATTGATTTTTCTAAATACACCACTAAATAAAAAAATTCAAAATTAAGTATTTATAAAATTATTTAAATGCCCTTACTAAATCAAATTAACAATAATTGAAAAATAAAATAATTAAAATAAATCTGGATCCATCTTCAAATTTGCAAATACACAAATTTAGGTTGGCCATCTTCTGCAAACCCACAGACCGACCATCTTCAAATTTTTGCGATCCGGCTAGCCATTTTCTTCCCCAACAATCTGCAACAATATTTCTTCTTCCCCAACAATATGTAGCAAATCTCAGACTCTAATTTACTGTCGAGGAGGGACGCAATGCTGACGTCATCAGGACGTCATAAAGATGATCGTCGGTGCCCATCCGGAATACCATCATCGACATCTTGCTCAGCTACTCTCCTAGGAGAATAAATGATGAGTGTTCGGAAAAGAAGTTCTCACCGATTTTTTTATTTTATTTGTTCTATTTTTAATGTTTTTGATAATTAAAATTTAATTTTTAAACTAGAAGAGTAAAAGATATATTTACTATGATGTGTAAAGAAAAAATGTAAAAAATAAATAAAAATATGTGTGGCGTAAAAGAAATACCTTTCTTATATTTGATGCGACTAATATTATTTTGATGATTAGAGAAATAATAATTATTGTGATATTTTAATAAAATATTGCATAGGTATCTTATCCGTGCATCGCACGGGTGATATACTAGTTTATATCTAAAAACAAGATAGTTTCTAGAAATAATAAAATTAGTTTTTCCCGCCTAAATCACAATTCCAAATCTAGAAATCTAATAATATATTTTTTGCTTAATTTATTAATTTTGTGTACTATAATAATATGTGAATTAAATTGCAAATCAATAATTAATAGGTTAGTAAATATATTATCAAATAAAATGGATATGCACTTAATACATGTGACCATATTCATACTATTAGTCAATATATTACTAGATCAAAGCAAAATGATCGAATCGTAATTAATTGATTAACTATAAGTCTATAACCAATTGTGATATAATTTTTTCCCTCAAAAATAAATTACGGTGTAATTTTTATATTTTTATCTTATAAAAATAAGATAAAAGTAAGAAATGTTACAAGAAAAAACATTGAGTATATTACCATATTTAAATAAATTTATATAATATATAATAACAATACCGCATCCGAAAATAAAAAAAAGTTAGTTTTTCCGCCCAATTTTACTTCCCGAAAACATAAATATAATAATATATATTATTTGATTATTTACTTTTATGTAAAATTATGGATATTATAAATATTGAAAATGCAGCAAATCCATTATTATATTTTTTTTCCATGAATAATATGCTTCTAATTAACGTAAAAATAAAACAAATTAATATATTAATGTATAGATTTACGGATCAATACCACAATGAACAAGATTGTGTTTTATACAGTATAAGGTATTTGGAAAATTCGTCCACGTGTATCAATATATCCTAATGAAAAATATCCATCCATTTATATTTTTATGTGTATCTTATATTTACATTAATTTTAGCAATTTATTCTACATATGTAAAATATATAAAATAATAATATAATAAAAAATATGTGTATGTATATATACATATCCACGCACAACTGTTAATCATATATGTTTCTATATTAATTATAATATATAATCTATATCTATATAATATATATTAACAACACTACATCCGTAAAAATAAATTTTGTATTTTTCTTATTAAATTGCATTTATAAATGTATAAATTATTAATATAATATATGAATGATTAATTATTTAATTTAATATAACTATATTCAAAATTTTAATATACTCCGAGTCAAATCTACCTTTTATATATATATATATATATGCATTCAATATAGATAGCGCCATCAACCCACCTAATAAGAAAATGAATGCAACTAAATTAGTTTAACTATAATTTATCTTAATAGGTGCACTATATTGTAATATAATGAATCATAAAGATTAACACAATCTTTGGATTTTAAAAATTAATACAATATCTTTTTTCCCTACAAAAAATAAAAAAATTAATGTAATCTTTCTTCTCAAAATTAAAAAAGATTAACGTAATATTTGAGTAATAAGATTTATAATTAAGATCTTAATATATCTTTATATATAATGAAAAAATACCTTATCAAGCATAATACATATAAATATATTCTATATATATTATCATTATTTTTGGGCTGAAATAATATTCTGAAATGGAATAATAACAATCAACCGATTAATAAAATTTAAATTTTGAATCTTATTCACCCAAAAATTACGCTAATCTTATTGCATTAATTACGGTAATAATACCATCATATGTTATAGTCTAGAGTCTATAAATTGCACACCAACTAATCTCATAAACTTTATTTGTAGTGAAATGAAAATTGTCTCAATTTTATTTTGATGGTTTTGTGAATGTATTGAAAGCTTTAATTTGCAGCGATTTTCGTGAAACAAAAAAAATTGTTTTCTAATTCTCACATAATCGAGTGAAAGAAGGTAACATGTGATTCCAATCGGGTACTTGCCTATGAAATCAAGATTGTCGTACTAATTTTTGGAGTAAAACTGCATTGGACGTTGAGATTCAAAAATCGTAGAAGAATTGATTGTGCGTTGAAGGTGAAGGAGACTCAAGTGTCATTTTTAATAGATTTCCAGTTATGCCTTTTTTATTTATATAGAATTTGAAGATAATTAGATGTTTGTGCTTAGTGATTTTTTGTTTCACCTTGGAGATATGATTTTTTTTATAATTATTTTCGTGTAAAATAGTATTTAGCATTGTAATCATCTAAATATTTATGGAATGATAGTTTATGTATTTGGTTTTTATATTATTGAAATTGGTTGTCCACTAAATATTTAATATTCATATAAATCGAAACTCATCTAAATATTTATATTGTTTACGTATCACTACTTACATGCTTAACACTATTTTATTTGTTTGTTTAAAGCACGAACCTAATTACAGTCCTACCTAATAGTAGGAAGCGGTTACTTGATACTAAAATTAAATCACAATATTATTGGCTTATTTGTACCTAAAATTGGCGTTATATGTGTGTATTTCACAATATTTTTTTTTTAATTTGTGTAAATATATTATTGTTGTTGTTGTTGTTGTTTATTATTATTATAGCGCAAAGTCGTTTGAAATAAATGAAGTAGTAAGAAATAACATATTATTTTTATAAAGTAGAAATATATTTATATTTTTTTATGATGATATATTATTCAAATAATCTATATTTATCAAACTATTTATTATTATTTTGAAATTTGTAGAAAAGGCGATTAAATTGTTATTGTATAATGACAATAATACATGCATACACTAATGCACATGTGAAATATATTTCTGGATATATATAACCGAAATAATAAATCTTTATTAAATATCATTTGCAGTTAAGAAAAACTATCCTTTTTGGAGTATATAAGAAATACTAAAATGATTACTTCAGAAAATATAATATTATGTATGATAATGAAATATTTAATGGAATTACTCATGTTTGTCAACTCATGTGTATACCTACTAAGTATGGACGTACGAATATATGCTCTCTTTGAAATATTTATTTATTGATTTAAGATTTTCGCAAAATTAATATATAAATATTTTGATTAATGTACATCTTCCTATAGAATTCTATTAAAATATATATTATTGCTAAAAAATATTAAGATTCCTCACTCTCAATATTAAAAGTAAAAAGATTTTGTAGGAATTTGATAGGGTTAAAATTGAGAGAGAGCGTGTGAAAATATGTAGAACGACAAATAATTATTTACAAGCTACAAAATCTAAAATGACAAATAAAAATTTAAAGAGGGAGTACACACACACACACACACACACACATATATATATATGTGTAGATTTTAGTAATAATGATTATGACGATGATCAAATGTATTTCTAAACAAATAGTAATAATATTCCTTACCTAACATAATTTTCAAAGATTATTCAAAATATGAGTTCTGATGATAAAGTAGTTCAATTGAAATAATTTTCAGAGTGGATTGGTATAGGTGATGGAAGTGTTGGAGGTGAAAATGATGGTCATGCATCTATTCATCTTTCAAATGACGTCTTGCTTAAATATTCAGAAGATTCAATAGTAACGATTGTTTAAAGCACTTATCGTTCTCATACTACCAAATGACACTTCACATTTACAAGAAATGAGCAACAATTGCTCCTAGCTATATACCTTTGGTGTAGTTGATTCTATAAATTAGTACATTATTACTTTGAATGCGTGAGACGACCAAGTATATTAAAGTCAATATACTGCATGCAAGTCAAACTCTTACTGTGAATGTTTTGCAAAATGTGCATACACTTGAGTTCTTAAATAGTTCGAGGTGTTCGAATATGCCAAATCATGTATTAATTTTGATAGTGAGAACTCCATTTCATGTTACTGAGAAATATAGACGATGCAAATTGTTTGTATAATGGCAGAAGATTGATTATTACAAGACTTGACAATCATATTTTGGAAGCAAAAGTTATCACCAAACCTAATCAATAGTCCTAGAGGACATAAATGTTTGATACCAAAGATGTCATTGGCGCCATCAGATCCAAAGTTGTCTTTCGATGATAATTTTCTCGCACAGTCTCCTATATGAAATGATTATATATAAAAGTTAGATTCAATCTATTTTCCATATATATTGGTTTGTTTTTTCTATAAAAAAAATTAATGATGGTCATTTTACGTTGCTATTCCAAGAGTTGAAAGTGTCAAGTCATATTAGAAATCGTAATTTGTAATGATGATGATGTCGATAGCAATTCTACTATATAAATGTTGTATGTATGGAAGTATTCCAAATGTTGTAATGAAATTACATATTATTAAATTTTCTATAGATATATGTTATTTTGCTATGATTATAATATTCTCTATTTATAATTATTATTAATGTTGAATTACATTCTTATTAAAAAAATAAATTACTATAAATAATTTTCCGTGCATCGCACGGGTGTAATACTAGTAATATATAATAACGACGCTGCATCCGAAAGTAGAAAAGATTAGTTTTCCCGCCTAAATGATAATTCTGAATATGGAAATAAACTTATATATTTTTAAGAATAATTAATTACTTAATCAGATTTTTTTACCTTATTAATTGAATCAATAAAATTTGAAAATCTGCCATGATTATAACTTTGTAAAATATATTATAGCTTTAATTACACATTTACACCAAAATTCTCCGTCTTTTAATTTATATATTATATAGATATAGATTGTAATGTATAGTGTATTCAAAAATTTTAACTAATGTTCGGATACTAGCTAGATGAAAGCATTAATTAAGTTTACAAAAAAAGTGCACTATAAAGTCTATAATAGTATTGATATGATCGACCAAATATACATATATGTATATAATATAATGATATATAGACAATATATAATATCTTAATACATGTAATTCTTATATACATATTAGCCTAATTATCTAATAGTAAAATCAATCTAAATTAAATGTATATTTACCATACATTGCTTAATTCGATCAATTGTCTAATTAATATTCAATAACGTCATATATAGAAAAATTACATGGATTATATATATAATTACCATAATTATGTGGAATCGATATTATTCCATATTCATGTATGATTAGTATGTTCGTTAAACATTTGTGTATTACTATTTAATACTATATAGGTTATTGAAATACATCAAAATATGCATTCATCTATTTATTGTTCCGACTCTTTAATTTGTGAAGAGGGAAGAAAATATGTTTTGATAGAGATGACGAAAATGGTTGGCGGACAAACAATTTAAAAGGTTGGAACAAAAATATATATCACCACTATCACTTTTAGAAATAGATAATTGAGAAAATAAAAAGGCAAAGATGGGAGTCTCAAGTTAATAATTACTTGATCTTCCTGTATAAATATTTATTTTTCAATTTATGTGTGAATTTATAATTTTATCAGTGAAGATGAATTTCATCTACAATTAATTGGACCAAATATGAATTTGGGTGATTGTTAAAATAATTGAAAATTGAAAGTTTTTGAATAGGTAGAATGACTTATGAAACAATTTTTATTTAATTTTTTGTAGGGATATTGAAGAACTTTAAGTTTCCTGTGAAGAAGAATGGGAAAGAAGAGTACCACATAAATTTTGAGTTTCAACTTTTATTTATATTTTTCTTTAATGATGTATTTTAAATTGTATAACAATAGAATATGTTTTAATATTTGGCCATGCAACGGGTCATTTTGGCCCAAGTTATGTTATATTTTTGTGTGACGAAAATTTTTACTTAAATGAAAATAATTAGACGTGTTTAATAATTAATTGTTGTTTAATCACAATTGTGTTTTCAATTAGTAAAATATAAAGTTAGTTGACTTAAAAATAAATAAACAAATAAATCTACATTTTCTTTGATATTTTATCCTCTATCTACCAACTTGGTCTATCACATGAGATTGAGTAATTTCAGTTGGAGTTTGAGTTCGTGAGGTAGAGAGAAGATGAGCCGAGGTGGCAGTGAGTGAGTTTGTAAACTCAAAGTTTCACATATGTTTGAGTTTCATATTATATTATTAATTATATAATATTTTATATTATATTTATATATAAACTAATGTAGTCTTCTTACTGAACGTACTGCTTTTTTATTGAAATATATAAAATTTCTGTTTCCATTAATGAGTTATAAGTCTAATTTTGAAGGGAATTTTTGCATAAACAATTTCTGTATTTCCATAATCTTTATTTTACTATGTTCATTAGGTTAATTTTATTTATTTTCTCAACAAAATCCCGACATATAAGATATATATTCACTCAACTTCTTTCTATTTTGCCAAATTTTCAAGTGAACCATAAATCTCTTTTATTTTAATATGAGGAGTTCGGTAATTTAATAAAGTAAATTCAACTTTATCCATGCACATGTAAAATCAAATTTGAGATATTGAAGCATTTATTTTCTAATTTTTTAATTCCAGATATTTGTTTAGAATCAGCGAGGTAGTTCGTTTTGAATGACGTTTGTTTGTAATTGTATACTTCGTAAACTTTGAAAAAAAATGATATAGCTTAAATACAAGAAGCAATGTTATAAATGTTCTTATGAACAAACTTTGATAATAAAACAATTTAGGCCTTTAATTTATGAAATTGTATTGTTATATCTATAGGTGTAACCGATAAAAAAAAATCAATTAAATTTCCAAAATATAAAATGAAGTTAATTTTTTTAACTGTGGGCATTTTTTGTAATGAACTTATATTTCCTTCCAGTACTAGATTAATTAAAATTATTTAAAACTTATTAGAAGAATATTAATTAATAATTGTATAAGAGTATTGACACATAAAAATTATTTGGATAATTTAATTTATGAAAGTAATTTTTTTAATCTCAGATGCTACAATTTAGTGGACAAACACCAACACATATGCATTTATAATTCGAGCTCTATTTAATATATTTTGATTTTACAAAGAAATTATATTTACCGCTATAATATAAAGTTATATTGTTGGACTGATATTGTTGTATGGGTAAATTGAATTAAAACGAGTTAAATGAGATGCCTTATTTTAATAATCAAGTACTATAACGAGAAAAGAGATACTATCACTAATAAATTTGATTGACATTATTAAACTGCACATCTATATTTAACTCACAAATATGATCATTTTCACAACGTACTATTTTGTTTATTTGCCCTTGGAACTATTAATATAGACTATTGTAAATATTTGTATAATTTTCAAAATTTGGTAATCATGATTTTTAATTACAAATCAATGAAGAATGTTATAAACAAAAACTACTTTGCTTTTTTGACCATTTAATTTTTTATATTTCTTTGTTATAATAAGTTATAAAAAAAATTATACTGAGTCTGTTTCATAATTTTTAATTTGTGTCAAGATATTTGTACTTGAACATATTTTTACACCCACTTTTGCAGTTTTAACTCTACAGTTATTTGGGAGAGAGAGAAATATGCATTTATTAGGAAAATAAATATATTTTAATTTTATTTGATGTTGGGAGGAAAGCTCTAAAACAACATACATATTTTAAAACGGATGAAATATATATTATCTCATTATAAAACCACTATTCATATATTAAAGGCAAACACTCCATCAGACCGCCTAATGGATCCCTTACCCCTGTCCCTCCCCGCCTTCGGCAAAAATAAAATTCAGTATAAAAAATATCACTCATACCACTAAAACGTACCACTTCGCTTATATGAATTTATTACATCCATATTAAGGTTTAATATATCTAAATTAGATTTATATATAATTCAAATAGATCAATGGTCGAGCGCAGTGCACAAGTCAATGCATTAGCTTCGAGCGAGTGCACTGCATTAGTCGTTGTATAAAAAAAAATTAAATTATTTCACTTTGATTTTAGGGTTCATTAATTCCATTTTAATTATTTAGCATAATGCAGAAGCTCACACATTAGCGTTGTGCCAGTGCACTGCGTGAGTTGTCGGAATTAAAAAAATTAAATTAATTCACTTTAATTTTAGGTTCACTAATTCAATTTTAAGGTATATATTTATTTTTTTTATGTTTTTCTGTTGTTATTTAGTGTCACTCCCCTCTTTTGCACAGTGAGGACACTGTGTTGTCTAAGTGTGGGGGGGGAGGAGAGTTGATTGATGTTCTTGTGATTGAAATTGTGCTATTGCTTATATGTGTTCTGGGATGATGAAATGTGCAAAATTGATCAACTCTTTTGAGCTCTCTAAATTGTGAGATTTGAGCCTGTGAGCATATATATATATATAGAAAGCTCAATTTCATTCTTTTGCTGAGTGTGTCTGACTTGAGTGCTCAATTTCTGATTTGCCTTGTTGCCATAGTCATACAGCTTGTGAGTTTCTTTTTGCATGAAAATGATAAGGCATGTAGGATTAACCCTTGCTTTGGCCTGAATAAATTATCCATATCCGACATTACCCCCTAGTGAGCTTGTTTGTGCCTGAAGCCTATCTTTATTTTTAACAGCCACTAAATATTTAGCCTTAGCCTGTTTTGACCTGCTCTTTTTCCATGGAAACATGTAAGTGATATGGTATTTCTGTTGAGCTGAGTTTGGACTTACATTGGAGATAGTTGGTGCTGGAAATTGAAAAGAAATATGTGTACTCCTGTCATTTTCCAAAAAAAAATAATAATAAAAAAAATAAAAAAAACGAAAAAAAGGAAAAAAGAAAAGAAAGGGAAAAGAGAAGAAAAGCAAATAAGGAATAGGACATGGAGGAAATAAGGGTTGTATTTAGTTTATGATTTTTTCTTTTGTTGCCCTGTATTATTGAAGATCAGCACGCAACCTGGATTTGCTTAGCTATTTGAGAAGTTGCAGACGAACTTGGTAAATGTATTGTTATATGCTTACATGTTTTCACTTATTTGAGCCACTTTATCTCTTTTATCCTACCTATGCACCCTAGCCCCGTTACAACCCGTTTAAAAGACCTTTTGATTTGTGCATAGTTCTCACTTGTTTGTTAGTGGTTTTGACATACGGGCAAATTTTTGTTTGAAGGCATCAAGTCGCGACGAGTGTGAATTAAAATATGTCCTTACCTTCTTTTGAGAGAAATTGAGCGAACCTTGGTGAAGCAGGTTTGCATATTTTTGACTTGAATGAAGAGCATGTGTACATTTCATGAAACAAGAGAAGAGTTAGTGGATTGTGGCTGGTTGTGTTGTAATCCCAACTCTGAGTGTTTTCAGTTGAAGGCAGCTGATGCTTGACTTGTCATTTCATTTTCTGTTTTTTATTTTAGAGTCTGTTCTTTGTTTAGATATGCTCGAGGACGAGCATTGTCTAAGTGTGGGGGTTTGATTGAGCTATTTTTGCATATGTATTTTGGGCTATTTTGGGTATTGTTTTGGTGTGTTAATTGCCTTAAGATCATGTTTTGTGGAAGAAAGTGTGTTTTGTGAGTGATTGCAGGTGATTAACACAAATGTGAAGGATTTGGCCAAGATTGTGGAGATTTTGCAGCCGAGATAAGTGAAGCAAATCTGAAGAGTCTAGGAAGCACGCAGTATGGGCATACTGACCAGAAGGGATACCGAGATAACAGCTGTTGGGCCTGTGCGCGCGCGGATTGCTTGATTTTTTGGGCCTGAACGAGATTGGATGCTTTTTTTATTGCTTTTGGACTCTATATTTATCTCTTTCCTAGTTAGATTAGGGTTAGGACTCTATTTCCTAATTAAAGAATTGTATTTAAGCAATTCTAGATAGAATAGGAACCATACCAGATTCCATCCTCACGCAAACAGTACAGAGACGTGTTCTAGCAGATTTTATTCATCTTCTTCGTTGATTCCATCGTGTTCTGCTTTACAATATTTTGGAGTTCTGATTTAATTATGCAATCAAGCTAAACTCGATTTTATTCCGGTGAAGATTAACAAAGCCCTGGCGTGATTATTCTGTGAGATCTAATCGTTTTTATGCTTTAATTAATTGCACGAATATGTGATTCTCTGTGTTTAAAGTTGCTAGGTAGGTGCACATATTTAGTAGATCAGAATTAATTAGTAGCCAATTAAACCAGCCATCCGTAATTGTGATTTAAGTTTAATTAGTGGTACAACAATTCTTCAGAATCGAGGGAAGAGCACTCAGTCTGTTGGTTTTGAATCAGGTTTCTCTAGTGTCTAATGTTGTCGGCTCATTAAATCTAAAGAGTGTCTCTTACGGTTGTCAGTCGATTAAGGAAATAATTAGTGAAGTGTCTTCCTAATTATCGAGAAACTAAGGAGAAATTAGGTCGCGTTAGAAGTGTCTTCTGTGGCTATAACTGGTTTGCATGCATTATTTGAAAATATCTTTGCATCGAGGATCGGAATAATTAGGCTAGGGTGGAGTTAATTGGAAGCCGGAATACCTTTTATATCTGTTAAGAAACTACTCTCTGGTTTACTATTTTATTTTCGTTTTTACATTACAACAAAGAAATTCGTGTGGAAAGGTTGGTTATTGCAGGCTGAAGTGTTGGATAATTTTCGCCGGTCCTTTGGGAGACAATCTTGCTCGCCACTGTTCTGGGTAGTGTGGGCATACCGACTGCTAGTCGGATTATTTTTGGTTTAGGGTTTATTCCACCTAATTAGGATTGATAATTTTTTTAATATTTAATTTTTTTAATTAATATAATTAATTTTGGGGGTTTGATTATTCCAAAGTTATGGTATATAATTTTTAAAAATTTCATTTTTTGAAATAAATATTAATTATGATTAGTTATAATATAATGAATTTTATTTTTATAAAAACATTATTAACAATATGTAATTTTTAATGTTGGCACGCGATTAATACACATAAATTAAAACTAGAGGATCGCAACTCATGATTTAGAGTGAGTGAGTCATTACAGGAATAAATATACACGTGATCCAATGTGGAAGGCAATCCAAAATTTAATTAAAACCAACCTATATATTTATCCTCAGTTTCAAATTACAAATGTACATATAAACAATGGATATAGGAAAAGTGAACCTATACTAAATATCTAGCCACATACAGAATATTGCAATAATGAGAAATAATCCTTCTTTGTGCTCATAATTTGTTAAGTACATGCCAAAAATCTAAGAGGAAACAATTACTAAATAAGTAATTAATAATGTTTCTAGATAATAGAGAGGTACCTTTTCTTCTTTTCTTCTTTTTTTTTTTTTTTTTTTTGACAAACCCATTCAAGAAGGAGCCCTACTACCAAAACACAATAATGGTTTTTCAAGGCACCAAATATAATTTTATAGTTATAAAATTACAACTATATCCTTCGCAAATGACCCGCCACAATTCTTACTTTTGTACCTAATATACCTACAATAATCCGCATACTTCACATGACTACGTCTCATACGATCGTGGTTATTGTAAATAACACGCTCACTCAAAGATGTTGTGCATAATATACGATCACATCACGAGATTCACCACTCACCTGATCATATTATGTATTATATCATTATGTACATGATGCATAATGTAATTATATTTTTCACCCATTACACAATCGTGTTATATCATAACACAATTACACGATCATCATTTTGTGCATAATATCATAACATGATTGTATAAGAAAATAGCGTACGTGTCCGTTCTCACAATTGTACGACATAATTAAAATATGTATTGCATAAATCACGGATCACGCGATTGTTTTTGTTATTGCTTCTAATTAATAAAATGACTACATTTAACTAAAGTAACACGATATGATCATGTCAACATAATCCTCGACGTATTTAATTTCTATGTATGTGAAAATATTGCTATAGAGATTTTAATATTGCGCAAACCCTCGAAACTAGAAATTTACTAATGTAAAGAAAGAACAAAATAAAGAAAGAAGCAATTAATTGGAAAAGCAAGAAATAAACAAAGGGGCAATTACGACTTTTAAACCTGAAAATAACTGAAAAAAATAAAATCTTTATGTTAGTGACCAAAAATAAAATAATATACATACATACATACATATATATATATATATATTATCATGTTGAATAGATTAAAGATACCACCCTATCTACAGTGGATATACATATACGTATACATATATACACGCTCACTCCCCATTTCCATACGCATTCCTTCCGGTTCCAGAGCACAACCATTTCCAGAGGAGAGAGACAGAGAGAGATCAAAGAGAGAGATAATGGAAACCCATTCCTCCTCTTTCTCCACTTTCAAATCTTACCTCCGAGCACTCTCCGACACCCCCCACCGCCTCTCCCGCCGCGCCTGCTCCGTCTCCACCTCCTTCGAGGAAACGAGCCAGGCCCGAGCTCGCTCCGGCTCCGACATGAAGCGGACCCTCCGCTGGTTCGACCTTATCGGATTCGGCGTCGGAGGGATGGTCGGGGCCGGAGTGTTCGTCACCTCCGGGCGCGCCAGCCGCCTCTACGCGGGACCCGCCGTCATACTGTCCTACGCCATTGCCGGGTTCTGCGCCCTCCTCTCCGCCTTCTGCTACACCGAGTTCGCCGTGGAGATGCCCGTCGCCGGCGGCGCCTTCAGCTACATCCGGGTGACCTTCGGCGAGTTCATGGCGTTCGTAACCGGCGCGAATCTGATCATCGACTACGTGCTGTCCAATGCCGCCGTGGCCCGCGGCTTCACGGCGTATCTAGGCACCGCCTTAGGGTTGCCGTCGCATACAAAGCTGAGATTCACCGTTCATGGGTTGCCAGATGGTTTCAATGAAATGGATATAATCGCGGTCGTCGTCGTCCTCCTCCTCACCATCGTAATTTGCTATAGGTTAATAAATTAATTCAAATGTTACAAATATATATAATTAATACCGAGTAATTACTAATTAATGAGTTAATTTATGGTGCAGTACTCGGGAGAGTTCGTGGGTGAACATGGTGTTGACGGTGGTTCACATTTTGTTCATAGTGTTCGTAATAGTGGTGGGATTTTGGAGAGGAGATCCGAAGAATTTCAGCGAACCGGGTAACCCGAAGAATGCGGGCGGGTTCTTCCCATTCGGGGCTTCGGGGGTGTTCAATGGGGCGGCGATGGTGTACCTGAGCTACATAGGGTACGACGCCGTTTCGACAATGGCGGAGGAGGTTAGGAATCCCGCCAAAAATATTCCTATCGGGGTCTCTGGCTCCGTCATCCTCGTAACCTTTCTCTACTGTTTGATGGCCGCCTCAATGTCCGCACTCCTCCCTTACGACATGGTAATTTATAATTACTAACTAATTAAATATTAATTCCATCTTTAAATGCGATTATGCAAATGCAAATGCATGATTCTCTCTCTCTCTCTCTCTCTCTCTCTCTCTCTCTCTCTCTCTAGATTGATGCGGAGGCGCCGTTCTCGGGGGCGTTCGCTGGGGGTTCGGGTGGGTGGCGGTGGGCGGCGAACTTGATCGGAGCGGGGGCGAGCATGGGGATAGTGACGTCACTGCTGGTGGCGATGCTGGGGCAGGCACGCTACATGTGCGTTATCGGACGGTCCGGCGTGGTCCCCAGGTGGTTCGCGCGGGTCCACCCCTCCACCTCCACACCTGTCAACGCCTCCGCCTTCCTTGGTATACCATATATATATATATATATATATCATTTTCTTTTTTTTTGCACATGATCATCGATGACTGGATATGATTAATGGAAATATGGAATAGAAATATAGAAATACAGAGCCCTCTCCCTCTTCAATTGTGTGGTCCTAGCTAGTTTTTTCAACTCACATCATCCAGATTCGGAGAGAGAAGATAAATATATATATATATATATATATATATTCGACTCCGAGTGTTATGTATGTTCAGCATTTTATTAAACTATAGATATATTAGAGAGCCTATTTAATTTAAGTTATATGAACTTGGAGTCTTGTTTGTTTGTTTATGAAAAATGGTCAATTGTCGTCTTCGATCCAAATCAAATTATCTTTGGCTAAAAAGGGTATGATTTAACATGAGAGCTCTGTTTTTAGTTTTGTGGGTCCTTTGTTTGATGTAAGAGTATGATGATTTGAAGAGAACTAAAATGCAAAGGTACAAATAATTCATACTACCATCACATGCGAACCAATCATAGTGTAAAAATATCTATATCTATATATTTCATTTCATTTTGATGTTTATGCATGCACCTCTTAATTAGTACACAAGGAGGTATCAATATAAGTGTATATTTTCTAGCTAGAACCTAACCTATAATCTAGGTGATCTATGGTAATTAGTATTTGAATAATTTCCAACTTCGTAAATGATACGCTTGTTATATGATTTGGCAAATGTAGGGTGACTAGGAGAAATGGGAAAGAAGTTATTCCTTGAAACTCAGAACTTTTGTAGATTTTGTGTGAAGCTATGGTGATCTAGCCTTGCCTTAGGTCAGACCTAGATTATATAGTTTTGGTTGCTACAAATTAAAAACAAGTGTATATATACTATTTTAATTGATTCATTCTTTTTGTTTAATAACAATGAGCATTGCTCATATATGTTAATACTACTCGATCATCATGCAGGAATCTTGACTGCAGCAATCGCATTGTTCACAGACCTAAACATCTTGCTGAACCTGGTCTCGATCGGGTCTCTGTTCGTCTTCTTCATGGTGGCGAATGCAGTGATCTACAGGCGCTACGCCTCCTCCTCGGCTAATCCGTGGCCTACTCTGTCCTTCTTGTTCTGCTTCTCTCTCACCTCCCTCATTTTCACTCTCCTCTGGCAATTTGCACCGGCAGGCAAGCCCAAAGCCCTCATGCTAGGCTCATGCATTGCCGCTGCTATAGGACTTGTGCAGCTCTTCCATTTCATGGTGCCCCAGGCCCGAAAGCCCGAGTTCTGGGGGGTCCCTTTCATGCCTTGGATTCCCTCTATTTCCATATTCCTCAACATATTCTTGTTAGGCTCTCTCGATAGACCATCCTATGTGCGGTTCGGATTCTTTTCGGGCCTCGTGGTTGTTGTGTACATACTGTACAGCGTCCACTCGAGCTTTGATGCGGAGAGAGATGGATTTCTTACTCAAAACCCCCAAGAAAGCAACAAGGAATCCATTGACACCGCCAATGAAGCTCTAAAAGTGTGAAGCTTTTTTTTTCCCCATATTGTAATAACTTAATTTACAAAAGAAAAAAGATTGAAAGAATTTATCAAAAGCATGTGCATGCTGCAAAAGGTTTTTTTGTAGTGTGGCAATGTGTATAGCTAGGCCTGTTTTCCAATAGGGATTTTTGGTTAATTAAGATCCCTTTGTGCATATTTTTAGTCATTTGATCCATGTATCTAGCTATTTTATGCAACTTTAACTGAAAAGAATGATATAAAGTTAAAGAAATTTAAGGTGTTCATATTCTGTATTTCTTAGATTGACTCTCTCTCTCTTGTTTACATTATCTAGCTAGTGACATTAGAGAATGATTTAGATGTGATAGGGAAACATGGGAGGAAATTTTGTGGGGAAAAAGTGAGATTTGGAGAAGGAATATTTTGGAGAAGAAACACTTTCTTTCGGCATTGGAGTATTTGTTAAGTCCTAGATTCCAACTGTGCGTGAAGAATCTGAAATAAAAGCCGCGATTCTTGGAATTAAAGGAAGCCAAATGAGGCTGAAAAGTGAGAACTAGATGTTACTACAATTATATTTCAATTTTTGATCTAAATTAAACAAATTTTAATGGATCGGAGTATTCTGTGATCAATCGTGCATAAAAGATGTTCTCGATCCATTATCGCTGTAATTATTGGTTCAATGACTGGAATATACAATGCTAGTCATTGAATGTGTCTACACAATTAAAGGATGACATCAAATGGTGATATGACTTGTCCACGTTATATTTGGTAAAGAGTATCGACTATAGTATATATATATATATATCTTATATTATCTTTGTGTACGTATGTACGTATGCCATTGGTTATGTGATAATTAGATCTTTTGAGTAATAGAACTCATAATAAACAAAAGGGGAAAAGAAATTGATTGCAAATGAGATATAGAAGTGATTTTGCTTATAGATTCTATGTCAAGTAAAATATATTCTAGAATATATATATGTTTTAGTAGAAATACACACCGCACACAATATATAATCAACACGTCAAACTCAAAATATTAGCAATCTTAGAAATCACAAAATCGGTTATAAGTCACACACACTTTACAGTACTGTATATTGATTTGAGACGTTGCCCATACTTTTTCTTTTGTAGTAGCAATATATATACTCACATACACCCTATTATATGGGCATATTATGGAGTACATGAGTGAAGTTTTGTAAAAATAATAATTTAATCAGATCACGATAAAAGTCCGAATCTAGTGTTAGAATTCAGCTTATAAATTTTGGCCGATAAGATCATTTCATACAAGTTTTTATATATTTTGTGTTCTTTTTATTCATACATAATTACATCATGTCATACTTATATTATGAAATTGTCTTTGAAATTCCCAAAGCGGATTAGATCCCTACTACAAATAGTGTGACATCTCCCATGTCATAAGTAGTTTTTTTTTTTTTAAAAAGTTATTATTTTTTAATATATCCTAATTGGGGAGTGGTGAACTCTAAATAAATATTTTAAATTAAACAAAATCATAATAAGTTGAAAAAAAATTGACTAATGAAATGTTAAAGAGAATGGCATAGGGCATCTCATGTGCCTCGAAGGTTTGTAGAAACTTGCTAGATCAAGTCCCTTGATTATCCAAACAATGTATTTCCCATAATTTCCACAAATCTCAAAATTTATTCCATAATATGAACAGAGTTAAAAGAAAAAAAAAGATAGTTATAGCTTTATGATGTATGCTTTTTTACTTTAACTAAATATTGAAAAAAGAAAGAAAGAATGCAATTAATGCCAACAATTAATATATATTAGACACGGTCACACGGTGCATTAAGTTGAGTATTATAAATTTATATATAAAAGTGAGGAACAATTTTTCTTTTAAAAAAGGGAGGAACAAATTTGTCGAGGTCTTTGGTCCAATGCGCGTGAATTTGTATGACAATTTCACCCTTTCTTGTTTCTCGTCTAGCAATTGGGCCCTTTCAGAATCAGCAATGTTTGGATTATTTGCTCCCGTGCTTATATATGTTGGATTTACGTGGCCCACATAATATTTATGTCACATCAATTTTCTTTGATTATTATTTTCTGAGCATGACGATAGTGTAGTTTGGTACATCACTCCAATTTTATCGCTTGTTTCTTTAGTTTACAACAACAGATATATACAAAAAAAATATTTGGAAATTATAATTAATTACTACTAGTACTACCCCTTTTTTCAGTGTGATTTTGCATAAAATTGAATTGAAAATTTAAAACTGTATGTTGGATCAAAACATACCCACTGGAATTAGTCCACCACACCATCCATGCATGCTTTGTTCAATGAATACAAATATACAATGTGTGGATTGTATTATTATACACATACATATATTATATTAAATTTTTATATTTCTCTTTATGAATATTTATGTTCTTTATTAAGATATAAGTTCTTTTCTAATTTGGAACATTTGATGTAAGTTGTTTACTTTCAAACGATCACTTATATTTGGAGGTAAATTAATGTCTACTCGATAGTCGGGTTGTATTTGCATTGCATAAGTTGTCGTGTGATTAGAACTCATTTTTTCATTTATAATATGTTATCTATGTACGAGCACATAACGTATTCGTGACAAATTTTATGAATTTGCCACATAGTCAGTGGACATTTTCCATGAATAGATAATGAGTATACGTCTTTTATTATACTAGTATATTATTTCATTGATGCATGTGGCATGGGATCCACCTAAAGATAAACCTAATCAAGGATCATATTTAACTTATCTCTAACATAGCATAGGATTCTAGTTCTTGATGCTAATCGCTCACTTTTAGTTTTTCTAATATAATCAATTCCTTCCCAATGAGTCTCCCAACAAAGACATAAATACTTATTCCTTTTAATCTTCTAAGTAAATATGTTATCCAAGAATCTTCCATTAATAATTATATGATCTTTATATATATCAAGGTTGCAGAACTCGCTAGGCGCTAGTCGGGCGGCGAGAGGGGGCCTAGCGCCTAGGTCGCCTAGGCGGGGCCTAGGCGGAGCCTAGGCGGTTTTCTAATTTTCATATATATTATTAATTTTTATTACATATTGGTATTTATAAATTAATTTTTTCAATTATTTCACATTCCACATCGATTATATAATGATAATTGAGATGTATGCTATTGTATAAAAGCTCCAACTAGGTTTTCAAGCTTTTTCAATATTTCCTACATCCCACATCGGTTTTAGATTGAAAGTTGGGATGTTGGTTATTCTATAAAAGAGTGGGCTATCATAATGAAATCTTCAAATTAGTTTTTCAACCTTTTTCCCATTTTTACTACATCCCACATTGGTTGTAGATTGAAAAATGGGATGTAGGTTGATGTATAAAAGGTTATATTTTAAACTAAAAATTTTAAAAAAAAAACTTTAACTAATTGGCGCCTAATCGCCCGATTAATCGCTGCCGAGGCTGCCTAGGCGCTGAGGACTCGGTTGTCCGATTTCTTGGCTGATTTGGCTGTTTTTGGCATGGCTAGGGGCCTAGCGCCTAGTCGGCGCCTAGGCGGCCGCCTAGCCTGATTTCTACAACCATGATATATATATATGTCACGTAGACCACCTGCACAAATTGTACCTATTTGAAAAATAGATCATTCCATTCTTGACTGTACCAACAAAATTAAGCAGCACCACTCGTCCCAACTCATACCACCAACACCCAAAATAAAAAAATAAATAGTTTTGAAAAAAAAATCAAGTTGAAAAAAATACTTTTATGAAGCTGGGTTTACAAAAACAATTTAAATTAAAGTGACTATGTTTATGGTTTAACTCCATAAGTGAAACCGCAGTATTAAGTATTAATTAAGTTTAGAATAACATTTTCATTAATTTGGAATATTAACTTCTTATATAACTTTTCCATGGTATATCTTATAATTCTCTTATGCAAAATTGTGTTTATGTGATTATATTTGAATTTACACTTTTACTTATGAAATGAAATTAATTATTTTATATATCCCATGCATGAATATTTATGCCTATTTTAATCATATATATATCAAATTAATTAAACTCTAAAGCTGGAAATGTGAAAGTAGTTGCCAAAAATGACTGTCCCCCACTAAGATTAACGTGTGGTTAAAACACACAATCCCACGATGGATGGTGTTCATTTCAAATGTAATATTGCCCAAGAATTTTCTGCCATTGCCATATGAATTTGTTGGTGGGAATTTTTAACTTTTTCTCCCCTCTCATTTCTTCTCCATTCATGGTGAAATTATATCGAATTGATGTACGGGAAATGTGGAGCAAGTTGTAAAAGAGAAAGTAGTAGACATGCATTGTTGGGTACGTAATGTAATATGATCGAATCCGATAAGATCGTACGGACATATACATTTTTTTAATACTTTTGAATTTTAAAACACGCTCTAGTTCGATTTAATTCTTATATGTCGAGTCAAATAGTGATGATCAATTGTATCAATTGAAATGTACTATAGTTCGATTCACTTCTTGTACTTGAATGTTCAGTGTTTAGGAAATATAAATCTCGATTCTTAAAGGTTGCTTGCACTTCCAAAAGAGAAAGACAGAGTTTTATGTTGTGTTTAATTTTTTTTTTTGGGGGTAATTTTTGACTTGTGCCCAAACAAAACAAACAAAAAAAGTGGAAATAATTTTCCAAAATATATTTAGGCAATAATATATAGGTCATGTTGAACACATTGTCTCCTTCGATTATGACCTATCTAAGTGGCCTGATTACAATTTCCATTAATCTAGTCATGAATTAAAAGGCCACTTTGAAATTTTGCCCACAATTCAAAAGTTGGGAAATCTACTATCACTTTTGATCATTTTTTTTTAATTTTCTAAAAAAAGGTCTATCCATAAATAGGAAGAAGTATTTGAGGTCATGAAATCCATTATTGGACATTTATTGTGTGTTTTGTTGTTGTCTCTAGCTATCTTCTTTGGCATGGCTTCAATTCATAACCTTATCTTCCAATTAAAACATTAAATTAAAAACTAGTGTTTTTCTTCATAATTCGTGCGTATATACATTATCACATTCCACTAGCCATCTAATTTCTTCGTCCAATCCCCATATGATCAACATATATATGCATATCTAGTAATTAAGTTGCTTCTTCCACATATGAATTAGGTATATATAACTAATTATATTAGGTCAAAACACTAATTTCCCATACATTTGCTTTTAATTTTTTTATAACCAAGTAATAAAAAATTCAACTTAATTTATATAATATTCCCACACATAGCTAGGCCCCTTTACAATGTTCAAACGGGCAAAAGCACTAATGCACTATATATGTGTATATATAACATTAATTTTAAGATTAATTCATTATGGGTTGTGGTGACAGGGAATGGTGGAAAATTTGTTGAAGAGAAGGTTTTGGATAAATTCTTGGATTGTGTAATGATAAAAAATGAATGTGGGGGCATATGCATATCCAATTGTGGTGATTAAAGCTTAAATTTTAGTGTGACACTCAATCATTAGCCTGTGATTGTGTATATCCTTAAAGCTGCCTTGTTTCTTTCTGCTAAAGGTTGTATTATCAGTTATCACTACAATAAAAAAGGATAAGTAAATTCTATGAGCTTCATTGGGTCTCTTGAAAAGACATTTCAAGAAATTAGAGGATCTCTGGGATCCAGCCAGGGCTTTTTGGATTGTTGTGTTCGGTTTCGTAGATGCTAAACTAGATGATGATATGAAGAGAATATATTATTAATATACTAAGCATGCATATGTAATTTGTTGATTCATTAACTATACTAATTTTATGTGTATGTCAAAAGTGGGGAAATTCTCTATCACTGTTGCATGTAGTGTCATATGTCATAAATATAATAGATCTAATGTGACACTCTCATGTATATGTCTATTGTGATAGGAGACACTCTATATGAAGATGTGTCATAGAATTTCTTGTCAAAACTGATGCTACTAGTTTCAAATTTTGAGATCCTTTGTTCCAAACAATTTCATATAAACGGGTAAATTGTGGAATTTTAAGATATAGGGCTCAGAAAATTGGCTAGCTATTGATTCAAGTTTTGAAAGATGAAAACTATCAAATTATGAATCAAATGATTGAATTTTTAAAACAAAAAAAAATCATGTATTTCATTATTCGTTATTTTAAAATACATTTTAAAATAATTATTTAGTGAATTTAATATATAATTAATGAAGGAATCTAATTGAAAATTGATACAACATTAAATAAAAAAAATCAAAATATGTTATTTTTTGTATCTTACATTGATAAGTTTCTCCTGTTCATGTCCTATATTTATATTTTAATCTTTGAGATAGCCGATTCTTCCGTTCCCTAAGTCGATAAAAAATATGTATTCATTTATGATCATATATCACAAACTATCTTTGTATTTTTATAAAAGGCAATAACTATTTTAGCCACTTGAACTTTTAAAATATTTATTTTAGCCACTAACTTTAAAACATATTTATTTTAGCCACTTTGGACGAAAATGCCCCTCTGCGCGCTGGCATTGCGCGCTGGTTGCGCGCTAGCAATGCACGCAACATGCAGGGGCAAAAATGTCATTCTGGCTAAAATAAATATATTTAAAAGTTAGTGGCTAAAATAAATCTTTTAAAAGTTCAAATGCTTAGTTTTATATATTACCACTTTTTATAATATTGAAATGAGTGATGGATGTGTCCAGCTTCCTATATTTTTATTTATTTTTAGATAACGAGAGTAATCTGCAACCGCTATCGAAGTGTGTAGTGGATAAATATTGTTCATGTGTAATAGCTTGCAAACTACACAAAAAAAAAATTGCACTTGAAAATCAGGTATCACAGACGAACATGCACCTAACGACGCTAATGGGATTCGAAAATGTGCGACTTTGACCTCAAATTTACACCACCATTGAGTATCTCCAAGGGATAAGCTTCATATATTTGAATCATTGATCCCGCCCCAAAATACAGTTTAATTCTAGGGTTAATTTGCTATAAAATTCATGACTTTTGAATGAATTTACAATTTAAACACGATTTTTAAAATGTTGCAATAATAGCTCAATCTTTTAATTTGTAACAAAATAGACACCTTAATAAAATTTCTACGATCGAAAAATTGGTATTTCAAAATGAAAATCCGTATTTTTAACTCCCATAAATCGAATTAATCTGTTCACGTGGAAAAATCATTCCCAAATCATAATTACGATCATCAGGAAAGAATTAGAAATGTTGATTTTTTTTATGAATCAAAATGATAGGTTATTATTGTAATATTTTTAAAGTTATTTTGACAAATTCATTCAAAAATGGTGAATTTTTCTGTAATTAACCCTTAATTTTATATTCTTCTTCTTCTTTTTTATTTAGTTGGGTCGTGATAAATTGAGCCCAAATTTGTGATCTGTTGAATACAATTTGGGCCTGATCCACCATCGCATCAAAGTGGGCCTGGATCAGCTCAAAGTGTTTTTTGTTTGGGGGTGTGAGTTTTAGATTTTAACTTTTATTCATGCCAACTACAAATAAATTTAGTTTGTTATACACATGTTGGTGATGTAATACATATATTTATTTGCCTTAAAAAATACAATTGAAGTAAATTAAATTATCAAATTTAACATACCATCATAAAACTAAATACAATTGAAGTAAAATAAATTATCAAATTTAATATACCATCATAAACCTACCTCATATAATCATATTAGCTAATAGACAAATAAGTTTGATGTTTTAAAGGCAGAAAAAAATTGTCATAGTCCAATTTTTAACCAAAATCTAAAACTTTTGAAAATTTAGATTCAGGAGCATGATAAAATGGAAAGCATGCAGGGAATAATAATAGGATTAAAGTTTTTACATGGTGCGAACGTGCAATGATCAACGTGCTGTGAATGTCAAATGTTAAATTGTGATTGCATCTAAATTTACTAATAAAATTAATGACCTAACAACATATTTTTGTCAGTTTCGACAAATATTATACTCCCTCTCATCACTAATATTTGATGTTTTAGACTTTTGCACTAGAATTAAGAAAATATTAATGATTCCTAAAAATTCTACTTTTCATTTAAAAAATACTCACTCCTAGAAAGTATATTGCAAAATTGACTTTTGAGTATCATTGTTTATTGTAAAATTGAATTTAATATTTTTTGGAATGTGTTTAGAAGAGGAGGAGAATGAGAAATTCAAACAACCATCCATGAATGAATTAATGAGATAAGAGAGAAAACAACCTTAATAATTTAAAACATCAAGTAAATAAAAATAAATGAAAATCCTAAAATATCAAATATTAGTGATCGGAGGGAGTATAATTTTATTTGGTGATATGTGATGAATAGTTTATAAATTATTAGTTGAGAACATATATATACTTTAAGTAAGCAAAAAAAAAATGTTGTAGAAGAGAATGAAATACAAATGTGAAGCTACAAAAGACTGAAACTCTGAAAGAGCGCCAAAACCCTTCCTTGTGGTGGAAAACGGAGGGAACAAGAAGATGGGATCGGAGCGGCCGCTGCCGCTGCCAAAATGGGCGTCGAAGCCATGCATAATGGGAATCGATGAAGCTGGGCGTGGTCCTGTATTAGGTATGCGCATTTTCTCGCACATCCACTAATTTGTGATTTCATTTGTTTATCGCTGATTTGAATTGGAAATCCGTTGCTTTTTTTTTTTTCTAGGACCAATGGTGTATGGATGCTTGTATTGTGCCCGCTCCTATCAGAAAACCCTCTCGACCTTGAATTTTGCAGGTTTCTTGCTTGCATCTTCCAACTTTTTTAGTGTTTTGCTTTTCCAATTTTGGAATTTGAGATTTTTTTTTTTGGATTTGGTTGTTTATTGGGTGCCTTTTGTTTTAAGATAGTTACTTTTTTTTTTTTGCTTTAGGAGTCATGATTTTTTATGAGTTAAGAGGTTGCTCATCTGGTGTTAAAGATTGCAGCTTGTCGCTGTTAATGTTTATTTTTATTTATTTTTGTGTGTTTAAAGGTCAGAACATTTTGTTGTTTATATTGAAGTTATTGCATTTTGATTGCTTTGTATTGTTGCAAAACAAGTAGGTGACTTTTGCATAAAAAAATAATTTCTTTAAGTAGATTTTTGCGGGAATCCTTTTTATCGCCCGCAGCTAGAGAAAACTAAAGATGAATAGAACATAAATGTGCAAGTTTAGATGGCAGGCCTAGCATCTATTGAGTGTAATGGAGCGTTTAGAAATGATCTAGATTGTAATCTCAAGGTTATTGTTTCATCATATATATTAGAAATAATAGATCTATGTAGGTTGCTCTTTTATCTAGTTACTGTACTGAGACATAGCTTCTTTCATTTGACGAGGGGTGGCGATGGGGGAAATCCAGTTGCCACTCACTATACTCTATAGTGTGCTCAGTTAACCATATGAGCAATAGCTTTGCGGTATAGTAATATTGGTTAAGCATTCTAGGTTATCTTTTTCCTTCTTAGAAGTTTCTATTTACATGCTTATTTGTAATAAAATGTTGGTTAATAGGCTTTGTTTCGCATCTCGAATTATTGAATAAAAGAAAACAATGATTCTTCTTATGATGCGGACAGCACCCAACTAGCCTCTCTATGCTTTGTTGTACTCGGAAGTTACTTTAATATATGGGAGTGAACTTCTGGTTGCCTGTTATTTGATTTCTTTTCTAAAATCACAAAATGTTTCCACTATCTGAATTTTCCATTCTTCTCAATGCAGACTCAAAAACTTTAAAAGAAGAGAAGAGGGAAGAGTTGTTTGAGAGTTTGAAGGCTGATGAATCAATCGGATGGGCTGTTGATGTCATAGACCCAAGAGAGCTGTCAGACAAAATGTTAAAGAAGTAACTATCAAAACCATTTCGTATTTTTCAACAACTACCTGTCAAAAAAAAAAAACTTCATGACATTGTTTTGGCTTTTACTCTCTGCAGAAATAAGATAAATCTTAACGAAATCTCACATGAATCTGCCATTGGACTCATCAAGAAGGTGTTGAACCTTGGTGTTCTGCTAACTGAGGTAGAAGTCTGTTAAAATCATTATTTGTTGATCACAAGAATAACTTGGTATTAATTTCAAACAAAACCAATCAAGTAAATTCTGATGGAATGTTTGCTACCTTCTCTCTTGACATAGAATTTGGATATGGATTAGGTTATACGATGTTATAAAGGATCTTGATGTGCTTAGAATATCTTCGTCTATATTTCTTTCTTTCTCGTTAAACCTTTAGATTCTTCTTACTTCGTCTGTGGTAACATTCTTCTTGCTGATCCAGGTCTATTTGGATACTGTTGGAGATACTGAAAAGTATAGAGTAAAGCTTTCTGAAAGATTTTCTAATATCAAATTTGTGGTTGCGAAGAAAGCTGACAGCCTCTATCCTGTTGTAAGTGGTGCAAGTATTGCTGCAAAGGTAAATTATTTATCTAAATCTTTGGGGAAGAATATAATAACCCCTTTTCCCACTCCCTCCTCCCCCACCCCTCGACTCTTACCAACATTAGTTCCAGGGACAGTGTTCGGCTTGTTAAGGTTTTTGACTATCTGAAGACCATATCGTTGCCTTTCAGGTAACAAGAGATAGAGCTTTACGGGACTGGATGCTAGACGAAACTGCTGAAGACCTTCACAGGAATTTCGGGTCTGGATACCCTGGAGGTAAAATTCTCTTCATATCTTATGAATTTTTATGATTATTCCTTCTTCTACCTTCCAATAAACAAATTGGGTCATCTTCCTTCAGATCCACAGACAAAGGCCTGGCTAGAAGATCACAAGCACTCCATCTTTGGATTCCCATCATTGGTTCGCTTCAGTTGGGGAACATGCACGTCATATTCCAAGGATTTTGTCGACGTGTTATGGTCAGTCTGTGATATACCTTTTGAAAAATATGTCAATGAGAAACCATTCACTCTCTTCTTGGTTTCAGTAAATCTTGTTCGATGAAGTATTTGGTTATTATCTGTTGCTGTTCCGTTTCTTGGAGTCGAACTGATGCATTTATTCCAAGTTTGAATGACAAAACTCAATAGATTCTGTTTTGTGATCTTGCTAGGGAGTCAGATGCTGCAGAAGAGGATGACAATGGAAAGACGAGCAAACGGCAAAAGAAACTAACCAGCGTCGGTTTTACAACAGCAAAGAAAAAAAGTGAAGACATTGAATCAAGTGGGAAAGGTCGTTGCAAATTTTTCCAAGCTCGTAAACTTGAGCTACTCAGCCAGTTTTAAAGGTAGGTTGATTATCATTATCAGTAACATTCACATTTGAGTTGTAACTACTCCTCTGGAAGCTGCCACAGCATTTTAAAGCCCCAAACTTGTGTGTGTGTGTGTGTGTGTGTTAAATGAATGGTATATCTAGAGCATGGGAAGAACTCTGCTGATGGCTTTCTTAGTTGGTAATAATATTGCATTGTGCATAGGGTTGTAACTTTTAATTGACTCGTCTATTATCGAGTCGAGTTGGAGCCTAATTTCTCGAACACATTCAAGGCTCACGAGTTTGTTCAAGTTTAATTGAACTAACGAGCCAAATAGCGTACAAAGTTTAATCAGGCAACATTTTTTCAGATAAAGTTACAACACCAACAAAAAAGAAAATCATTCATCAAAGTCTCCAAACAGATAATAATGTACAATGAAACTGCACATCATTCCTTTATTTTATGAGGTGGAGTTTTGTGTCAAATTGTCTGATGTCATTTATACTTGATTAAAAATTTATCTTTAAGATTTTTAATTAATAAAATTTCAGAATAAAATTATGCCAAATATTTCATATTTGAAAAGGAATTGAGGTATAGGTGATAGGTTGTGGGCACTTACATTAGAGGATCAAGGACTTGGGTCTTAGGAAAATAATGACCTTATATTCTTCTCTTTAAATCTACAATTTGCAAGAGTATGTATCAATGATCGAATATAATTTCGTGTTGAAATGATACGTACATATTTTTATTTTTAAAAAAATAATCATTTTTTCAAGTTGGTGGATCCTCAAATTTTATTTTGGTCTAACTGAGTTGTATAGCTTGCAATATTATGCTATAATTGAATTCTCAAACTTTTTACTTAGTCTAATAATCCTTTTGAATTATATTATTATGACATCATCAAATAACAAAATTGGAGTATTGGTCCCAATTATAATATAATGTAAAGTTTGAAGATACAATTAGCCAAAAAGAAATTAATGAACTTAATTTCTGATAACGTAAAAATCTAAGAACTTATTTACATATTATTCCTAATATTTCTTATATGCAACACAAGAAAAAAAAAAAGACATGTTGACAGTGATTTACAATTAGATTTTTTTAGAAAAAAATGTTATCTTTTTTCCTTACATAATATTTGAAATACACATGTATTTACTTTTTTGATTTCTTGTACGATAATAATCACAAAGGAAAAGAAAAAAGTTAAAAATCCGGGTCAAATATTATAAGGGACTGTTTGGTTGTGAATATTTGGGATGGCAGTTTTACTCTGATAACGTACGCAGAGAGAGAATATCGGAGCTACGATGCGAAAGCAAGTCCTCTCCTTAACGGAAGCGGCAGCTACTAGAATACGCCACCTCTTGGACCAGCGCCACCGCTCTTTCCTCAAGCTCGGTGTCAAGGCTCGCGGCTGCAATGGCTTATCCTACACCCTTAATTACGCCGGTAAATTTCCCCCCTTTTCATGGTTTATCATTTTTCCTTTTTCCTTTTGTCCTGCGCGAATGCATAAATATGGGAAAAGGGCTTTTTTTGGATAATTACTGGCTGACTATGGTGTTGTGGAATCTGGGTTTTTAGGATTGCTGTTAAATTGAATTGATTTAGTGTTATAGTTCGTAAATGCATTGATAAATATGGTTTGTTTAGATAAGTGTATATGCGAATGAACCCGCTTGTCAATATATGTTGTTGTTGCTAGGTATAAAGAACTATGTTTTTTTTTTTTTTAAAAATTAGATATGATGTTGATTGTCATCTCTTGTGTGAAAATGGGGGGAAAGAGTGCAAGTATATTGCATTTCTTAGTTAAACTTTGTTGGATGGAATTGTAGCGTTGCTGTTGGCCGCAGACTTGCAGCTTGTTTGATGATTGTTTCCTTCTTCACATCTGTCAAACACTGTTTATGTTCTTGAAGTGAAGATGATGTTTGAGTTTTGCATGGTTAGAAACTAACATGATTAAAGTGAAGCATTTGGAATGAACTTCTGTTTTGCTCAAATAGAGTTGAGTCAAGATCAGTGGTAGTTGAGTGCTTAAAATAAGATTTGGCATGTCCACATTAGAAAATCTTCATTCACTGCCCTATTATAATCTTCAAGAAGCTCAACAAGTTCACAGAGAAATTTAAGGTTACCTGTCATCCTGTTTGCATCCTAGAATCAGGAATGCTTGCTCCAACTTTTACTTGAGTAGCACCAACCACAGTTTGTTTCATCAAGAGATTCCAAGTCTTTCTGTTCACACGTTAAGCACTAACCACACCAACATAGCCCAATTTTCTTAATATCTCATGATTACTTTTGAAATCTTTTATCATGTACTATAAGAAAGGTGTTACTCTCTAATTGTTATTCATTTTATCTATGTCTGCTTCATAATGTTCAGAGTTCCGAAATTGTAGTTGTTCTGGCTTAAGACTTGTGTCATTTTGATTTTCAAACTGTTTCTCAATACATTTAATGGATGACACTTGACACTGTTACTAGTTGTATTAACAACATTATATTGGGTGGGAAAAGGTGGGGATGAATAACTTATGAACTGTCAGGTTATTGCATGTGCCTTGACAAACTGTTACATAGGCGAACTTTTATTCGTAAGCTAAATTGCAAGAAAGAATTTGAGGAAAAAGAATCTTCTAATCTGAGCATCTAATTCTTCAGTACTAATATTCCACCTTTGTTTATGTTTTGTTTGCTAATCATTTTACATGGAGTTGTTAATTCCTGTTCATCACACAGATGAAAAAGGGAAGTTTGATGAATTGGTTGAGGACAAAGGTGTTAAGATATTGATCGACCCGAAAGCCCTAATGCATGTTATAGGAACTAAGATGGACTTTGTTGATGACAAACTGAGGTACAAGATAATTTCCACTTCTTATGCTAGACAAATCTAATTACAAAGCATGCTTTTTTTCTTTTCTTTTTCCCCTATCAAGACACTTCTAGTTCTAGGCTTGTGTTGGTTCTTTGATTTGCTGGTGGCACAGAAATAGAATTAAACCGAGGCTTGAGGGAACTCATTTTACCTAGAACCAATAAGTATTTGCTTAACACTTATGGAAAGGAATCAACTTTCTTTGTTTAATTTTGAAAGGGGATCTCCCTTTCTTTAATTTCTTCATTTCAACCCCATGCTCATTATTTTGATGGCTATGTACTTCTGTACAGATCCGAGTTTCTTTTCATAAATCCGAACTCTAAAGGGCAGTGTGGCTGTGGAGAATCCTTTATGACAGCGAGCAACTCGGAAGCAGCCAAGGGCAATGGTAGCTCAGGAAAATAAGTTTTATAACATTGTCATACGTGCTCTATATCTGCAATTCTTTTTCAGATACATAAATAGAGGGGGAATAGCCTATGCAAGAGAAGCACATTTAGGATTTAAGTTGGCTTGTCGAGCGTAGGCTGTGGAATTCTCGAGAAGGGAAATTTATTTTAGAATTATAGCAACAATGATTGTATATTTTGTGCTTTGTTGATGTACATTACTCAATTTCAATGAGTTGTATCAAGATTATTCACATGGAAAATAAATAAACCGATTCTGCTGATCTTGGTGTTCAAGAATTTCATTCCCAATTTTCTTCTATGTTCCATTTCTGTTACTTAAATTATCAAAATTGATGACAACAAATCACAGATTCAATTGCTTCTTCATTATAATAGAAAGCTACTCCTTTCACTAACATTCCTATACTCAAAACCGAGTTTCTAAACTCTTCAATCTTTCATCCAGATGAATTGAACAATCTTTGTACAGTAAGTTTATACTTACCAAAATTCTCCACATGAACAGTAGCCCTCTCTGAAATGGTGAAACCGATTATTGTCCCTCACGATAATTTCGTGCCTCGTGAGAGCCGAAGCAACCTTCATAAACTGATGGCAGTCCCCACAAATTCTCAGGTTCTTCATGATTCTTATAGGTACAGAAGAAGGTAAGCACATTAGCCCCAAAGTGAAAGCTAGTTTCTCACTATGGTGCTTTAGCAGCTCCCTTTTGTGATCATCTTCGACATCATGTAGGTCGTGTTCAATGTGACCTTTGAAACCCAATTTCTCCATCTCCTCGAGCAATTTATCCAACCTCGAATATATCTCTGCAATCCGGGGATGATTTCTCTCGCCAACCATAAACGAGTGAACACTGTCTTTAATTTCAATCCAACTTTTACCCCTCTCCTTCTTAGCTTCACTACTCTTGAGAAGTTTCCTTGCAGATGCAACATCGGCCCACCTTCCATTGGCAGCATATATGTTCGAAAGCAAGACGTGATTCCCTGCATTATTTGGTTCAATCTCAAACAATTTTCTAGCTGCCACTTCTGCTAACTCAACATTCCGATAAACCCTGCAAGAAGCTAAAAGTGACCCCCAAATGGACGCAGTGCCCTCAAACGGCATCTTCTCAATCAATTCCTTCGCCTCATTAATCTGTCCCGTCTTGCCTAGAATATCAACCATGCACGAGTAGTGAACGACATTCGGAGACAAGTTGTGTTCTTTCTTCATCATGTCAAAATATTTACGCCCCTTTTCAGCCAATCCCACATGGGCGCAGGCAGATAAGATGGAAACATAAGTTACTTCATTCGGCCACAGAAACGCCTGCTGCATTTTTTCGAACAACATCATAGCCTCTAACGGCCTGGCATGTCTAGCAAAACCAGATATCATCGTGTTCCACAGAATCACATTCGTCTTCTCTGCTTCAGAAAAGACAGCATAAGATTGTGCAATGCTTCCACATTTTGCATAAACATCAACAAGAGATGAAGCAATATATTCATTTGCACCAAAACCAGTTTTATACACAACTGTGTGCACTTGTTTCCCTTCTATCAAAGCAGCCAAGGCAGCACAAGCGCTGAGAACCGAAGAAATCGTGTACACATTCATTTCAACATCATTCCTTTGTGCCGTTAGAAACAGACTCAATGCCTCTTCGTAAAGATCATTTTGCACGAATCCAGCCATCATCGAGCTCCAACTCACATCACTCTTCTCCGGCATGGCCTCAAACACCCTCAAAGCATCCTCGACAGACCGGCACTTCGCATAAACATCAAGCAATGCAGTAGCAACAAAGGCATTCGACTCCATCGACGACTTAACAACGAAAGCATGCAACTGTTTGCTCTCAGATGCCAAAACATTCGATGCACAAGCACACAGCACGCTCGACAAAGCGAACTCACTGAACTCGGACCCTTCTCTCAGCATCCTAATAAAAAGCTTTAGAGCCGCCACTCCATTCCCATTTTGAGTGAAGGCACCAATCATGGTGTTCCAAGAAACCACACTCCTCACACGCATTTCGTCGAACACCTTGCGAGCGTAATCCACAACGCCGCATTTGGAATACATATTGATCAGCATGTTTGAAGTCGAAGTGTCGGATTGTAATCCAAACTGAGTGATCTGCGCATGGCAAGATTTTCCCAGCACGATTGCTCTCTGTTTGGCACATTTTTGGACGAGGGTTTGCTGAATTTGCAAAAAGGTTGTTCTTGTGCATATCCAAACACAGTCTTCTTCTTCTAGGATTGGTTGCTCAAATTTAGCAGTGGAGATTGTTGAAACGCTTTTGTAATGTAAGCTAAATGCTGTACAAGATTTATTTATCCTATACAAGGATTTCATCTGCAAATATGAATGCGTGTCAATGAAAAATTGCTTGCTACAGCTGCCCATCATCTTAAATAAAGGCTGTGTGTTTTATTAGCTCCAGGTATTTGATCGAACACTTGGCGCGCAATGTCTGAAACTACTTCAAACTCTGGAGTCTGTTTGTCGGCACTCCAATATTTTATGGGTTTATGCTGTTATATGCATTGTGACAAAGCCCAGTTTAATTGGGCCTTTAAGAAAACCCCATTTGGTCAATCAACTTCTTTTGAAAAAATCAAATTTTGTTTTGGAAAGTTTTTAAAATCCCTACTGAAAAAGATTCTGCCAATCATCAATTAGTAGACACAGCTTGATTTCATAAGTGAGGGTGAACAGTAAAGGCAGTAATTTGTCTGAAATTAATAACCTACAAATTGGGTGGGCGTAGTGAGAGAGAGATTGATAGGTCAGTGAATGCGTGAATGAATGATTAGGTAAGGCAAGAGATGGAGCTTGAAAAAGGGGTGCAGAGATGGATTGTTGACATATCTAATTGGAAACCTTCACCCCTCCATTTCAATCTTGCCATCTCTCTTCTTCCCTTCCATGAACACTCCTCCATCACCAGGTTATTCATTTTCTCTCTTCTTTCTTGTTGTATTCAGTATGTTTTAGCTCAAGTTTTGTCCTATACCTGATGTTTTTCTTGGAAAATTATCATATTTGTGTGTGTGTTTGTCTAGGAGTCAACGATGATGTTTCTAGTGGAAATTTAATTGCTATTCATGGAGCCCTTTGTTCTCATGTAGTGATTCTAGGTGTGTAGTGTAGATAACCATGTAGAAAAACTCTTATCCTCTTTTTTTTTTTTTTTCAGGTTTGATTTGAATGATGTTTTCACAATTCTATGTTATTGTATTTGGAATGAATTTGTGTGTCATTCAATTGATTAGGTTTGTGAAGATGATGTTTCTAGTGGAAATTTAATTGCTATTCATGGAGTCCTTTGATCTCATTTAGTTCTTCTAGGTGTGTAGTGTAGATAACCATGTTAGAAAAACTCCATCCTCTTTTTTTTTTTTTTTTCCAGTTTTGATTTGAATGATGTTTTCACAATTCTATGTTCTTGTATTGGAATGAATTTGAGTGACATTCAATTGATTAGGTTTGTGAAATTAGAGGATCGAAAGCGGGCACTTGTAAGCCGGCTGCTGCAGTATGCCCTGGTGCATCAAGTTTTGGGAATCCCTTTTGATGAGATCATTATCAGGCGAACTCCTGAGGGGAAGCCCTTTTTGGTATACCTGCATCTTCCATTTAGTGCTTTTATGCTTCGAGCTTCATTGAATTTGAACCAGGAGTTTGTAACCTAGGCTGGATGTAGATTTTGATCATGAGCCTGAGCTGAATAGTTTATCTGCTTCATTCTGTAATGTCATCGTCGTGTTTGATCTGCATTATCTTTCTCCTCTCTTGCTAGGTACGTGACAGTGTGAAGTCGGGATTTCCAAATTTTAACTTCAATGTATCCCATCATGGTGACTATGTCGCGATAGCATCTGAACCTATATGCGTTGTAGGGTTGGATATCGTTTCTCATTCCGTTCCTGTGAATGAAACAGCTGATGAGTTTATACAGTGTTTCTCATCGTACTTCTCAAACTTAGAATGGTGTAATATCTTCAGTGCTTCCTCTTCTGATGAGATGCTGAGAGTTTTTTATCGGTATGTTAGTCTCCACTTCCCTCCTTTTTTGTTACATCGCCATTATCATGATACCTTACTGAAGTTGTACTCTTGTGAATGTATACTATTTTTGAGAATGATGAAAACTATCTTTGCAGATTTCTTTTACTATTCCACTTGCTATTAAATCAGATGTGAAAAATTTGTGGTCGTGCAGATATTGGTGCCTGAAGGAAGCTTTTGTGAAGGCCATTGGTAGCGGTGTTGGTCACAAATTGGATGATGTTGAGTTTCATCACATAAATTGGGATAATATATTTGTCAAACTTGCTGGAAAAGAGTTGAAAGATTGGAAATTTTGGCTGCTTGAACTCGAAGACAATCATTCAGTGAGTCTTCAACTAGTCTCATATTTTTCTCCTCCATAATTTATCAGATATAAATAAACTCTCTTAATTCTCTGTTTTAGACATCATCACTGAGTTTATTGATTCAGATAAATGGATTCTAAACTTCATTGGTTTGTTTGGTCAATTAGGACTACTTCATTATCATCTGATTTTCTTGTAGTCGTGGCTATAAAGATAATATTGTTACCATCTTAAACCTAATGTGCTACAGGTATCCATTGCGAGAGGTCATCCATGGACTGCCATCTCCAGTTACATGACAACTCTAAAACAGACCGATTTCGACGACGTCCAGGAGCATAACACAGGGCTTCATCTTCCAAATCCAAGTTTTACATTTCTTACAGTTGATGATCTTGTCCGATTATGGGGCAACGACATCTCAAGAGAATTTCTTGTCTGACAAGGATGAAATAGAAGAGGCCAGTTCTTGTATAGAGATAACAAGAAGCATGAAATAAATCAACGAAAAATATTGGAAACTTTTGATACTTCTGAATCTATCTAGGAAACATTGTTTGCAATAAATTGATTACAAGGGATTCCTACACAATTTTCTAAATAATTCATCCAAAACAGAAGGGATTTTTCTTTAACATAATTACAACTGCCATTAGGCAGAACACTGAGATATCTTAGAGGAGTATACAACTCATCCTCTCCAGACAAAAAAAAAAAAAAAAAGAATCCACAAGCTGTACAGCAAGATTTCATGATATCAAAACATATTTAATTCTGTAAGGTCATCCATAGGTACATCAAGCCCAATGGAATCATGATCTTGTAAACCATCCATATCGAAATTCAACCAAGAATTGAGATCCTGCGGTTCACCAATCTCAGAATCTACACCTAGTTCCTCTATAGCATCTATGTCATGCAATGGCAAATCGGCAAACTCCATCGACTCTTTCATATCGTTTGATGAAAGTGGAGGAACATTACCGGAGGACATGAATCTAACATCCTTTCTCCTATTGCCGTTACTATTTGGCGATTCACCAGAACCTGCATTTGTGGCTTCTGTAAATTTATTGATAAAGCCATTTGCAGATGTAGAAAGCTGAGCTGTTTTCTGCTTGGGCTTCGATTTTGCTTTGCGCTCACCCTTAGAACCGCCCATGGATGACCGTCCAGCCTTGGTAACAGTATTTCTAGCCAAAGCATCCCTGTCTCTTTCACTTCTCTTCCCTTTTGCACCGTCCAAAATGCCCAGAGCCGATGAGGCTCTAAATACAGCACCGCCAACATCATCAAGCAGTAGCTCCTTTCTCTTTGCTCTATTTGATATTGGTCCATTTTTAGCAAATGCTTGATCAGATTGATGAATTGAAGTATCAAAAGCATCTGCTGACATGCCATCTGCATCAACGTATGAGGACTCAGTTCAGTAGCAGCAGAGACCAAGCGACAGGACACATATTAGCCAAAAAATAACAAAACAAAACAAAAGAAAAAAGATGATAATTGCAATTAAAATTGACTTAGGAGAATGTTTTTTTTTCAAAAGGAACTCAAGAGAGTATGCTGAGAGAACAAATACAAAGCAAACAATTAGCACACTGCAACTGTTATGACCACACACACAATTATCATCTAAGGTGGTTGTCTCTACAAGATTTGAGCTTTTACCATTAGCAACCACCAGACTGCCACCATTGAGCATCTCTGTCTCATCAAACCGAGGCGGCATCGCAAAAATAACATCCCGGAGTGCAGGTTCAGAGAAGCAACTTGCCCCTGATTCTTCAAACTTCTGATATCTGGCAAGCGTCCTCCTTGCAAAAGCCAAAGCAACTTGTTTTGACACCTTAGGTATGCCATTTTTAGAAGCATAGCTTCCCCTAGTTGCCTGTCAATTATTCCAAGATATTATTCTCACTTTTCAAATCTGAAGGTAGGATTGAATAAAACATGCAAGGATGAAAATCACTGGAGTACACATATATGATATGCTGAACAGCAATTTGAAAGCATAAATAGGAAGTTAAAGTTAATTATGGCCAGTCAAACAACTTGGTAACCACATTTCCTCGCACAATCTGTTAATTGTCTTAAGACTCCAGAATGGCCAGAATGTGGCCACCAAGGAGCCAACCACAAAGACAAATTCAAATTCAGCCTTCATAAAGGATACCTGCTAGGTCAGGGTACAAGTAGTATAAAGAGTATTCAGCCCAACTTTCTCTATTACTAATCATTCTTTATAATAATTTCCCTTAACACCAAACTTTTTAAGGCAATATGATACCAGTCTCTTCTTGAGTTCATTTCGTAAAGAAAATAGTTGAATCAACAGTTACTGCTGCTTCCACTGTGGCAATTGTTGGTGTAAAAGCACCAGCTTCTCACCTTATCAATGCCGCTTCAATATTAGAATCATCTTACAAGCAGCTTACAGGAATTTCTCGACACAGGGGGTATGAGCTAATCTTTTCCGAATGAAAAAAGTTATTCATTTGATATGCTATTCCAAAATTTTCAATAGAAATCATTGGCGGATATTTATCACAAACTCCCCCTAATTAAGAGGCAATAGGGGGGAAAAGTTACTGCATAAAGTTTTCCTGTACTTGATAGATTAGAAGCCACTTCTTATGTGATAATCTCAAAATTTAACATTATTGACTGCAGATGTATTGCTTCAGGGCTTATAAACCTGTATAAATGAATTATATGTGCAATTCATACTAACCTAATTAAGAGGCAATAGGGGGGAAAAGATACTGCATAAAGTTTTCCTGTACTTGATAGATTAGAAGCCACTTCTTATGTGATAATCTCAAAATTTATCATTATTGAGTGCAGATGTATTGCTTCAGGGCTTATAAACCTGAATAAATGAATTATATGTGCAATTCATACTAACCAAAAGTTTCTTGAATGCCAACTCAACAAGTTTGTCCATTGCAACCTGCTCAGGGTCCCTGAGAAGCCAATAAAATTTCTTATATCATTACAGGATTCAAACAATATTCTAGCTATTAACCACACCACCACTTAAATGCTCACTGAAAAAGTCCAGATAGGAAATTGTTTTTACCTTCTTATGATATTATTGCCTTCTTCAATAGCCTTGTGTAGTTTATCCAAGCAAGACTTCTTCTTCCCAATCTGAACAGTCAAAACATAAGACAGAGGATAAGTATATGAAGTGATTTACATGTATAATATGGCAGAAAATCGATCATCAAGACTTTTAGGAAGAAAAGAAAGAAATGTAAAAATTTGTAGAGCATAATGATGAGTATGGTTGGAAAAAGGAAGAGTTCAACCAAGGATGAAAGATGACCTGCTCATGAAGTCCCCTCTCTAACTGAATAACTTCCTCATTAATCACCTCATCTTCTTTATCATCCAGAGCAGGCTGCATAAGGCATTCATCAAGAAAAGAAAGGAAAGAATTTTGTTTTTAGCAGTAAAAGATGATTGCAGAAAATGAAGCCCTAGATGTTATATGTAAAAGCACACAGATCAGTAAGTATTAATGTATTATATCTACATATTATAACCAGACAGATATATGTTGCAGTTCTTCTGAAATCTGCAACCCATTCAGGGCAATAATTAACTAAGTTCCACAGAAGCAGTAATATTAAATTATGACCAAAATCTGCTACTAAACACTCATATCTCAATTCTCAACAATTGGAGCCTTACCACAGCTTCTACAAACAGGCCTATACTCTGCAACTCTAATACAAGCTTCTCGTCAAAAGACATCTGCTCGTACTGGTGGTGAAAAGAAGAAACATCACAATTTTTTGTCTGCAGACCTTCAGGAACATAATCACATCTTGAAAGTCTAACCAGCACTTCAACCTCAGAGTGCACATAGCCACTGTCTCTTTGATGCAGCTCACCATTAGATAGGCGGTCTTGGGAACCAGGGCCTCTAGCAAAGTCCGCATTTCCATTACAAGAAAAAAATATGTGATTACCATTTTTTGGAGTTTGAACACCAAACAATGGCTCACAAAGGTCCCTCTTATCCATATGTTTGCCTTCAGCACCAATTAGGAGACAGGAATCAGTAACTGAAATTATTGGCCTCCCGAATCCAGTTTCTTCAGATTCTTCAATTTCATCTTCTTCAATCAGAGCTGATAGTACCCTTTGATAAAGTGGAGTAACTATTTCATACGGTTTCTCTGCTTCTGAGCACTCAAACACAGATGAATTTTGAAGTTGTTCAACTGATTCTATCCTATCCGAAGAATTCTTCACACAGGTTTCATTTTTCATGTGTCTATATCTTCCAAAAGAGATAGAACCAGGCGTCACAATTTCTTCATGGCCAGATTCTTCCTGATACAAGGTGAGTATGCTTTGCATATTAGATGATAGATCCAGAACTTATATTAGACATAATAGCAGAAAAAATGCAGGACAAGTGCACTTGTGAGAAAGTTACAAAGGGAGGTCCCTTCTACAAACCAATTTCACCTGCACATGATTTCCACGGCTACAGTTCTGATGAGAATTTGTGGATGATTCTTCAGCCAATTTGAGCTGATTCACATATTGAAGAGAAGAAAAATTAGAAATCGGCTGGCAACAACATGTATAAACTAACAAATATTGACTAAATCACCTGTTCAGATAAGTACGATTTATCATCAGGGCTGATAGAAGCAAACAAGGACTCCACTGTTTTCCAAAATGAACTTGAACAAGCATTAACTGCAAAAAAATTATGTATTATTCATCCAGCAGTCAGAAAAGTAAAAAATAACTATGAGAAGTAGGGATATTGATCGTAAATGCATACGGCTAGAATTCCAAGCTTGATTAGCAGCTACTAGAAGCTCTTCACGGTCATCCTCTGATTCCCCTGAAAATTACAATACATTAGCGTAGTATTTATATACTATTTGCTCTAATTTTTCATTCGCATCAATAGCGTGCAAGGAAAAGAGAAGGAAAAATGCATTTCATCAAGGTTACCACTACAATCGGGGGAACTTCCGTTGGCCATATGGCCAAGACGAGAAAAGCCTTTGCGGTCTGATAACTTCTTCAAAGGGCGGCCTGACTTGCTGTGACAGTACCAAAAAGAAAAAAAGCCTTATGAATAGACTGAAGTAACAAAAGATACAATTGAAGTTGAAGCCAAATCATTGACCAAGAAAATAATCAGACCTTCCATTCTTGTCAGAACCAGACCTAGCATTTCGCAGAGGTTTGGTTGGTGCCACAGTATCCAACTTTTCTCTTGTGGAAGTAATGCTAGCCCTAGAAAACGGAGAAACCCTTCCACTACGCCCTTGTCTCCTCACACCATCACCAATTTCTTCTTTTACCACAATTTTATTCTTTTTCATAGGAATCACAGAAGGCCCAACATTTTGCCCAGCATTTGCATCCTTTTCCTCAACATCTGCATTGCCTATACCTTTCTCTTTTATTCTAAATTGACCGGCACCAGATTCTTCACTTTCGGACAATCTTGCAGGAGATGAAACATTTTCAGGCTTTGCTTTAGAGTTTTGGTTCCCACTGCCTGAACTCTTGGTGGGAAGAGAAGCACTGGTGGTAACAGTGCTTAACCGGGGACTAAAATCTGAAGGTGAGCCTCCTTCAGCTTGCATCTGGACATCATCATGGTTTGGGACAGGAATAAGATTTGTTCTCCTCGTTCGAGAACTCTTCTGTGGTCTCTGACCACCCCATTGGGTTATAGGTGGTGATGATGATCCTGCAGGCATAGGACACTTCCGATTGCTACCTCCACTAATTGTCGGGGTTCTGTTAATAGCCTGGGGCTGTTCCCAGCTCTCCAGAGTTCCAGACACACGAGGGATGGTAGAACTTGAATTAGCTGCAACCATAGAGCCACTTCGTGGTGTCCTAGAGGCCTTCCCTTTTAATATTGGGCTAGGACAAATCGCATGATTTTCCTCACGATTATTTATCCTAAAAGAAAATCCAGTACATTTATCACCAACAGAATATCCAGTGTAATATTAGAAAAAAGGAAAAGAAAAGCGCTGCATCATAAGGAACAGCGGGAACAGGGATGTGCTATAGATAGGTCAGCAGAAAACGAGCACACTAATGACTTATAGACTCAATAGAAAATGATAGACACATACCTAACATTTAATTTTCCTAAAGTTCGCTCCTTAATTGGTCCAGCAAAACCATCCCTTGAGAGCATCGATTTCTCTTGTTCATTTTTAAAGGTAGCACGAGCACTAGAACCAGCAGGAGATGATGTAGGATCTAATTTGTTGCTGCTACCAGAAGCTCCTGACCTGATGAAAATGTTTCCAAGAGTAAAAGTCTAGTTATATTGAAGTATTGAAACAATCATTGAGATCATTGAGACCAAAATCATGGCTCAAGGCAGGAATACAGGTTTGGCTGGATACCACCATGGCTGATTCAGTATATGAGAGGAAAAACAAATTGGCAAAATCAAAGAAAAGAACAACAAAAGTAACACCTTAGTTTGTAAATTACATGAGATGCGTAGGTATCTATTAGATGACAAAGAATGTAATATTTATAATCATAAGAAGCTTTCAGATACATCAAAAGATTGTCAGAAGTGCTCGGGGGATAGTACTCCAAAGATGAATCTAATCATAGCATTGTGAATTAGATAAAATTAATTTCATAAAAACACTCAGGGAATAAGCTTCACCGTAATAACAGCAATATCCAGAAAATAGCACATTGAAAGCAACGAAAGATGGACAAGCAGCATAATTGCAAGCAACATGTAGGTTTGGGCCTATATAGCGGACTCTGACCTAAAACTATGTGTGGAATCGCTGGACTGCAGGCTAGATTCGCTAGTGAGCTTATGGTGCATGGTCCTTTTCAGCTCTCCATCATTATCAACAGATCTTGGAAAGACAGCACCAACTGAGCGTTTCCTTTTCATTTTCTTATCCCAACTTTCTCCACCAGCAGGTAACCTCCTTATTTTTTCTTCACCAATCTCAGAATCCACATTGCTATCCTTAAGCAGGTCTCTTTCTTTTGTCACTGTCAAAGGCTGGCGTAGTACTCCATTATTTCTGCATTCAGCCTGAAAATGGGGAGTGTAGTGACTTTCTTAATCAATAAAATGAAATGAAACAGCAATAAAGTCGCTAACTATGACAGGGGGATAAGTCATTAAGTCAGTAACCACAACAAAGAGGATAAAACACAACCTAAACTGATAAAAGTAGGCAAGCATGACGAAGAAAAATGCCAACATGATTTTTGTTGATTTTAAAGCTATTATGTAAACTCAAATTAAAGTGGCTGTCAAGATTTCAGCTAAACCGCGACTACGTTCTTTTACTTAATTATGTAGAAATGGCCAGTCTATATTGAATACAAATATGAGCATACATTTAATTGTAATTTAAGGCAATAAAAGCAATTTTTCCCTTGGTCTTGCTAACCCTATTTATTAATCTGTGCATGACAAAAGTGACTTTGCCAGAACCAAATTCTTAACAAAGAAAATGTTAAAATTAAAACACAAAAAAAAAAAAAGAATGTCCTATACTCCTATAGTGATTTCTATTTGTAAATGCAGAAAATACGGAAACAATTAATTCAGTTAATACCCGAGTTTCTGCCACTGACGTTCGCAAGCGCTTATTCAGTCCACCATTCTTAGGCCGATCATCAAATTTCTGACTTCCAAACTCTGTTGGGTTCCGATGCATTAGTGATCCGATCTTCAAAGTAGAACCACTAGATCGTTCATTTGTGAGTATCTCATTCCGTTGCTGCTGCTTCTTAGAAGACATGGCCTCAATATATTTGTTCAGCTTATTTAACTGATCATCCAACTTTTTTGCTCTAGAACTGCCGAAAACATATAAATTTCAGAATTGACAGAAAGTGACAAGAAATAGATATTGCTATATCACGAGGGGAGAGCCCTTCAAGATAGAACTTTACATTAAGGGCCAAGATCAACTTAGCGAAAATTCCTCAAAAAGCTAAATAACAAAAGCTACTGGAAAACATCAAATAAAAGCACTTGTCTTTTAATAACTGTCACATCATCAGGATCTTCATCGGCAGAACAGGACAAAAAAGCTGCAACATGCAAGCATGAAAACTCAATTCACTCACCCAAACATCTATGCACCAGGATATTTCCAAGGAGAACAACTAACTTGGGGCTAACTTTACCTGGCTTTACCACAAGATTCGGCGACATTTGCTCTCAATCGCTTCAGTTCCTCAATGGCAGCAGGAGATGGATTCTTCACATTAGCAGTACCAAAAGAGTTGTCTTCAGAACTACCTCCAACAGAAAACCCCAGAACTCTCCTTACATCACTAGACCGCGCATATTTTGGATCAATAACAATTTGCTCAAACATCAGACATTGAGATAATGTAGTCACATCTCCTGAAGATGTTGCACTCCCCCTAGAATTTGCCTTCCCAGAAGCAAAATTCCTCCCCTCCATACTATCTCTGAAACTTGTAGACCTATCCAAAGTGGAAGCTGAATAACCCCTTTGCCCATTTTGGTAGTTACCAGCAAAACCAGAGTCCGGGCTGGCTGAGGACAATTCAAATCTTGCATTCCCAGCCATTATTAGGGTGAAATTCTCATGTCTATATATGTGTTCCCCTCAAGATTAATAGCTCCTTTACCAGCTAAAAACTACCAAACCTAATACAAGAAGTCATCAAGAGTTCAACAAACATGATATTATAGCACGACATAATAATCAGCATAATCAACTGCATGAATGCGCAGACTAGGGCAATCCACCAATTACAGTGAAGAAAAGAATTGAATGGCCAAAAACAATACTTCCATACAAAATAGTAGAAATTCAAAATGTTAACCACTAAACAACATTCCAAATACATCACAAAAATACAGGTACATGCAGTTGACTAATTACACAAAAAATACAGGTACAATGCAAATCCAATATTTTTCTATGGCGATCAAAAATAAAATCAGTATAAGTAATAATGATTAACCCAATTAAATCATCAAAACCATATAACAGAGAAAATAGACCAATCAAACACATTACTAACCACTAGTGTCTACGAATTTCTATAAGAAAGAGGATTCAACAGTAAATTGACCAAATTTAGCAAACAAAGATCATACCCAATAGAGGAATAACACAAAAACCACCCATCAAAACACTTCTAGCTCTCATTCCCAAACTCAAAAACCATAATTGAGCAAAGTGAAAATTAGGGTTTATTCACAACTCTCTGTTTCTTCAAAATTCAACTGAATTACACAACTTCTAGCACAATTCAAGCAGAAAAGTGTGAGTTGAGCACGGAAGCTAACCTGCATTCATCGATCGAGAGGGATCGAAGAGAGAGAAACAGTGTGAAAGAGAAGAAAAACGGAGTAGAGAGAGAAGGCGAAAGCTCGCAGAGACAGCTACGACTGTGATGACCCCTTTTTGTTCTTTTTTAGATTTTCTTTTTCTATTTCGTCGCTGAATTTTTTGGGGCGTATATATAGTGCAGTATAACGGGGGACCCACTTGCTACAATTTGGGGCAAATAACTGAATGGATTAGGTGCCAAGTACAATTTGCCCTAAAATTTAGTGTTCATCTTGCTCAATCTAATTTGAATGTGTCAATAATATATGTGTATCTATCTATCTATCTATCTATAACCAAAAAAATTGTAATATATGCTAACCACTTAATCTGTGTTCTGAATAAATTCTGTTCCTAAAATATACTAAAAAAATGGTAAATTACACTCTAATACCTACATTTTAGATTATTTTTTAAAAATATCCATTTTTTTCAAAATTAACAAAACATTGCTCACTATTTCAAAAAATTACAAATCTAACATTTGATTAATTTTAGGCCCAAAAATCGTACATAGTTTATTATATTTTAATATTTATTGATTTTAGGATTTATTTTACGCGGTTGGGAAAATAGAAACCTTAAATATAATCAATTGTGTATGATTTCCGTGTCGAAAAATTGATCAAGTGTTAGGTTTGTAAATTTTTTGAAAAAGTGGGTACTGTTTTGTTAATTTAAAAAAAAATAACTATTTTTAAAAAGGAACCTAAGATATAAGTATTAAAATGTAATTTACCCTGAAAGAATGACAACATACTGAATAAATCATGTACAATAAATTTAATAAAAAAATGTATTTTATGAATGTTTGAATTCACAACGTTGCATATCTACTTTTTTTTTTAATTGGAAATGTTTTGTTTTGACTGAGACAAGTATATATTGGCTTAGACCTAAAGGAGTGCAACTTGTGTTTGGGATGGATAATTAAGGGATTTGATTGGGGTTTGACTTTGACCGTTAGTTATGTAACAGATATTGTGATGTAATACTTCAAACACTTCATTAAATATAATACTCTCCTACTTGTTATTTATTTCTTATGCTTATATAATATCATATGCATCTCATTGTTAACATATTTGATTGCAAAAGATGTTAACACTACTCTGGTGGATATGTATTAATTGAACTACGAGTCTACGATTGCAAAAATGTTAACACTGTGTTTCGGTGGGGATGATCTAGTGGTGAAGTGAGATTACTTGAAGATCCAAAAGTCATGAGTTCAAATCTCCTCAATATCATCAGATTAGGTGTGTGAATAAAAAATATATTAACATTGTACTCTGGCGAAAATGTATTAATTAAACTACAAGTCTTTATGAAAAAGCTATCATGATAGTCGAACATGATTTTTTAAATTCGACCAATTATTTATAATGGTAATGTACTATTTTTGGTACAACATTCTATCATTTTAATTTTAAAACTCTCTAAGGGCATTTGTAGTGGGCAAAAGTTTTGAGAGAGATCCAAAAGAGATGGTGATATGGAGAAGAGAGGAAGGGAAGTAGGGGGAGAAAAATGGAGACAGAAATAGTAAAAGTGCTCTCTCAAATAGTGAGTCCCACCGAGAGTGGGTTGGGATAGGAGGTGAGATACACTCTCCGATCAAAGGGCGGACATCATCGAGTGTGATTCACTCTCCAGTCGCGCAAGTAGGACTGTGGGGCCCACATGCAGTTGCTACCCCATCTTTTTTATTATTATTCTTCTTTTGTTTTCAATATATGATATATGGTAAATGTGGATAATGTATAGATATATCCAATGCAACGACCCTTTAAAAAAAAATTCAAAGTGAACTCTTGCTTCAACGGTTCTTTTTTTTAATGTATATTAATTAAAATATTGATTGGATTCAAAAAGAGCCATCGCTCAAACGGTTCTTTGTATTTTTTTTCTCAACTAATATAAATAGGGTTAATTGCCTTAAAAATCATGAACTTTGAGCTTAGTTACAAATTTAACATGAATTTTAAAAGTATGCAATTAAAACACGAATTTTGAATTTGTGTGTTATTCAACATCCCCAAATTTTTATAAAACAATTTGACCTCCAATTCAATATGCAATTCATTCGTCTCTTCGAGCCCGTCACGACTCGACCATTAATTTTTAAAAATGACATCAAAGTGGGCCCAATTTTATGTTGGATTAATAGTCAATTTATTTTATAAAAGTTTGGGGATGTTGAATGACACACAAATTCAAAGTTTGTGTTTTAATTGCATATTTGTAAAGTTCATGTTAAATTTGCAACTAAGCTCAAAGTTCATGATTTTTAAGACAATTAACCCATATAAATATAATATCTTTTATCCATTTTTCTACACCATTTTCATTCAAAAGTTTTTCTACCAATGCAAATTCTCATTCAACTCATATCATCCCCAAACATGTCTTTATCTCATAACATCTCCTCATCTAGTGATAGTGATGAAAATGATGAGCTTTTCGAATTATTAGCCGACGACACCAAAGAACGATATTTGTTTCAATTAATCGAGCGAAATCACCCAAGATCCAGAATATATGTGTATTGAGATCTTGAAGCGGCACACACTCGACTTATGAAAGATTACTTCGATGAGAACCCAACATGAGGTCCCAATATATTTTGATGACGTTTTCAGATGCATAAAGAGTTATTCACTCGCATAGTAAATGCATTGGAAGCCCACGATGAATATTTTCAAATGAGATTCGATGCTACAAGTAGAAGATGATTCTTGCCACTTCAAAAATATACGGTTGCTATCAGACAATTGACATATGGTGGTCAGCTGATCATTACGATGACTATTTGCGTGTTGCTGAACCAACGGACATCGAATGTTTGATCAAATTTTGTCGCTTTGTAATCAAAATATTCGGTGATTACTACTTGATGAAGTTGACAGTTGCTGGCTGCTAATGATTGATACAAGTGCATGAATAGAGACATGACTTTCTTGGAATGCTTGGTTATGCATTGGGAATGGAAGAATTGTCCAGTGGCTTGGAAAAACAGTTTACTCGTGGTGATCAAGGAGTCCCAACAATGATACTTGAAGCGGTTGCATCTGCAGATTTGTGGACATGGCATGCTTTTTTCGGTTATGCATGTTCAAATAATGACATCAACATATTAAGTCAATCTCCATTGTTCAATGACGTTTTACAAGGATGCGCGCCAAATGTTACTTATATAGTTAATAGTAGCCAATATACACAAGGTTACTATTTAACGGACGAAATCTATCCTAAATGGGCAGCTTTTATCAAGAGCTTTCAGTCTCCTCAAGATCCAAAGAGAATGAAGTTCAAGCAAATGCAAGAAACTGCAAGAAAGGATGTTGAACGAGCATTCGGGGTACTCCAAGCTCGTTGGACAATGATTGGAGGTATATATCATTTTTGGCACAGAGATAAGTTAAAAAATATCATGTTGGCTTGCGTTATTTTACATAATATGATTATTGAGGATGAAGGAGAAGTGACATCCGATTGGACGGACGATCTTAACATCAACGAGTCGAGTAACAATAATGATTTTCAAATTTTCCAAGGCTCTGTAAGAGCATTCCAAGATTACCTCCGGAGAGGTTCCTATTTACGCGATAGGGCAAACCATCATCAACTTCGAGGTGACTTGATTGAGCATGTCTGGGCAAGGTTCGACAATATTTAGCAATTTGTATTTGTTAACAATGTTTTTTAATGTTGTTTTTAGTTGTATTTTTTTCTTTATTCCACTTTTAATCATGTTGTATTTTTAATCATTTCATAATTCCATAATATGTGCTATTAATTATTGTTCAATTTTTTTCTTAGATGTTTTTATAAAATTCGATATATTCATATTATTCAAATAAAATATATTAATTAAATTATTATTAAAAATATACTATAATAAATTTTGTAAGTTAAATGAATAATATAGAGGATAAATGAGAGTGATATGATTGTGAGACCCATGAATAGTTAGTTTTGAGGTAGTATTATTGGAAAAAATATGTTTTGAAAAAATAAAAGAGTAAGATATTAATTTAGTAGTGATGTGATACAAATCTATATGTATATAAAAACAAAGTAGTCTAGCCAAAAAAAATCCCGCCCATTCCTTCCTCTTCCCGCTCAAAACAATCACATCCATAATAACCGTGCAAAAATTAATTTTTTAATTATTTTATTTTATTTTCTGAAAAGGTTTGTCAGCCATCAACTTTATGGACAAAATCAGTCCGCTCTACAACTATTACTGGAGCCCACTTTGAAATTCAAATTTTAAAATCTAAATTATTTATATATAGCTGCACATGTGTATTTAATTTTATGAACATACATATTTGATATGCAATTTCAATACCATAGAATATGTTGTACGAATATTAGTATATACTAAAATTAATGGAAACTACTAAAAGCAGTGATATATATATACACATATATACATATACATATATATATATATATATATGGTATATATTGGTTGGATAATGCGTCGATAATTTACTGATTAATAAAATAGATATATAAGAGTATGTATAATTATGACTAAGAAATTCCAAATCTAATTTTGGAAAATTATTATGCCAATTTTTTTTATTTTTTTAGGTATATGCCAATTATTTTATATCAAAAATCCATTTGTTATTTTAAAAATAGTTATTATATTTCAAAACGCAAGTTTAAGTAATGATAGTGGATCTGTTTGGATCTTTTTCTATTTTAATATTTTTGGAAGAAGATAGACCAGTCGATCATTTGTAGACTTTCAATGACGAGAGAGAACATATGAGAGATTAGAAGATGAGAATATAATAAATGAAGAAGAATGCTCGAGAAATATTTAGAAGAGATAGCGGAGGCGGTGACATCATGTGACATGCATAGGGTTTCATCTACTGTCTTAAATTAGCAATATGTATATTTATATATTTGTAGGTCATGTTTACTTGGTCTTTATTTACTGAGCCCATATTGTAACATAAGAAAATGATATTGGGCTTACTTGGATGCACTATTTTTTTTTTTAGAAAATTGATAAATGTTTTTCTTCCACCTGACGAAGTATTGTACATTTTGTTTGTATTGTGTGCTCAAATGTATTTTGCATGCATCAATTATATAATGTGGTATGACATTTTATAATATAGCTTTTACTCAATTGTTTGTTCATTGAGATTTTTATATTGAATTATCGATATATTTATATGTATATATAAATGTTAGAAGTTTGAATAAAATTAAAATGAGCTACTATAACTTGCATGAAAATTGGCTCTAAGTTTCATTACATCATGAGTTATATAATTTTTGTATATCTTTTAAAATTAATAAAGAGAGATAAATAAAATTTTAGATATAGTGATTTTATCGTAGATGTCACATCATTATTGTATTTGATAAAGTCATTGAAATACTTTGTAAAGATATATATATATATATATATATAATATTTTTGTATTTGCAGATGATTAGATTCTTTAACAAATACCAAAATAATATACAATAAATGCTCTATATATTCATTTTGAGTAACATTCTGAAAATTTAATCATATACTCATTTTACTCTTAAATATATAGTAATTATTCTAAAGTTTATTGTATAGTGAAAATTTATTGTTTTGTATTTATCAATTTGGCATTATAAGTACATCTATAGTTATACATAATACATATGGTATGTATTTCACATAATATATATTGTGTTCTATCATGTATATACTAGCAAGGAATTGAAACACATTTCACATAAGAGCCAATGAAAAAAATAGAGATAAAAAAAGAAAAATCGATGCTTAGTTTTTGTATTTAGTTTGAATTTCCAATTTCAATATTTTCATTGTAGTCTACGAAATAGTATTTTTTTTATAAGATGGTAATAATGATTTTGGTGTGATGGTTGATTAGTTTGATATTTTAGAGTAAATATAATTTTTAATTCAATTAACAAATGCAATTATTATTTCAATAACACAACCAAGCATGCACCATCAATGCTAAAATTAGGGTATATCTATACCTAATTACCTATTGGCATGCAGCACAAATCCTCTATTTTTTTATTTTTTTAAATAAGTGTGCTTTGACTTAAATTTAAAAATTCAATAGTATGTATGTTCATGTTATCTTTTCTAATCATCTATTATGATTAAATTTCCAAAAAATGTTAGACACATATAGATGTAAAAAAAGTAAAATTTATAATTTATATTTTTTTCATCTTCATCAAACCTTCAAATTTTTTAAATACTTCATCCGTTTCAATTATATAGTTCATTTTCTCTTCGTACATAGATTAAAAATATTTATGAAAATAAGATATTAAAGTTAAGGTTCCAATATTGCCCTTATTTAAGATTTATGACTTGAAAAAATTTACGTTTTTTTTATAATTTTCAAGATCTAATAAGGGTGTATTTATACATTACTATGAAAATTGATACTACTTATAGTAATAAGACTATATAAATGGAACATCCAAAAATAATAATAAGGAGTCAAGGACTATATAAGACATAATGAGTAATTTTATTTTTATTATGCCCTCATCTTTTGGATTTTTTTCAAGGCTCAACATTTGGTTTTTGTTATTGATTAGATAAAATTGACCCAATTCCCATCTAATTTCGTGTTTAAAAAAATTATAATACAATTAAAGAAATATTATATACAAAATAAATAATTATAATAAAAATTTCAATCATAACTTCATAAGATGAGATAGTGATATCAATTGTGGACTAAATAGCATTATACCGGTCGACAGCCACTGCGCAACGCGCGGGTGAAATACTAGCATTTTCCTCAGAGTGAGATAGCACCACTGTGGATGTTCTAAAAAGAACCCAAGGAAAACAAGAAAATAAAACTAGAAAACAAAAGGAGAGAGAGAGAGAGAGAGAGAGAGAGAGAGAGAGAGAGAGAGAGAGAGAGAGAGAGATTGGGCCTTTTAGCAACAGTCTGGCCCATATATGATCGTCGTCTATCTATCCATTTTGTGAGCAACTCTTGGTCTTGGGTGACGATGATATATTTTTTCCAAACATTTTTTCTACTTTGATTGAAGTCCTGTCACTGTCGGTAGTATTAACGTTTGACACCTTCCTCTTTACTTTTTATTTCAATGTTGACTCGTTATCATATTATCAATATTTATAATATTAGTATTTTAGTCGTGGTTGTCAAATTAATTAGAAATTAAGGTGGTTCCACTAATTATGCATATATTGAATTTTACGTTTTCAAGAACAAATCTTGGATACTAGGCTGGTACTAGAAAGAGTGTGTGCGTGTGCGTGTGTTTTAGAACAACTAGAAAGTGTTTTTTTTTTTTAATATATATATATATAAATCACACTTACTTAAATAACTAATAATTCAACAAACAAAAAGACAATTTAATCCCAAATTGAAAAATGGGATTAAGGAGGAATCATTCGCACTAAATGTAGAGGGGTTGGAATCAAAATAAGATAATGATTCCCTTTTATAATTAGCTACAATCAGTGTCATTTCAAACTGTGGTATCCCACTTCAATTAAATCTTCTTTTACCTTGCAATGCTAGCATTTGAACCAACCCACCGCTTAATTGCTCTTTATAAGGAAGACTTTTGACTGATCAGGAAGTGGAAACAGGGGTCATTAATCATAATTAGTGAGAGAGAGAGAGAGAGAGAGAGAGAGAGAGAGAGAGTAGAAGTTCAAACTTTAATTATGAGCATTAGGTATATTTGTTCAAACACTCTTAGAAGGTTTTTAAAGCTTTAAAGCCCTGATTAAGGAATTTCTTTCTACTTGTCTAAATGTTTGTGGTCAGGTTCAAAATAATATTCCATCTCATATTCTGATCGTGTGATTGCATTTGTCACACGTGCAATTTAAAATTTCTCACCTTTTTTTTCATTTTCCATAGGCAAAAATATATATTTTGTTAAAATAGACGCTGCTCCAATCTCAAGATTAAATTAACGAGATGAAATCTTACTTTAAAATAGAGGATCGTGTCTGTACAATTCACAAAGTCAGCATCTACAAGATCAATCTTAATAATCATAAACATATTTTGCTAGAGATCAAAAGTAGACACAACAGTTTATTCTTCAAAAGATCACCTAACAACACATGCAATTCTCAGCATGAACATGAGCAGAACAAGCCCAGAATTCAGACTAGAAAAACTTAAAACAACCTGCTACAAGTAAGGAATTACAAAACCATACTAGCTCGAAAATCTTGAATTTGTTGATACTCAAAGCATTACGTTCAAGATCTCATTCCACGTATCAGGAACTCCCGGGAGACACCAATGGCTACAATCAGAGCTCTGATCTTTCAACTGAAGATTACCATTTTCGCCCGAAAATCGAGCATAGATGGAAGGATGTCCATCTCTTCTTAGAGCAGACATTGCTGTTATATCCTGAAAATGCACTGGAAAAGCCATTTTCCTCAACACTTTCTGCAGAATTAGCAACTGCTCCGGCACATGAGGCCGGCTAAACTTCTCGAGGGGTTCCCTCTGATTGTAGCATTTCCAGCCATTATCCCTTCAAGAATTAAACACAGTGTCAATTCAACATCAGGGCCGGATTAACAGATTACGAGATGTATATAAAAAACTCGAAAAAAATCACCTGTTATGCCTAGGCGACGCGCTCCTAAAAATAACTCGATTTTTTCTAGGATCAAGATTTAAATCTATCCATTTTGCCCATGTCATGAGCCCTTTCTCATAAGCAGCAGTTGGATTCATGCTTCTGTAAACATTTTGCCCTTCCATAACAAAATCCCACCTGCCAAAATTAGTATGGAAGATCAAATATTGATCAATGCTTTCATTTTTTTTTCTTTTTTAGACGAATTATTAAAGATTTGATTATTCTTACGAACTCCATTTGTCTGAATGAGTCCACCAATGAGCAGAATCAAAGACAAGAACATCAACTCCTCTCCAATACTTTGCATTCTCTTCTATGGAATTTAGGTCTAAAATTCTCTTGCTTCCTGGCCCTTTTCTCAACTCCACAAGCAGAGGAGCCCAACAAAATTCAATGGACATCTCAAAATCCTGACAAAATCATCAACAACCGAAGCATTAATATATTCAAGAAAATTCAGCATTTTCTTAATTTGTGATCAAACTATTATGAATATTATTAAATCTTGACTAACCAAAGCAAGAAATGCCATGACAGGGCCATTGTAGATGACTGTTTTTCGATTATTCGGAATGACAGATTGAACTAGACACACCAGAGACTCCCATTGATTCCTCATTATAGAATCACCAACAAGCATTACTCTTCTCTTTCTCATTCTTCCAAGAAAATCCAATGCATTAAACCTGCATGGATTAATGTCATCATGCATATAATTATTAGTCAATCAAAAACCAATCATCAAGTAAAGATCTTCATGTATACACTAAAAGTACCTTGGAATTGAGCAACCATATGGCTTCCACCTCCACTTCTCGTAGTCGGAGTCGGGCCGCCCGTTTTTCCGGCAGGTGACGGCGGAGCTAAGATAAGGGCAGTTGGCACTATAGAGAGGGTAAGTTTGATCGAGAATCCATTTTCCTTTGGTGAGATCACAGGTTTGAAGTGATGGCTGCTTGTTGTGGAACATGTTGATTTCATCATCTTTGTCATCTAGCCAGTTCAATTCCTCTTGATTATAACTAGAGGAATCAACATGGTTGAAGCAGAAGAAAGCAACTAAAATGAAGATAACTAATAGCTGTTTATAGATGTGGAGTTGAGCCATTTCATTTGGATGAAATGTTTGATGCTTTGAAATATTGATATTGAGATATATACACCATTAATTGATTTGCATCTGTCTAGGCTAAAAGCATTTGCTAAAGTGACAACAAATGTTCCTCTCTTTTTTGACTTTAAGGTGAAGTTTTTAGATACAGCAGTATGTCTTAATACAACAACTCTGACATAATTTTCTTTCACATAATTTGCGGTTCAAATTTACGGGTTGCAGTTGCCAATTCTTCGTGTTTCACAATTACATTTATGATTTCAATATTATTTATTATCAAATAAAAATCAATTATAACATAAATAATCACAGTCAATATTATCAACAAAATAAATAAATTAAAAAAATTGTATAATTGAATTTTGATAAATATAATAATGAATTATTAATTGAAAACTGAAAATTAAATATTAAAAAATAATTATATACTCTGATTAGAAGAGGTGAAACCCTCAGAAATAATCTTAAAATTAAACTAAATCATTAAAAAATTTGAATAAAAAAATGTAGAAAAATTTATAATTTGAAAGTGCAATATAATACAGAGGGTGCAACATAAAATATTATGTGCATAAATTATAAGGTATAACGAACCAATTTTATTTTTATTTTTATTTTTTAGTTAGTGAAAAATAAGAAGAGTCGTTACTACAAATTTTCGCCGCGATTTTCGGGCAGCAACAGGTACAATGATTGAGATGAGTTTTGAATATTTTCCTTCTGCCTTTATGTCATTTCCATAACTAAATGCTCTAGATGGATCATAATTAACGACCATGTAAACGAGAAAGACGACATTAATTATTAATAATGTCCTAATTTCAATTAATTTATTATGAATCTGAAGTAAAATAATTGACGTAGCCTTATATAGAACTATTTCAGATTCCATGTCAGGTAGAATATGTTGATGAGCATGGTCTCGATCAACTCCCAGCAGAGGAAGCAATATTATGAGCAGTGACGGACGCAGGAATTCTTCTCAGGGGGGCCATTTAATAGTACTAATAAATTAAAATTTTTATATATGTATAATTATAAATTATAAATATAAAATTAATTTATAACCATATAAATATATATACAAAAGTATTATAGTCGGGGAGTTTAATTGACAATATCATAAAAATAGAAACTATGTATATACATATGTTATGTATACAAAAAATAAATACATAAACTATCAAGATCATCACATAACATAAATATATAAAAATAGTGAATTAAAGATCTATAGAAAAGATTTCGGGCAAAAATTAAAGTTGAATGATTAAGTTGTTATTTTGATGAGAAAAACTAAAATTTTTAGATAAAAATACATAAATAAAAATAGAACTATTGGTAATAGTGAAAATAAAATTAATAAATTAAAATAATTCTAAACTTTAAAAAAAGAAAAATTTAAACACGGCGGCAAAAATAGAAATGCCCTTGTCAAGAAAATAATTCTCAATTAAAAAAAACAATAAAAACAATTAGGAAAAAAACAAAATAGAAAAGCAAAAAAAAAAAAATCAATTAAACACCTAGGGAAAAAATGAAATAGAAAAGTAAAAGAAAAGCAAAAATAACAAAAAAACTAAAGGACCTGCATTTACTGCCCTTGTCAAGGGTTGAACACAAGCTCTTTTAAAATATCCTAACAACTTTTCCAGTTTGCCAAACTTACAACATGATACATTTATCAATTATTTTAAGATATAATTTTGATAAAATCATATATTATTACTATATTAATACTAAAAAAATTTAAAATTTCAGGGGGGCCCAGTGACCCCCCTTAGCCCCATGTGGGTCCGTCACTGATTATGAGGCATAATTTTAATTACTAGATTATCTTCTGGCGTAATAATTGATTAAGTTATATACATCTATATATATATATATATTAAAGTAAAATCGTAGGGATAAAATTATTCAGTAAAATTCTGTGAAAAGTTCATTTAAAAATTATTTTTATTGAGTTGCTAAGCAAAAATGGGGTTTGGTTTAGTGATGAATGGTTTGCATAAAACTTTCATTGGCTTGGTGTTCGTGTTTTATTTCACTAAAAACCAACCCGCAAGTGTACGGAGTAATTTATAGCAAATAATGATGAGCAACGTCTTATCCATAGAGACTGAATAATAATCACAATTAAGTACCTAATTATCCTATTTCACTTTATCTAGAAACTCGTAAATTAATTTGAGATTTTGAAACAAATAATCAAAAGAGACAATTAAAATAAATTAAACAAGCTATAAGAACTAGGAAATTCAAACGAGGGAAGTGGATTCTAGGGAAGCTTTCATTCAAAGGAATTCATGCAAACAATTAATAATTATTAAACCGATTTTAATTCCAGAATTTATAGGAGCTACCACAAATACAATTATAACCTCTCTCTCGAGTTAGTAATAAGAGGAAATTAGATTGAAATTATCACATCTCGGTCTCAAATTAGCAATTAAATTTCTAAATAGTACAAAAGACTGATTTCTCTTCACAATTCCTACCAATCTTTCGATCTAGCAAAAATCATGTCATGCAGTCTTGGATTCCATTAATTTACTATCTTCTTTCGAACTCAAGTAAACTAACTATCATGCAATAATTATTGGCCAACTAATCATACATGAACCATCCAAAGTAAGATGCACAAATAAATAAAAGAAAGGAAAAATTAATTAATCGTTAACGCATGAAATCTAATGAACTAATCACAAACCCTAGAATCACAAAGTAATTAGCTACACTTGTCCTGTTCAATCTCAAAAGAAATCAAAATAAACATAGTATCTAATGTCCTCAAACAAAAATAAAAATAAAACTTATGCTCAGTCTTTGATCTTGAATCCTCTCTTCAATCTTCAACTCATATGGTTCTTCAAGCCTTGTGGGGTGTAGATGAATGTTATGGAATGATTGTGGATGGTGGTAGATGATGGTTGATCCTTATTTTCATGCCTATGATCTCTTTATATAGTTGGAAGAATACAAGCCCAAAGATGGAAAGAAAATCCGGTCCAAAAAGGAAAAATGGCGGAAAAAAGGACTAGGAGCACGGTCCGTGCTCCCTTCATCGCCACTCGACACACTTCACCATTTTGCTCCGTTCTCGCTCGTTTCTCATTCGATTGACCCGATTCAAGTTGCAACACGCTCCTCACTCGATCCCCTATCTTCTTAGGTACTTTTAAAGCTCAATTTAATCTCATAAAATAATTGGCATTAAATCCCTTCAAAATGAGCAAAAACGTGACACTGCACAACTTATGAAAAACTATGCACAACTTCTCAATATATGCATGTAATGCACATGAACTACCATCTAAATGAACCTCAAAATGCATGAAAACCATGGGTTTATCACTTGGGTTTGAAGCTTTTGCGCACCCTTTTTCCCCCTTTTAGTTCTTCTTTATTTCTTTTTTTCAGTTTTTCATTTTTTTATCTTTTTTTTTCAAAAACTAAAATTCAATTGATTGTTTTTTTTTTTCCGTGGCTTCTCAAATGTATTTAAAAAATATAATTATTGCAATGATTATAATACGAAAAATATTATAGAACATTCTAATAATTTAAAAATTTAAAAGCTCTACATATTCTCTAAATTTAGAAAGTTAAGATAAGAAATACAAAAAATAGAACTCTACACATTCTCTTCTTAAATACTCTTGCTTAATATTCACCTCAACTAACAACTATTTAACATGGAAGATTATGAAGAGACAAAACAAACTAAATAATAATTAAATAAATTTAATTACACTTCCATGAATAGGAATTGAATTGTTACTGCTGATATCAAATATATGTCGTATACATAATTTTTAAATTTAGAAAAAAAATAGATAAAAATTAGAGATCTACAGATTCTCCACTTCAATACTCTCACTCAATATTCCAAATTGATTTTTCTAATATGGATTTTCATTTAGTTCCTAAAATTTAATTTTCTTAGTAACTACACAAGAATTATCTTCTTATCTAATTAATTAATGCATATAGTCATATCATTTTATTAATTTTAAAAATTGAGCACAACATATAAAATTCAAAATAATCATAATATTACAAATAAAAAAAATAATTATTTGTGCATCGCACAGGAGAATTACTAGTTCATCACTAAATATATATCATGAATACAAAATTAATGTGCTTTCAAACATGAACTTAAATTATAGGGGATAATTAATTTCAATTTTGGTCTCAATAGAATAGAGTTAAAATATTTTTAGTCTCATATCTGACTTTTTTGGTCTCAATATTTATTTACTAGACATTTTAGTCCCAAATTTTATTTTATTTTTGACCTTTTTAGTCCCAAAAACAACAACATATACCTCATAACTGTTTGGAGATGTTATAATTTTAAAACCAAAAAAGTAAAAAAAAAAAAAAAATCGGGAAAAAAAAATCGAGTAAATAAACTTTGGAATTTAGAAAATCATATAGTGTTTCGTAGTCTAATATAATAGGACCAAAAATTCAATTGTATTTGAATTATTGTTTTCAAAATAAAGTGAATTGAATATACTTTGTCAAAACATATTTTTAAGTGGATTGCCTCGACAATTGGAGACAAACTATTGTAACATATATTTACCAATGTTACATATACGATCATGTATATAAATGAGTTTTGCATGTTCAACCAAATAAAATCCAATTTTTTAATTATAAACCAAAACCGTAGTAATTTAAATTTTCACAGGATGCCTGTCTGCTTAACTATGCCACTAATTCCTACCATTTTTCAGTACTAATCCAAAAAATTCATAGTTTCGCTATAATTAACTTTATAGGCCACCTTAACACATTAGCCTCATAGAACTGCATGCAGAAAAGAAAAAAAAAATGATGGAACAAAAACTCATTTTGCTAATTCTATTTGTTTTCCCATTTTCTACGTATAGTGATGCCAAACTCAAAAGGCTCGCAATCTTCAATATTAGAAAGTTTGGTGCAAAACCGAATGAAGATATCAGCCAGGTAAAACTATAATCTAATTCACATCTCCTGCTTACACGAAGTTGTCTGTTGCACTTTCTGTGTAGCATTTTTTGCATATTTTTTCGATTTCAATTTCTCGTACTTTAATTTAATTTTACACTTATTATATATGGTTCACCCTACTCAGTTATGATTTATAATAATTTTTTACTATTTAATTTTTCAAATAATCAATTAATAATTAAAAACTATAAATTAAATACTAAAAAATATAATACACCTTAATTGGGTAGCTGGCGACCCTAAATAATAAGTGTATAATTAAACTAAAATACAAGAAATTAAAATCAAAGAAAAAAAAATTGAGCGTGCGATAAAGCGGATGAAATATTCCAGATTTGGTGTTCCAACTTGTGTTTCACGATTAAATTTATGAAGTTTTCTTCCATTTTTTTCATCAAGTTTAATCTATTATGTTTTAGTTTAATTTTATGATTGTTTTTAGGGCCCACCTCATGAAATTAGGGTCTATAATTATTTCTTAGTATTTAAATTTTAAAGAAATGATTATTATTGTTGTTTATTTTAAAAATATAATTTATAATTTTAAAAAATTCAATCTTTTATTGATGGATGTGACTAGGTCGATTATGTTATGATTAATTTTTAATTTTGTAATATCTATTATTAAACTTGTGAATTCAATCATGGATTAATACGGGTTGGAACACCAAATGTGAAATAAAGAATCTCATCCCGCAATATAGAATATAACATTAAATGTGCAATATTAATAGATGATTTCAATTGGTCTAGTGCTGCCCATATTCAAATTCATAAACTACTACATGATATATAGAAAATTAAAATCAATCAAATTTATAAAAATAAGTATATTTCAGGCCTTAGTGAATGCTTGGAAGAAGGCAATTGCATCACCAAATGCATGCAAGATATATATTCCACGTGGGATTTGGATGCTAAGTCAAGTGCAATTATCTGGCCCAAATAAAGCACATATTGAGTTCAATGTAAAGGGCACTATACAAGCCTATTCAGACATTCAAAAATTGCCCAATAAACAAGCAGATTGGATTACTTTCAGTCAGATCAACTATTTCACCCTCACCGGCGGCGGCCTTTTCCACGGCAACGGCGGCTCCGCTTGGAAATCAAATGACTGCAAAAGAAACCGACATTGCATCAAACTTCCAATTGTAAGTATACGCATATATTGAGTTATCGATCAAACACCTAAATTACAAACCTACTCTTGAAACTGGATTAATTTAATCCGAATCTTAATTCACAAATATGTAATTATATATACAATTTAAGGCTAATTATTTTAAAAATCATCAATTTTGAGCATAGTGGCAAATTTAACATAAACTTTAAAAGTAAACACTTAAAATATCAACTTTGAACTTGTGTGTTGTTCAACATCCTGAAATTTTTGTAAAACAAATTGATTTCCAATTCAACCGACAATTTGCTCGCTTCTTTGAACACGTTATGGCTTCACTTTCAATTTTTGATAAAGGACATTAAAGTGGCCAAATTTCAACACCGATGTCTTATTTCAAAAATTAATGGTTGAATCATGATGAATTTAAAGAGACGAGTGAGTTGATGGTCGTTAAATTGGAGGTCAATTTACTTTACAAAAAGTAAAAGTTGAGGACGTTGAAATAACACCCAAATTAAAAGTTGGCATTTTAATTACTTACATTTAAAGTTCATGTTAAATTTACAACTATGTCCAAAAGTTCATGATTTTTAGTACAATTAACCCTACAATTTATGAATCTTGTATACATATATGATGCAGAACTTGAGCTTCAATTTCATGAACAACGCCATAATCCAAGACGTGACCACCAAAGACAGCAAGAATTCCCATGCAAAGTGCTTCGCATGCCACAATGTGACGTTCCTCCGGTTCACCGTCTCCGCCCCGGCCGACAGTCCCAACACCGACGGCCTCCACCTCTCCCACTCGTCGTCGGTCAACGTCGTCAGCTCCACCATTCAAACCGGAGACGACTGCATCTCCATGAGCAGCGGGATGTCGCAAGTGCGCATCCGCGACGTCACCTGTGGGCCGGGACACGGCATCAGCATCGGAAGCCTCGGTGGCAGCCCCGCCGAGCTTGATGTGTCAGGAATTTACGTCACAAACTGCACTTTTATTCGGACCCAAAATGGAGTTAGGGTTAAGACATGGCCCTCCGGTCCGGCCACCTTGGAAATTTCCGATATACGGTTCGAAGATTTGATCATGGTCGAGGCCGGCAATCCGGTGATCATTGATCAAGAATACTGCCCTAGTCATTTCTGCGACCACAGCGTAAGTGGTTTCTTTTCTTTTTCTTTTTCTTTTTTTTTCTTCCTCATGATAGTGTAATTAATTCATTCGTCAAATTAACTGTCATTTTAGTTCTTTATTTTTGTCAGGGTTAATTGGTTTAAATATCACGAATTGTATATGAATTTTGATTTTTAACACGGATGTTAAAATAAGCTTCCTTTTTTTTTTGTAATCATAACACCACTTTGAATTTCGGCCAATTAAATTTGACGCGATGCACATGTATACAAGTGTGACATGCATGCGTACAAATTCATCTCTTCAATCTCTACTTAAAAAAATATTCAATCGATTTAGTATTTTACATAATTTTCGTGCATACTTGTAATTGCACTCAATTTAGAACTGATGCTTTGCAAAAAAATAAATTGTAAGTTTGTGTTGTAGAGACGACATTTTAAAGTTCATGCTGAAAATCTGAATTCATGTATAGTTCGTGATGTTTAAGCCAATTAACCTTTTTCTTTTTATTGCTAATCCACTAGAGCATACATGTATATTAATGAAGGATAATTTAGTCTAGTAATAATTTATTATGATTTGTAGTTATTATTTTTATTAACAATTATGTATCACATATTATAATTTAAAAGTGTGATATCGAATCAAGTACAAAATATGAATTTTTATTTTTATTTTTGAACTCGGGACGAGCATGAAGAAATTAACGATATATGTATGTTTAGTTATGTGGTAAGTTACATTGCAGAGACCGTCGAGTATTAAGGTTAGAAAGGTGAGGATCAAGAGCATAAGGGGCACGACGAAGACGGCGGAGGCGATAACGTTGAAATGCAGCGGGAGTAAGCCGTGTGAGGATGTGGAGATTGGCGATGTTGATTTGAAATACGTCGGAAAACATGGCTGTATAATTACTACCAAATGCGCCGACGTTAAACTCCGTTCTGTTGGCAACCATAATCCGCCGGTGTGTGCTATTAACTCTCTTTCTCATCATCATCGTCATTGTGCTTGATTAATTGATTGCCCTTTCTCTAAAAATATTGTTGGACGAGATCTTTTATTATAATCGGTATATTATAATAGGATGTGAATGTATTAATCATGATTTCTAAGTTTATTCTCAATCTTATGATTGCTATATTATTTTTGGTTTGTAATCGTTAGAAATTCTCATTCTTTTAAACATGAGATTAGTTCTCCCTCTCCATGATAGTGTTCTCAATTATCAAAATAATTTTTTTTTATTTTACCAAAAAATGCTTATGTATTTTTTTTTATTGACAAGTGAAATATAATATCTTTATAAAACATTTTATTAAAAAATAAAATTATAATAAATTAATTATTTTTTCTAGGAAACTTAAAAGAAATTAAATTGCAAAACAATATATAAAATTATATAAAAACTCAAAAGTCATCGATCATTTGTAAATATTAACTTGAAAAGTTTAAAAAAATTATGAAAAGACTTCAAAGTTATTTCACAATATTTAATATAAAATATTTCAATTTGAGAAATTTATGAAATTTTTTAATGCTCATTATTTTTATTCATGATTCATATTTTTTTTAAAATTTAAAAAACTTACTATTAATATTATCGAAAAAATATTATATAAAATATACAAATTCACTAATTATTAGTGAAATACTTATTAGAAGGTCTGAATTTTTTCATAAAAAATTGCATAATAGTCAATAATATATTTTTAAAATATAATAATATCTTGTAGGAAGGTTAATTTGTTATTTAAAAATAATTTTAAGCATAATAATTTTAGTAAATTCATATATTTTATTACCAATTACAACCTGTTATAATAAAATCAATTCATAAATATTAATTTAATCAATTCAATCTTATCATTTGTATATATTGACTAAATGAATGACAATATTTATTAAATTCTCATCATAATTAAATTACTAAATTTCTATTCCTATCAGATTCCATTTCGACATCTTCTTCTTATTTCAGCTCTTATTTAAAGTATTAGATCGTTGCCATATCATTTTTTTCCTAAAATTTTCATAATTAATTATAAGAATATGACCTATTTTAAGGTGTTTCTATATATATCACTATTAAATTTAATTCAAAAATATTCTTTTAAATAAAAAAGATTTTTCATTAATAAAAAAATAATTTACAAATAAAGTTTGAAAGGAGATAGAAAAAAAAATCACTACCTTGACCCCTCCTTCTTTCTTCCTCCACCCACTTTCTCTCTCCTCCCTCACCACCATTTCAACAATTTTGGAAACTATTATCTTATTTCATGCAAACTTCCACCGCCGCCACCTAGTCGGCCTTCTTTTTCTTCCGCACCCCTCACTTTCTTCCTCTTCTCCGGCTCACCCTCAGCCGCCCTAGCCCCCTTCTTCGTGCATATTGCCATACTAGGTTCGAAAAAATATTGTGGAGTTGGGGAAGAAAGACAAAAATATTGTGATTGTTCTAGTCCTCTCGCCTTGCGCCGCTACTTCTATTATTTCAAAATGGACATCAAACATTGCTCTTCTTCACTCTATCTTTCTTTTTTTATTAGTTTAAATTGGTTGTTTAATTGAATGGTACAAATGAAAAAGAGTATGGTGTATTGATTCAGACTCAAAGTTGAGTATTTTGTACATGTCTTTTTAGTTGTTTTTAAGTCTTTTTATAGAGTCTAGAGTCTGGTAGGGAGCTAAAGTGAAACGGGGAGGAAGAGACGTAAAAGGATCCAGTATGGACATAAAACGATGCTATCTGCGATGAAGGCGTAAAGGAGGGAGCCGAAGCTTGGAGAGTCTGTTGCAAATTCAACGCGAAAGTTCAGCTCCAATCACTCCAACAACCTGGATCCACGTCAGCAACCGTTCCTAAGCATGGGGGAGTCGTCCGTTGTGAAGAAAAGGTAAAGAAGAGGGAGAAAGATGAAGAGGATAAGGAGAGAGAAGAAGTGGCCGAGAAAACCGCACACCTTGATGGGAGAGTTGAAAGAGTCAAACTTGATCGTGCCCCTGCGTGGGCTGAAATGGGCCGTTTGTGGCAGTTCTAAACTCACTATAAATACTTGCTTGCCATTTTATTTTCGTACACGCACATACATTCAGGCAGGCAGATACAATCTTAGTTAGATCCGTTCTTGTTTTACTATTTTAGTTCTGGATATTCGGCATTACTGTCGGCGATTTGCCCTCAGTCAATGCGCGAATTGTTTTTGCCTTTTGTCTGGAGTTAATCCAGAAGTTAATTCAGTTCATTTTCCTTCATTATGAGTTATTTAATTTTGTTTGCTTTATTTATAAATATGTTTTCTAGTTAAGTAGATAGTGTTCGAGTTGAGTGTGATAAGGATCGAGAGCAATGAATATGCATGAGGCTAATCGGGCATAATACACCTCGAGATGATTCCCAACTTTAACTTGGGAAGAACGATGACACTACAATGGGGAGACTATGTGGTTGACCATTCTTAGTTAAACCATTATTGATGTATGTCAGGGTAGAAGTAAGGGCGACCGAACCCTGATGAGCCACTAAGTGATAAATCAGGTACAGAAGCCTAGAGGACGATGAAGCCCGGAGATTGAAGTATAGGTAGATATGGGCACAATGCCAAAGGGGTCCCATATGTCAGCGTTGGGTTCCTTCGATCAAATACTGCTATCCTTGCAAACCCTTTGCATGACTCTCTTCATTGAGTCATGGATAGTAAGAGACTAAGAGTCACCGACCGTATCGCTCTTAGCGTAAACCATATGAAGAAATTGGGGGGGGGGGGTGTAAGGCGACCGTGCCTGCTCTCTATAACCAAACGGTCTGAACGAGGTATCCATGTGTTTGTGACCGGGATTGCATACATAAGCTCAGTCCGAATTCACACTCGACTTGAACATGTTTTAATTATTATTTGATTTAGTTTACGTTTTAGTTTTGTTTCACATTAAGTTTGCAGGAACGAATTAGTGATAGTAATTCTTCCAAAGTTTCAAAAGGATACGCATTAGGATAGAAGAGTTATCACTCCTCTGGGATGATATCCGCCTTCTGGCACTATACTAGCCGCTGAAGGCACATTCAAACATCTGCCGGGCTTTGTCTATAGGTGTAATTTTACACGCTAAATGACGGCGTGTCATGTATGAAGAAAAATTAATTTATTTTTTAAAAAATGGTGGTGTATTGAGTAAATATATTGTATTTAGAAATTTAATGACGTATATTGCAATACCCAATACCCATATTTTAAAATACATGTTGACAATTTAATCATGGCAAACATTTGTTTGCATCGATGGGCCCCTCTTGGCCTCTTGGGTGGTCCGTTATAGCCGCGGAGTATACCGGATCACCCGTTACATTTCTGATAGAGATATCAAGATATTAGATGTTGATATCATATTTATATTATATTTTAGATTTGATTATATTTTATTATGTTTTTAGATTATGTTATCAATTATGAATTTTATCTAATTTAGGTATCATATTTCTTATCTTCTAAGTTTCTCTTATATTATAAATAGATAGCTGGTCTAAATTGTTATTAGGGAATTTGAAGTTTAAAAGTGTGATATTTGTGAGAATCCACGATATTGTCCTTGTGTTCTTCCGAGTATCTTCAATTTCAACGGATTATGCGATATTGTTTTCTCAAAATCAACGGATTATACACGTTTTATCTCCATCAGTGAATGATGGAGATATCAAGCTAGATATTAGATATTAATATCATATTTACATTATCTTTTAGATTTGATTATATTTTATTATGTATTTAGATTATGTTATCAATTAAGAATTTTATTTAATTTATGTTTCATATTTCTTATCTTCCATGTTTCTCTTATATTATAAATAGATAAGTCTAAATTGTTATTACGAGAGTAAAAATTTAATAAAAATTGTGATATTTACGTGCAATTCGGCATTCTTACGAGAATAAATAATATTGTTATTGTGTTCTTCCATGTATTCTTAGAATCAACAGATTATACACTATATTGTTCTTGTGTTCTTCCAATTATTCTTAGAATCAACGGATTATACACGCATTTATCTTCATCGATTCTTGTGCCAAGCTTTTGTCTTTTTAATAATTTTTTTAAATTTATAATGATTTAATTTAATTTAAATTTTATTTAAGATTTCATTCTTTTCTAATTAAGATATATTAAAAAAATAACTACTTATGACACACATCACGAGCGAGCAGAGGAGATCTTATGTGCAACAGGAGCATCTCACTGTAGCCCATTCGGAGAGGTAGGTCAACGAACCTTGTTCAACAGGAATTCGCTCAAGCAACTTAAAGTACGTCCCACACCTTAATTTTTTTGATAATTTTTAATCATTGCTGCTCGTTTTTCCTTCTTGTTTATTGCTTTTCGATTATCGTTTCATTATTATTTACTGATTTGGGAACTCTGTTATGATATGAATTGCGGATTGAGCATCCACACTAAAAATTATTATTTTTTATTCCTTTTCTTCTTTAATTTTGATTTCTGGTACTCTATTTTATTTTTACACTTGTTAATTATGATCAATCATATCCGATTAGAGCATATAATTATTTTTTTTAGAAAATAATCAATCATTAATTAAAAATAAAAATTAAATGATGAGAATTTCCTTCCAAATCCGTCCTAGATCATGTACGAAACTTCTAACCTGGTGTTATTACTTTGAAATTAAACCATTTATGCCGTTAATTATAGTTTACCTTATGTCGTCGTAATTATGTGTGTGCTTGTTCTAATTTGATTTACACGAGCTCGTTATGCTGGCTGATCAAAATCTTATTACGCTACTACATTTTAATTAAACAAAAAAGGATATCCATACAAATATGAAAGTATACATATACACACATACATACATGCAAAACATAACAAAACAGAAGGCGACTAAGGAGCCCTTACAACATAGGAGCTGAGAAAGCAAAAAAATAGCCTTTGACATTACTGCTGTCTGGTAACTTGAATCCTCACAACTCTTGTTGCTCCACGTCTTCTCTTCCTGCGCTGCTGGCGGCGGTCGAATATCTTCTCAAAAACATCCTCAACTTTCTCAAAGTATTTATCCCTGAAGCTTCGGCAACATAAAAGCACCCAAATAATGCTTCCTAAGCCCACGACATACCCCAGAGCAGCAAATACATAGTGCCACTCAATCTCCGTCTCTTCATTCCCGAGTTTGGGTGGTGGTGAATCAGAATCAGAATCAGAAGTGTTTGTGCAGCTAATGTTGAGAGGGAGACCACATAATGCCGCATTTCCTTGGAAGAAATCAGCTGGAAATGTTTGAATTTGAGAGCCAACCGGAATCTTTCCCACCAGCTTGTTGTGGGACAGATTCATCACCTGAAGGAATGTGAGCCTGCAATCTCCTTCGGTATCTCCCCTGTTAACTGGTTCACTGAGGGGTCCAGTGATTCAAGCAGCATCAAGTTACTGAATGATTCCGGGATTGGTCCAGTGAGACTATTGTGGGATAGGTTGAGAAGATGGAGTGCGTTCAGCTCACCAATTACGTTGGGGATATCTCCTTTGAAATTATTGCAAGAGAAATCAATGGATGTAAATTCTTGCCAAATCTTCACAAGCTTCAGATGTAGCCCTTTGATGTTCAAGATCACCTCATCCCTATAGTAATAGCTAACATCATTACCTCTAACGCCCAGGATGTTGCGCCATGAATTGGCAACACTATCTTGCACCATCAGTTTCCAGCCTGAGAAGCTGAGTGGGTTTAGATAGCCAGTGAGATTATTGGAAGCTATGTCGATGATTTGAATATTCGGCCAGCTCTTGTTACATCTGATCTCTCCATGGAATCTGTTGGAACGCAACACGAGGACTCGCATGCTGGATGGCAGCGTGCATGGGAAAACATCATCTATGAGGTTGGTTCCCACATTCATCACTTGTAAGGAATTGCAGTTTGCCAGGGAAAGTGGAATATTCCCAACCAAATTGTTATTGCTAAGATCCAGAGTTTGTAGGCTGTAACTGGGAGAAAATTTATCCGGGATACGACCACCGATGTTGTTTTTCCACAGATTGAGCACTTGAAGACCCTTCTTAATGTTGTATCTCTCCAGATTGAGCCCTTGAAGACCATTAATCTCAATGTTTGCCAACAGACAAGGGGGTATACTACCACTCAAGTTATTGAAAGACAAATCAAGAACTTGAAGGTTTGTAGAATTGCATATGAAGTTTGGAATTGATCCAGAAAGGCTATTATTTGCAAGTGATAAGAAAACAAGACCAGGAATGAAGAGGTTCCCATCATTTGAAATTGATTTGTTAAAATAATTATTCGAGTAATCTATGTGGAGATTGACCCATTGCCCTTTTATCCCTCACGGCCCATTACCCCTATTTCTTTTATGGCCCAAGTTGGTGGTCCAGTTACTGATTAACCTAAATTACTATATATGATTCCTTAACCTTACTTTTCCTAATCTGATCACTCCCTCTCTCTACTTAACCTCTCGCGCCCCTTCATCTCCCGTAAGCCCTACCTCTGATCTCTTCACTGATTAAGCTCTGTAAAGTTTTCTTCTCCGTTCTTTGGCCGGAATCCTGTACCTTGGATCCCTGAGTGGCCGTGTTGTGAGATTGAGTGTGAGCTCTACCCATGAGAGTGACTTAGAGGGCTTCAAAGCCTCCATTCCCACTGTCCAACACCCTTTGTGTCTTGAGTCTGTGTCGCTGGAAGTTGCAATGCCCCATGACAGGAAGATCTGAGCCGAGTGTCTTTAAGACACAATTTTTCTTCCATCTTCAACTCTCTGTTTTGATTTATTACTTTACTTCTTCTGCTCTTCATTTTATTTGCTTCTGTTGTGACTATTGTGAGATTCGGCAAGTTCTAACTATATTTGTGCTACAGATAACATCTCTTGTGTTCAAAGCCCTAGTCTGTGAAGAAATCACACTCTGAGACTACCCATCGGCTAATCACTCAAGAAAGCGTATACCTAGCTACTTGAGTAGCTGTGAGGTGAACAGAAGAGATTGGGAACCAAGTGGTGAACCCCGGCTAGGCTTGATACCCAACAGTGGTATCAGAGCCACGGGGACCTAGCCAGGGGCACCCTCCAATCTCCATTTAAGAGTGGTAAAAGAGTGGAGGAAGAGAAAAAAATGCCATTGCAAAGAGGATGATGCCGCTGCATGAACTTGAGGGAGACTTTAAAGCTGCAGTGGGAAGGGAAGACTTGCGCAGTTCACTTCAAAATTCTTACGTCCGAATTCAAATTAAGTATATTAAATGGCATCTTTATAAATGGTAAATTCAACAAGTAGGCTTTCCGTCACAATCACATCTTTAGGGCGGAAATTCTTCGACACAGTAACTTGTTTAATTGACTCATTGCCCTATTCATTTATAATATTTTTTATTTATATTGTATATGAAATACTTAACAATTTAGCATTCTTATTAAATTTATAATAAACTAACTCATACATAAAATGATTTTTATAAAATAATATACTCTATTTTTTATTTTATTTTTGAGAAAATATAGTCTAATGTTATTAGATATACAATCATAGTTGACATATTTTAAAAGGTAGTTACACTTTGATACACAAACTTGATGAATTTTCACTTTAATCCTAAAATTTTAAAAAATACATATTAACACCTAATGTTTGCACAAATTTACACCTAATTAATGAAACATTAGTTATTGTTACAATCTTTGTGTTCACATATATTTTTCAAAAATTTTTAGCCGTGATTGTTTGAAATTAAGTTTTAATTTGTAAAGATTTGTAACAAATGCTAATAACAAAGTGAAATGTTGCCTAATTAATTATAATATAATATTTGGTTGTATATAGCAGTTTATTAATTATTTACATAATTATTTGAACTATATTATATTATATAATTATAATAAAATATCAATGTATATGCATATGCATGCCTGTATTCGATTAATTATTTCTTTTATCAATTGTCCATTCAACTCATATAATTAACCATCCCGTTCCAACAATTAGATGCATAATTTGTCAAAATTTCTTCTGCTTGCTGTGTTTTATCAAATAAAACCTGCAGTAGACCTAACGGCAACATTTTCTTTTTGGTCTGCGAAATCATTAGTAGACATTCTTTTGGGAATTCATAAAAGATTCAGTTACCCGTGTGAACGCCACTCCACTAGATAAAGTTGTAGGCATACAGCTAAATATAGCAAGTCCTGTATAAACCACAAGTCTTGACACATCAAATAGAAAACAGCTCATTTTCTGGTTTTGGATACAACAAGAGGACTCATACAATGCCAAGGCAAAACAGAGAGCATAGTTTCCAAACCTGTCACAAATTCTTGTGGCTGGAACTTCAGCATTAATATGATCTTTGAGAATAAAAGCCTGCATTATAAGGAAAAGTAGGAAGTGAGTCCTCTCCCCTATGGAATTTGAGAGGTATCTATGGAAGAAATGTTCAACTCATTGAAATTCGTAAAGAAATAATAGAAAAATAACAACCTCACAGTTCTCACAAAGGATGCAACAAGATTTTCAGAACACGAAAAGATGTAGGACTTTGAGCTGTTAACCAAGTTAACTTCCACTCAGAGTACCATATTATATTAAAACAAATCATCGTGTATATACTAAATGTACCTTGGAATTGAGCAACCAGATGGCTTCCACCTCCACTTCTCTTAGTCTGAGTCGGGCCGTCCGTTTTTCCCGCAGGTGATGGCGGAGCTGAGGTAAGGGCAGTTGGCACCATAGAGAGGGTAAGTTTGATCAAGAATCCATTTTCCTTTGGTGAGATCACAGGTTTGAAGTGATGGTTGCTTGTTGTGGAACATGTTGATTTCGTCATCTTTGTCGTCTAGCCAGTTTAATTCCTCTTGATTATAACTTCAGGAATCAACATGGTTGAAGCAGAAGAAAGCAACTAAGATGATGAGAAATGTCTGTTTCTTGATGTGGAATTGAACCATTTTCATTTGGATGAAATGTTTGCTGGTATGAATTGATATTGAGATAAATTCATCATTTTGCATCTATGCTAAAAGCACTTGCTAAAGTTGATGTGACCCGGGACTAAATGACACAACGAGACACAAAAGACGCGGAAGCTAGGAAAGAAATTACGTCGATTACGAAAGGATTCTATACTCGAATAACCAGACGACTAAGACTCAATTAAAATACCTAGACAATATCACACAAAATAACACAATATCCAACAAAGATGGGCTGTTTTGGGACGGTAATATGGACGGCTAGGATGATGATGATCGATGGTGATGAATAGGTTTAGAAGGGCTAGAGTAGATAGGGTATGATAGAGTAGAATCAGATTTACAGATTAAACGAGATGAACACGATCTTGAACTCGAAGATGGCTGGACTTGGATCGGACGTTGGTGGCTTGTGAATGAAGATGAACGGCGGTGATGATGGTGTTAAGTCGATGTGAATTACAACCCGAAAGTTGCCTTGAATCTCGAACGTACACAAGGCCAAATTCTTTAAGTTGCTCTTCGATAGCGAGTCTCCGACGATCCCTCGAACGTGGACGGCGAATTCCCTTTGTAAAACTTAGAGTTGCTAAATCTAAGAGTATGAATTTAAATGATCTAAACTCACAAAGATGTAAATGGGGTTGAGACAATATTGAAGCAAAGCTTTAATTATCAAATATGGTCTAAAGTAACAATGAAATATGGATCCACTATTTATAATAGTAGGATCGAAATTCCTAAGGCTAAGGGACGAAAATTATAGTCCAAATTAGACTAGAATTGGACTTTGACTACTTCCTAAACTAGAATTCTATTTAAGGTAGATTTTGTAGATCTTGCCTTATCTAAAAATCTAGTCAAAATTCTATCTAAAATAACCGAAAATCCTAACTAAAAATCTGCCAAAAATCGTCCATACCATAGTATTAATTAAATAAATAAAATACTATAGTCTAATAAATCAATCCCCTTAATTGGATCATCAAGGGCCGATTATTTTGGGCTTTTCCACCATGCATGCTTAACTTGGGCTGAATAACAAGTATACACATCTAGCCCAACAAAAGCACACGCATGCCTCCTTCTTCATGCACACACGTTCACATCTTGATCTCCATCTTCAAATGTCAACAATGTCATCATCTTCAAGCTTCCTTACACTCCGTCTTCAACTTCGAACTTTTTGCGAATTGTAGCTTGCAAATATTCTTGCAACTTCTTAGCTCGTAGTCTTGTGACGGGTCCTTTGAATTGCAACTCTTCATTGACGTCATCATTGCTATGGATGTCCTCATCAAAAGTTGACAAGATAAGTTCTCTTTTTTTTTCCCTTCAATTAGGTGAAATTTTAGATTAGAGTACCGTCTTAATTTTAATTTTATGATGATGATCTCTTCGTTCCAATTTAATTTATTTACTTTTTGACGCAAACTGAGTATACGCAGATTTTTGGGAAAAAAAATGTAGATTATATATTATATAGTTTTGGAAATAATTTTTTCGTCTTCTACTTTTCCTCTTTTTTCTTTGTTGGTGTTTCTTGGATTGTTGAAATTTGTATTTTTTTTTTCATCAATTGTTTGAGAAGATGCCGTCGTGGGTGTAAGCGCAAAGGAGATTATTGAACAACTTTAGCATTTTTTTTTAATTAGTGATATTTTTTATTTGTAAATAATGACACTTTTCTTTGCTTTTAGTGATACTTTTCTTTGTAATTAGTGATACATTTCTCATTTATTATCTGCATTATAATTGTACTTTTGTTTGTAAATAGTGGTATTTTTCTCCATGATAACTGTTATTTATGTTTTGCATTTTAATTATTTAATGATTTTTGTTTCTTGTGTTGTTTTGATTGGAGAACGAGTTTCTAATGGCGCTCATATTACCCTCATTCAATAAAATTAAATTGTGGTTCAAATACAAGAAAAGTATCATGCTCATGCATATAACTTTAAATTATCATATGTCATATGGAAAAATATCACATGTCATATAGAAAAGTATCATTTGAATTTATTACTCCGTATTTTTATTTTTGATGAGATTGGGTAGACTGCAAATGGGTTGGATGGGGCCATCTGTCAAAGTGGCTCATCAGACGCGGGTGGACAGGAGTTCACCTTTTACACAATTATGTTGAGACAAGATATATAAATTATTTAAGGGTGATTCTATTCACAACCCCCATTTTACTCTTTACAACCCCCTAAATTAATTAAAATATAAATATATATTTTTTAGACTTTTTTACCCCTACAACCCCCAACTAATTTAAAGTATAGCAAAATAAAATTTAACCTCCAAAAATATAGCAAAATAAAATACAACCCCCAACTAATTAAAGTAGAGCAAAAATAAAATACAACCCTCAATATGTAGCCTCAACTATTCAAAATCTATAATAAAATAAAACCGTCTAAAAACATTAGACAATTATTAGTTGAGGCTCAACGAATTCTTTATAGGATAAAATTATTTCAAGTATAGCAGACCTTTATTTTTTCAAGATGTCACCAATAATCATCATGAGGATTTTTTTTTTTTTTTCGAGAAAAACTTCACACACAAATTGTGTGATAGTATTAAGCTTATATATTATACACCAGGAAAATAATTGTCCCAGCCTAGTTACATGTCAAAAATTTGCCTAGAGATCAACAGTTCCTAATGTATCGATTTAGCTGAACTCCAAATATTCTAAAGGAAGATGACAAAAATGCAGCAAAGCCATGGTTGAATACAGTAGAACTAATAAGTAACAGTTCCTAATGTATCCGATTGCTTTCCATTAACAGTTGTAGGCAGCCCTCCAATTTACCCAACTTAAACAAACAAAGAAATGCAACATTGTTTTTGCCATGCTCTTTGGCTAGAGCGGCAAGGTCACTAATTCCGTCAGCATTGCCTAAAGAGGAATAGAGTAGCAACAAACCACTCAGGCCAGCTTGCTTCAATCTTCAATTATCATGAGGATTTTCAAGACACTAATTATTTTGTACATGGATTTCTAGTTTGAGTCACGCTGCATACAAACTATTTCTTTCATACACAAAACATCACACCATATAAATTAAAAAAATACAGTTCTCGAAAGCCTAACTCACCATAAGAATCATATAATTTTGAAATAAAATAATTTCAGTATTGTTCAAATGAATGTTTAAAGTCAAGAAAAGTATAGCAAAATTCTTGGAAAATGACAATCACTTTGTTTACCACAAAGATGTAAATGGGGTTGAGACAATATTGAAGCAAAGCTTTAATTATCAAATATGGTCTAAAGTAACAATGAAATATGGATCCACTATTTATAATAGTAGGATCGAAATTCCTAAGGCTGAGGGACGAAAATTATAGTCCAAATTAGACTAGAATTGGACTTTGACTACTTCCTAAACTAGAATTCTATTTAAGGTAGATTTTGTAGATCTTGCCTTATCTAAAAATCTAGTCAAAATTCTATCTAAAATAACCAAAAATCCTAACTAAAAATCTGCCAAAAATCGTCCATACCATAGTATTAATTAAATAAATAAAATACTATAGTCTAATAAATCAATCCCCTTAATTGGATCATCAAGGGCCGATTATTTTGGGCTTTTCCACCATGCATGCTTAACTTGGGCTGAATAGCAAGTATACACATCTAGCCCAACAAAAGCACACGCATGCCTCCTTCTTCATGCGCACACGTTCACATCTTGATCTCCATCTTCAAATGTCAACAATGTCATCATCTTCAAGCTTCCTTACACTCCGTCTTCAACTTCGAACTTCTTGCGAATTGTAGCTTGCAAATATTCTTGCAACTTCTTAGCTCGTAGTCTTGTGACGGGTCTTTTGAATTGAAACTCTTCATTGACGTCATCATTGCTATGGATGTCCTCATCATTCCCCCCTGCTGAAGAGAATTCGTCCTCGAATTTGAAGTCTCATCTTGGTCGAACTCATCTGCAGAAAAAGGAGACAAATCAGCAACATTAAACGTAGAAGAACACTTGTACTCACCAGGGAGATCAATGCGGTATGCATTATCATTAACACGGCTCAAAACAGTGAATGGGCCATCTCCACGGGGCGACAACTTCGACTTCCTCAAGTTAGGGAATCGGCCTGGACTCAAATGGATCCAAACACGATCTCTGGGCTGGAATACAATGTGTTTGCGCCTCGTGTTGCGTGCTGCGGCGGTTTGAGCGCCTTTGTGCTCGATCCGGGCACGAACTTTCTCATGCATCTCTCGAATAAAATCACCTCTCTTCATACCTTTAACACTCGTTAGATGCTCAACGGGTAAAGGAATCAAATCAGTAGGAGTTAACGGATTAAAACCATAAACTACCTCAAATGGAGACATGTTAGTAAAAGAATGAATAACACGATTGTAAGCAAATTCAGCATATGGTAAACACTCTTCCCATGACTTCAAATTGTTCTTAATTAGAGACCTAAGTAAAGCTCCTAATGTACGATTCACAACCTCAGTTTGACCATCGGTTTGTGGATGACATGCAGTAGAAAACAATAACTTAGTACCTAATTTTCCCCACAAAACACGCCAAAAATGTCCTAAAAACTTAGAATCCCTATCACTAACAATAGTACGAGGAATTCCATGCAATCTAACAACATGCATAAAGAACAAGTTGGCAATATGCACAGCATCATCGATTTTTCTACATGCAATGAAATGAGCCATTTTAGAGAACCGATCAACTACAACAAACACCGAATCTTTACCCGACCTAGACCTAGGTAATCCCAAGATGAAATCCATAGAAATATCAATACAAGGGGCTGTAGGTGCGGGTAATGGCGTGTAAAGGCCGAATGGGTGTGAAGTGGACTTGGCTTGACGATAAGTAATGCAACGACTACACACATTCTCTACATCCCTACGCATATGCGGTCAATAAAAGTGTTCATGCAGCAAGTTCAATGTCTTATGTACACCAAAGTGACCCATCAAACCTCCCGCATGCGATTCTAAGACAAGTAGCTCACACATAGAACAAATAGGAATGCATAACTTAGACTCCTTGAACAAAAACTCATCATGCACATAATATCCATCAATAGCTCTAGATTTCGACACACATGAAGCATAAATGGGGCTGAAATAAGCGTCCTCAACATAAAGAGACTTAATGGACTCGAAACTAAGCATCTTAGCATGCATTAAGTTCAGAAGTGCGTACCTTCGAGACAATGCGTCCGCGACGACGTTCTCTTCACATTTCTTGTACTTGATCACGTATGGGAAGGACTCGATGAATTCCAACCATCTTGCATGTCTCTTGTTCAAGTTTTGCTGTTCTTTGAGGTGCTTTAAGCTCTCGTGGTCCGTATGAATCACAAACTCCTTGGGCCACAGATAGTGCTGCCATGTATCCAATGCACGCTTCAAAGCATAAAGTTCCTTGTCGTACATAGAATATCTCAACTGGCGCCACTAAGCTTCTCACTGAAGTAGGCGACGGGCCTGCGATCCTGCATCAAAACTGCACCAATACCTATGCTCGAAGCATCACACTCGATCTCAAAAGTCTTAGTAAAATCAGGTAAACGAAGAATAGGAGCAGAACATAACAAAGATTTCAAAGTAGTAAATGCATGCTCTTGTTGTTTACCCCACTCAAATTTCCGATCCTTCTTACTTAGCTCAGTAAGAGGGGCGGCTATACTAGAGAAATCCCGTACAAAACGACGGTAAAACCTAGTTAGTCCATGAAAGGACCGAACCTCAGAGGCGTTTTTCGGGGTTGGCCATTCCTTAATCGCCTTGATTTTGGAACGGTCTACCTCAATACCTCGTGAACTGACGACAAAGCCTAGAAAAACGACTTCATCTATGCAAAAGGAACACTTAGACAAATTTCCATACAACTTTGTATCACGCAAAAGCATAAAAACACGCCTAAGGTGCTCTAGGTGCGCCTGTGCACTATGACTGTAAATCAGGATATCATCAAAGTAAACAACTACAAATTTACCAATCACATCACGCAAAACATGGTTCATTAACCTCATAAACGTGCTCGGTGCATTAGTGAGACCAAAAGGCATAACTAACCACTCATATAAACCATGCTTTGTTTTAAACGCAGTTTTCCATTCATCCCCTTCATGCATTCTAACTTGAAAATAACCAGATCTTGTAGTGCCCCGTAAATTTATTTATTAATTTGTGCTACCTTAATTATTATTTTGAGCATGCTATTAATTGTTAAGTCCTATAAGTCGCGCCTATAGTAAAAATAGTAACGTATGTGGATCATGGTCGTAAATGCATTTTATTTTATTTTAGAAAAGGGCCACAGTTTTCTCATAATGAGACATTATTTTTTAGCCCAAAGTTTTGTATTCCCTAGCCCAAATCACAAGCCCATTGAGAATAGGGCACAAGTTCGTCTCATGCTTCACAGCAAAGGAAATATTTTGACTTGAGATTTTTTCCAGAATTACTACACATAATTCCAGCCAAGAACCCCATAATCATGGGGAGAAATCACTCTTGATATCCTTCCATCCATATAGATACCAATTTCAGTAGTATAAATAGATGTTTTCCCCCACCATTCCTCCACACACAGCAAAACAGAAAAAAATAGTAGTAGAAAAGAAAATTTTATCCTCCTCCATCTATTGCCTGTTCTCCATTTTCGAAGGTACCGTCCTTAAATTCTTGCAAAATAAAACCATGAGATTATCTTGCCATCTTCCTGCATCTACGTGTTCTTCTGAAAGAAATAAATAAAGTTTTAGATCTAATGTTTGAAAAGCTGCAGTATCTATATGTGTATATCTATATATATATTGGTTGTATTTAACTTGGAGGACATGATTTGAAAGCTTCCTCAACTTTCTTCTCGTGGGACCCAGTAAATAAAAGTAAAGCAATGACTTTTGTCTTCATTATGCCCACTTGTCACACACACACACAACTTACGGATAGTTGTAGAGTTTCAAATGCTTTTCTCTCTCTATATGTATACACACATATATATATATATATATAAAAGTTTTCTCTCACCATCACTTTTATCTATATATATATATATGTATAAATAAACGTGTATGTATATATATGTATATGTGTTCATGTTTTATTTTTTATGTTAGCACACACATTTACATCACTATATTTTTATATATGAATATGTTATATCTTTTACACATGCATATATATATGTATATATATATATTATGCAAGTATAATTTCATAGATATTAGTTGTATATATATATATATTAAATGCACTTCGTGTAAGCAATTTTATTTAAAGCTGTGATATTTTAAGCATTAAAGTTATTTGCATATTATTAATTAAATTATTAATATGCTAGGCGGCGCGCGTGGACATAATTAATTTGACAAGTCAAGGTTAAGGTGGGGATTATATGTTAATATATTGTTATCTCTTCTATATTTTGGTACAAGTTATGTGAAAATGCAGTGCCGAGTCCTCCAGACTATAAAGTACCGAGTCTTCGAGACTATAAAGTACGGAGTCCTTTGGACTATAAAGTACCGAGCCTAATGGCTGAATCAGAAATACAGATTACAGGATTTGGTCTACGGCCAAAGATTTCATTCATATATTTCTTGTTAGATTTATAGTTTTGATAACAGAAATTTTCCCCACTGAGTTAGAAGAACTCACCCCAAATCTTTTACCCTTTTCAGGAAATGGCTCGGGCGATGTGTGACGAGCAAGATGCGATGGCGATGGTCTATTAGTTGGATAAATAAAATTCAAAAATAAATTATGAGACATTTGTTTAATTTTCCGTATTTTCCGTTTTTCTTTCATTTGCATTAAAACTATGATGTTTCATTTATGTCTTTTGATGACATTATTGGGATCCCGATTTTAGGGAAGTTAATTAATGATTAAAGTAATGTTTCTTTAATTTATGAGTATAAATTTTTGGGGCGTTACAGATCTTAAATCTATCTTAGAAAACACATTAGAACCACTTAATTCATCTAGCATATCATCAAGTCTAGGGATAGAAAATATGTACTTAATCGTTATTTTGTTGATGGCGCGGCAATCCATGCACATCCTCCATTCGTTGTTCTTCTTTGGCACTAGGATGACTGGAACTGCACAAGGGCTCATCGACTCTTGGATTTGCTTCTTCTCCAACAGCTCCTTCACTTGGCGGTCGATCTCCTTCGTCTCCTCGGGGGACGTGCGGTACGCCGGTCTATTGGGTAAGACTGCGCCGGGTACGAAGTCGATCTGGTGCTCGATCCCACGAACTGGAGGTAATCCACTTGGAATCTCTTCCGGGAACACGTCCGCGAACTCCTCCATAAGGGGCTGCACATCACAAGGTAAAGAAACACTATTAGTAGCACTGTCCTTATAAGATAAAAGAACGAAAGGTAAACCTGCTTTTAGTGCTTTCTCTACGCCTTTAACTGAGATGAACAAAGACCGATTTTGTTCAACTTTGGGGGCTGATCCGGATGGCTTGCCATGAACTAAGGCATCTTTAGAAGCCTTCGAAGGTGCTGCATTGTTCGAACTTGAAGAAGAATTCGGCTGGGAAGTCTCGGCCGAATCCCGGCCGTTCACGGCGGCGGTCCGGGTGGCGGCTGCGGCTTGCTTTGCCCGTTCTTGTTTAAATCTCTCTTGCATCCTCTCTTGATCCTCTGCAACAGCTTTAGGAGCGAGTGGCTTGAGCACAGTAGTTCGGCCATCCATGGTGATCGAATAGGTGTTGGCCAAACCATCGTGAACTGCTTTTCTGTCGAATTGCCACGGTCTTCCTAAAAGAATGTGGGCTGCCTCCATAGGAATAACATCACAAAGAATAGTGTCATAATAACGACCTTTAGTAAATAAAATGTGTACCTGACCTGTAATTCTGATGGAACCACGATCAGTGAGTCATTGCAGCTTGTATGGCTTTGGATGCTTTGTTGTGGTAAGGGCGAGTTTATCAACGGCGTATTGACTGATTGCGTTGATTACACTCCCATTGTCTATGATCATCGCACAAGTCTGATCCTTGATTGCAACGCGTGTGTAGAATATGTTCTCACGCTGTGATTGCTCTTCGTCTTCACGATTGATGTTCAGACTGCGAATAGACACTAAACTGACATGAGGTAATTCATCCTCATCTTCATCGACTTCAGGGACTTCGACGGCATCAGGTGCGGCGGCCTGGGGCTTCTCTTCGTCTTCACTGGCTGATTCAAGCCCGTTTTGTTCATTGAGAAACAAAACACGACGGTTCGGGCACTGATTCTGAAAATGGCCCCAACCTTGGCATTTATGACACTAGATGTCACGGGCTCGATTAGGGGCTGCATTTGGCATCGTATTGGGCTAATTGGGCCATTGGAATGGGGGCCTTGGGTTCGACGTCGGTGTAGACTCGGGTCTACGGCTGGACTGCGGTGTAGAACGGTCGAAACGCCGTTCAGGTGGTCCGGATTGACCTCGGGGTCGTGTGGACTCAGAAGAAGGTGTAGAAGGTGGTGTGGAATGTGTACCTTTGTTCCAAGAATGTCTAATGGCGGCGGCACTATGGTGAGAACGGCGGCGGCCTTCTCGCAGTTGTTTCTCCACAATCGATGCGTACTGCACCATCCTTTCTACACTGGTGAAGTCCTTCAACTCGACTTCACAAGCAATGTCGGGATTCATGCCTTCAATGTACCTAATGATGGTAGCATTTAAGGTCTCCTCCTTCCCGACTCGGTTCAAGGCTGTCTCAGCTCTACGTAAAAATTAAAGATAAATATAATAATTTTACAATTTTGTATAATGTGTTAAAAAGGAAAAATTAAATTTAATAATAGGTTATACCTGTTCGTTGTCAAATTTCCAAAATGCATTATTTTATTTGTCCAAGCTGCCACAAATCTCTCTTTATACGGTGTCAACCATGTATCATTGACATATCTTAGAACTCCAGGGTAACTCTTGTAACTATTTTCCATAAACTTCAAATTTTGAGCATAGTCATTCTCAGTTGAAGAGAACATTAGCACACTCCAAAGTGACATGAAAGCATCGCATTTCTCTTTACACGCAAACAACTTCTTTGAATTGGCAAGCACATTTTTCGTAATATGAAATCTACACAAAAGATTTATTGTGCTAGGAAAAACTCTTTTGATAGAGTTTATCAATGCCAAGTCTCTGTCAGTTACAATTACTTGAGGTAATATATTTGGTATCATTAAACTTTTCAACTTCTCTATTGCCCATGTGTAATTATCTTCACGTTCGGTCTCCATATAGACAAATGCTACAGAAAAAGTGAGCTCCGTACAAGTAACACCAACTATCTCAAGCAATGGAAGGCCGTATCTGTTAGTCTTGTAAGTACAATCCATAATCAACACAGAGGGAAACATGTGCAAAATATTAATAGATAAAGGATGTGCCCAAAATAAGTCTCTAACACACTCTGTCAAATCATTGCTTCTATGCCATTCCACGTAGTTACACTCATTCAACCTTTTCATAAGTTGTTACATTTGTGATCTACCGGCTTTCTCAACAATTCGATGCTTATGACGAGCATTGTATATTGTCTTTATAGTAGTTGTATTACTTGTATTTTTTTCTTTTATGGTCATAAGAATGTTTCTTGGCCTGATCATATTATCCGTCATGTCAAAAAGCATAGTCTCTTCTTCCTTGTTTAATCTTCCAATAAATGAATGTCCCTCAAACTGCTTTGTAGGTGGATGATTATGAAATCCACATGTAACTTTCACAAGCCACTCATCATCCTTTTCTAATTTCACCCCTTGTAGCATAAATCGACAACCAATTTTTTTTGTCCCTGTTGCCCTACGAGACATTGGGTCCATGCTATTCTTGGCCTTATGAGACCTGTAACTTCCACCACGCTCACAACCAAGTCGCAATCTGGCTTTCCTTCCACCATTTCGAGACTGAGATGCTACGATTACAATAACATAACCTAATTTTTTTCCAGTCTCCCGTGCCCATGCAACTAAATCATCCTTACTACTAAAAACCTATAATATAAATTTCATTAAATATATACACTATGAATTAACTTGCAAATATAATTAATACATCTTAATAAACTTATGACTTACCTTATTGGTACAAAAGGCATTAAGTGGATCCAATGAACTAATTTGGTCTTCTATCTTCAGCTGTTAAATAAATTATTATTAGAGAGAATCAAGTAAATTGTGAGTTTGAAGTATGGGTAGATTTGGAAGTAAAATATGTTTAAACTCTAAAATGACACTTAATTTGCCTAAGATAGTTGTTATACAATGACAACTAATAAAAAAAGGGAGTACACACATGCAATAGCAACGGTAATTTTTTTTTTTTTTTTGCATAACCATGATTATTGGCACAAGTAACAAACTTTTATGCATAATTACATGATGAAGATATTATAGTGCAGCATTACGACTCAAGAACTTAAATTGGGAAAAATGCATCCAAATTTTTCAGATATCAATTCTAAATAACATTGATTGTGAAGATCATGCTTATAGAATAGCTTGGACTAGGCAAACAACTGCCAGAAAGTAAGATTTACAATATCAAGTGAAAAAAAAAATCAAAATAGCATAGACATGTATCACTATCAACTTTTCTGTAGAAACAATTTTAAAAAATAATTTTTAGCACTTCTTTTATTGAAAACTAGATTATTAAAGCTTTCAAATGGTATAGAACTTGAACCATAAAATTACACTAAAAGCAGTTTAATTTTGTAAAATAAATGAAAAAAAAATTGATTAATATTACCTGGAACTTGTCATTGACTTCTCCTTCACAATCTTTATACTCTTTACTTTCGTTTTCTCCATCAAATTCTCCATTCTTTTCATGCTCTATCATATTCATGGCTCGATAGTGTATGATGAAAGAGGTTCTGCAATGTGATTTTTTCTTTAAAGGATTATACCTATCATTCTCTTTTTTTTTCCCTTTCTCTGTTCTTTGTTTTCTTTTCTTTTTTATTCGCCGTTTTCTCTTTCTTTCTTTTTTTTTCCTTTCGTCTGTTTTTTTCTCTTGCCTATGGATTACTGGAGATCTTTTCCTTTCCTAGTCTATTTGATATTCTTTAATTTCTTATATGGATTAATGTTTGAGTTTTTATTTTATTTTTTTGTTTCCTTTTATATTGTTTAAGATGGGGGCTATATATTTGAGGGGGGTTGTATTTTAATTTAGTTAGGGTTTTAAGATAGTAGGGGGGTTGTGAGGATAAAAAAATCTAAAAAATATGAATTTATATTTCAATTAATTTAAAGGGTTATAAAGAGAAAATTGGGGGTTGTAAATAGAATCACCCATATATATATATATATATATATATGTTCTTGATTGATCATCTTTTTTTTTTAAACAATGATTGATCACTTTCTTGTGTTTGTGAACTTGTGATGTTATATGACCGACACAAACAAATTAACTTTTTGAAAAAATTAGTTTCGATCGATGTCACAAAACTCTCAAAGAATATTCCACGATTATATTTATATTAATAGGGAAAAAAAATGAATATATACCAACCAAAATATGACCGCCTCTCTTGATCAAGATAATTCAACCTAAAATTCATACATATCATCTAATCATGTGATAAATTGAAAATTTCCTAGGAATTTGTGCATAATGTTTCTAAAACGTGTATAATAAAATCTGATTTTGAAGATAGCAGGGGGGTTTTGAATGGTGGAGGCTCCATATTGAGGGTTGTATTTTATTTTTGCTCTATTTTAATTAGTTGGGGGTTGTATTTTATTTTGCTATACTTTTGGAGGTTAAATTTTATTTTGCTATACTTGAAATTAGTTGGGGGTTATAGGGGTAAAAAAGTCTAAAAAATATATATTTATATTTTAATTAATTTAGGAGGTTGTAAAGAGTAAAATGGGGGTTGTGAATAGAATTACCCATTATTTAATGACCTGCAGAAATAACCAAATAAAATAACGAAAAAAAAAACTATTTTAATAGATCCAAAAAGTACGCTCCTAAAGAAGACAAATAAAAGTTAACAAATTTAAACACCACTGCAACATTTTATGAACTTTAAAGCCGAGATGAAGCTCAAATTCGAAAGAAGTAATAGAAAACTTTAAGAAAAAAAAAAGATAGAAACAACTCAAGCACAATTGCTCAAAATTCAAGACAGGAAAAAAGAACGAAAAAGAAGTAAACAAGTAAGAAAGAAAAATGGTGATGAACTCGTGCAAGATTATTCATTGAAACGTTTAGTGCCGAAATGAATGTCAATCTTGTCAATTCCCATGGGATTTCTCCGTCCAATTTGTTTGCTGACAAGTCCAACGATTCAAGAGCGCTCATATTTCCAAGAGATGTAGGTATGTTTCCGATGAGATTATTGTTGGAAAAATTCAAATATTTCAAAGAAACAAGATTTCCTAAGGAATCCGGAATACTTCCAGAAAATCTGTTGGAAGATAAGTCGATAGTTGTTAAGGCTGTCAGCAGTCTCTCCAACAATTGATCCGAACCTTTGAAAGTGATTACCAAGTCTATAAAAAATGATAGAATGTCTGATGTATCATTATTCACGTTTATCATAGCTATGAAATTCTTGAAATATCTTTCAGGTAGAGGGCCGGTAAATGAATTCCGAGATATATCAAAAACTTGTAGTTTGGGAAATGGAAGCTTATTAGTCATTGAAGGCAGCGACATGGTGCCATTAAACTTGTTAGGCCTTAATACCAACGCTCGAAGTTGAGGAAGGGCTTCCATCCAGGAGGGAAACTTATCTTGTATTCCATTATTTCCAATGTCAACACCCATCAGACTTTTACAGTTGAGTAAGGATTTGGGTAATCCTCCTTCCAATTTATTGCCATTCAAATTCATGGACACAATACTACACCCCTTGGTAAATGTTGATGGAATCGGCCCAGTAAATTGATTTGCATTTAAATGTAATATCAGCAAAGATTTGGTGAAGTTTCCAAAGCATTGTGGAATTGTTCCTTCCAAACTGTTATTTGAGATGAGAAGAATTGCTAGGGATGTCAAGTTGCAGATGGAGAATGGAATCTTTCCATTTAAGTTGTTGGAAGAGAGTAGAAGATTATTCAATTTTGATAGATTCCCAACGGTGGATGGTATTAGACCTGAAAGTTGGGAAAAAACATAGTTTGAGATCTTTAAATTTCAATTGGTATGGAGCCTTCAAAAAAATCTTCTCAAGATCATCCACTGATAGGACTGTAAATGAGCCAAACTACTCGTGAGATATTCGGATATAGGCTCGAAAAAAACTAGCTCGAGATTGGCTCATTTGTTAAACGAGTCGAGCTGGAGCCTGCTAAGCGAGCTCGCCATTTTCTCGAGCCGCGCTCGAATTTGGCTCGTCGAGCTCGCGAGCTAACTCGGCTCATGAGGTTCTCGAGCTTTTTAACGAGCTGTCTCACGAGCTGGCTTGTGAGTAGTTAAACGAGCCGAACTTGAGCCTGACTTGAGAGCTGTCTCACGAGCTTGGCTCGCGGTACTTAAACGAGCCGGGCTCACGAGCTATTCAATTTAGAACTCGAGACACATACTATTTTTGTAATTTTTAAAATATTATTTATTTATATTGTATTTTTTGTCAAATTAATACTTCTCATTAAAAATTAAACGAAATTAATGCTATTAACTATTGAACTAATATTATTAGAGTTAATCAAGAGTAACGATTATATACACAAACATACAAACTAATGAACTATGTGTGTGTGTGTGTGTATATATATATATAATATAGTTATCTTATTTACAATTCTACATAGTATATTCACTATAAAAAATCGCGTTTTAGCGACGGAATTTTCCGTCGCTAGACTCCGAAAATCCATTGTTAAAATGGTTTAACGACGGACTCGGTCTGTCGTTAAAAATCTTATCGTTAGTCATTTTAACGACAGAATTAACGATGAAAAAATTTTAGCGACGGATTTTTCCATCACTAAATTATCGTCAAATTCAGTCGTCGCTAAATTAAAAAATAAATGAAAAAAATAAATCTGGGCGAGCCCCAATGGCCAGCCCAAAGCCCAACCCAAAAAGGCCAACAACGCCATGGCCTAGCCCACAAAGGCCCATATGTAATGGACGCTCCTACGAGGATTCGAACACAGGCGCTCCTAGATACTTCACCAAACATTAAACCACTGGACTAGCTTCATAACATGTGAAATATACCACATATTATATATTTATAATATAAATGTCTTTTTTGTATATTATTCTTTTCTAAATAATATTAATATTCTAAATGAAAATAATAATAATAAATATTATTTTCTATCTATTATTTATTTTTTCATTAACCACTAATTAATATTATAATATTTTAATTAATTTTCTCAAATATTATATATTTACGTTAAAATATACAACTAGTGTATATATATACACATGAAACCTATTTTCATTGAAGTTTTATTTCCAAATTAAATAATTATATAATATAAAGTCCTAAAAATTATTGAAACAAAATATTATAAAAAAACTCATAAATTAGTGTAATTTAAATATAACAAAAGATATAAAATATTAAAAATAATAAAAAAAAATAAAAATTATAAAATAAAATGAATCTGAAAATGTAAAATAAATAAAAATATTAAAAAATTCAAATTTGTAATAAATTTGTAATCAAAAAATAAAAAATATTACAAAAATTATAAAATATCAAAAATTAAAAAATAAAATAAATTTGAAAATACAAAATTATTTATTTTAAAAAGATTCATAATTAATTATTAATTGAAAAATTAAAAATATTAAAAAATAATATAAAATATTTAAAAAAATTTAAAAATAAAATAAATCCGAAAAATAAAACAAATAACAAATCAAAATTTTAAAAAAACTAATTTCAAATTCGTAAATTAAGTATTAATTGGAAAATTTAAAAATAAAATTAAAAAAAAAAGCTATGGAATTATTCCGTCGTTAGTCCGTCGCTAAGATTAAAAAAATTTTAAAAAAAATGAAAAGTTAAAAAATTAATTTTTAACAATGGATTTTTCCGTCTTTAATGTACCGACGGAAAAATCCGTCGGTAGTCCGTCGTTACCTTAAAAAATAAAATAAAAAATATTAAATTCAATGTTTAACGATGAATTTATCTGTCGCTACGTTAAAGACGGAAAAATCCATCGTTAACGACACTCAATCACAATCCGTCGTTAATTTATCGTTAATCTAACGACGAATTTTATTCTGTTGCTAAATCCGTCGTTAAATCACGTTTTTTTGCAGTGATTAGTATGATAAATAATAATATGAAATATGAAATGATATTATATTAATATTGTCGAACTTAAGAAATTGAACGCTCAATAATAAATATTAAGTAATAAGAGAAACTAAGATTGATATTTACAAAATAATATTTCTCAATTCATTAACTAATAAATATGAAATGAAATCAATAATATTAATTTAATATTATCAAAATTAAGAAATATGGTGTTTAACACAAGAGTAGATGAGTAATAAAAGAAAATAAAGAAAAAAGAGAATCAACAATATATAGTATATAATATATAAATTATAGTGCATCTTAGATTATTAGTTATAACTTACAAGAATATAAGTTATAAGTTATAAATTATAAATTTATAATGCGTGTAAAGTAATAAAGAAAAAAAATTAAAAAAAATAGGATTAATATTAACAATTTGACAAAATAATACTCATCATTAAATATTAAAACATGAAATGTAATCAATGATATTAAGTTAATATTATCGAAAGTAAGAAAATAATAATGGAAAAAGGAAAATTAACAAAAATTAAAATTAATTAAATGTTCAAGAGTAACAATATACTTAGTACCAATGTTATATAGTTAATCTTAAACTATGAGTCATATATACTGTCGCCCATCAATTAGTATTCTAGTATATAGTCAATATTAGTTAAACTATACATAGTAATGGAAGAAAAAAAAGAAAATTTACAAAAATTAATACTAATATTGACAAAATAATCAATCTCAATTCATTAAATAAGAATGAAATGAAATAAATGATATTGGAAACATAATAATTTCTCAAAAATTTCTTATCAAAATTAAGAAATCAAGCAAGAGTAACAATATTCTTATTTCTTATTAGTTAGCACCGTTGTATAGTTAATTTTAAATTCTCAGTTATATATACTATTTACATTATAGTACATAGTTTATATAACTATAGTTTATATTAGTTAATATGCACATAGTAATAAAAAAAAATTAACAAAAATTAAGACTAACATTTATAAGCTAAACTAAGAATAATAATTAAAAAATTTAAGAATTAATAGTCTCTTAAATAATATAGAATTATTAATTTATAAATTATCTTGATATATTGTAATAGGATATGACTTATAAGTTGTGATTCATGATTTATGAATTTTACGACACACACTCGATAACTAATACACACATAATATTATATATATATATATATATATATATATTATAACTAATAGACATATAGTATAAATTTAAAAATATATAAAAAATTAGAGAAATGAAAAAAATATCAATATTAACAAATAAATAAACGAGCCGAACCCGAGTCGAGCTCGGATTCAGGCTCTAATTTTAAATAAACGAGCCGAGCCCGAGTTCCGAGCTTGAGTTGAACTCGAGCTCGAGCTCACGAATACTTAAACGAGCCGAGCTCGAGCTCGACAGTAGTCGGCTCGGCTCGTTTACACCTCTATCAACTGGATAAAGGCATTAAACAAACTCTCTAGGAATGTTACCAGAATTATACATAAATAATTTTGATAGTTGATTATGGCATTGGTCAAATATGGCACTTCTTATTTTGTCATCTAAAAGCATATATTTAGGCAAATGAAATAGTTGAAGGGTAAGAATAAGAATATGAATCTTTTATTTTTTTTGAATTTTTTTTTTGAAATAGCCATTATAGTTTAGTAAAGCTTATTTATAGCTAGGGCTGTAAACGAACCGAATCGAACGGAATACTCTGATGTTCGAGCTCGGCTCGTTAAGGAATATTCAAGCTCGAGCTCGGCTCGAGCTCTATTCGAGCTTTTTTCCTCTTGTTCAAGCTCGGCTCGATAAATATTTGTAATGTTCGAATTCGGTTCGAGCTCGGTTCGTGAAATGCTCAAAAATTTACTAAACAAGCCTGGGCTCGAATACTTGAAAAAAAGCTCATTTAATTTACATATTCGAGTTGGAGCTTAAAAAGAATGTCTTATTTTATTTACCCTTTTGAAATATTTATAATATTCATGAACATGTTCGATTAAGCTCGAGCTCGAACATGTTCACGAGCTGGCCGAGCCGAATACTACTCTGTTCGAGCTCGGCCCAATAATTTTATCGAGCTCGATTTAAGACTCGAGCTCGGCTCGTTTTGAAAATGAACGAACTTCGAACGAGCTTTTTTCGAGCTGAATTCCGAATAATTTGCGAGCGACTCTGTTCATTTACCGCCCTATTTATAGCTACTAACTTAATAATTAATACTTTTAGCTATTTTCATGATAAAAGTATTATAATACCCTTAGTTCTATATTTATAATTAAGAATTATTGTTCATATATTTATATATCAATAATATTAGAAAATAAGATATGATATACATAAACTCCATTTATTATTCTATATATTTAATTTGTTGTTGAATCTTTCTTTGGAATATAGAAAGTACACAAATTGGATAGCTCACATGGAACATCACATTATTTAAAATTATTTATGGTAAAAAGGTATTTTGTATAATAACTAAGGATGTTATTGTACTTCTCCAACTCAAAAGGCTAATAACATTATTATTTTTTTTAAAAAAGTGACTACTTACATAGTTTAAGAGTAGCTATTTTTCTATATAAACACTTTTTTTATCTTAATAAACCACATAGCATTCCACCAATAGCTTTTACAATATACATATTTGAATATTGTTATTCTATATATACTAAACTTAGCATTCGTGAATAACTAGTGTCATAGGTAAAACTGTCAAAAATGAGCTAGGCTTGTCGGGCCGGCTCGTCTTAGTCACAAAAAAGGCGGGCTGAGTTGCTATTTGGAGGCCCACCATTTGACGGGCGTAGGTAGGGCGAGGCGGGCCTAAATGGAGGAGGCTTTGGGCAGGGTTGCTTAGCCTGTGGGCCTATATATATGTTTTTAAACTTTTTTCTTAATTTTAAATCTACATTTATTTTAAAACATAAATAAAGTAATAATGAAATTTTAAATTAATTTAGTGATAAATAATTATGATTATAATTAAAAATATCATATAATGGCGATTATTTTATGTCCATGAAGCAAAATATGTGTTATATAATTTAATAATGAAGGATAAAAGCTACAAATTTTATAAATTTGAAAATACTGAAATTGTTGTATGCTAATAGAAATTTGACTTTGGAATGTTCATACTCATATAAACTAGATTTCCGTCTGTTCAATGCGCGAGTTCATTCATGGTTCCACATTCAATTATTACATATTTAATGTAAGTGTCACATCTTCTCAAAAGTAAAGATGAAGTAATAGAGAAATTTGTTCTCTATAAAACTGAAGTTGAGAATCAACTAAGTAAGAGGGTTAATGTGTTACGGAGTGATAGAGGAGGTGAGTATGAGTCACCTTTTACCAATTTCTGTGCTGAAAATGGAATAAGGCACGAGACCACTGCACCTTATTCGCTGCAACAAAACGGAAAAATAGAACATTGAAATAAATGATGAATGCGTTGTTATTAAGTTCTGGATTACCTTAAAACATGTGGGGGAAGTTAAATAAGGTGCCCCACAAGAAATTAGACAAAAGTCCATATAAATTATGACATGGAAGACCACAACCCTATAAATACTTACGAATGTGGGGGTGTCTTTCCAAGATAATAGTACCTACATCAAAAAAGGTAAAAATTGGACCAAAAACTATTGATTACATATTTATTGGTTATGCACATAATAGTAGTGCTTATCAGTTTCTTGTACATGAGTCTAAAATTAAAGATATACACAAAAACATGATAATTAAATCGAGAAATGTTCCATTCTTCAAACATGTGTTTCCATGAAAGAGTGAAATAGAATATACTTCCATGAAACGGACTTTAGAAGTAGTGGGAGAAGAACAACATGACGAAGAGGTGGTAAAACCACAAAGAAGCAAAAGAGCTAGGATTGAAAAATCCTATGGTCCAAACTTTTTAACCTACATGGTTGAAAGTGAGCCTCAAAGCTTTTCCATAGCAATGATTTCTTCGGATGGTCCTCTATGGAAAGAGACAATTCAAAGTGAAATTGATTCCATTTTGTAGAATCACACTTGGGAGCTAGTGGATCTTCCTCCAGAAAGTAAACCATTAGGCTATAAGTGGATTTTCAAAAGAAAAATGAATGCTGATAGAATTGTTGATAAGTACAAAGCTAGACTTGTAATTAAAGGTTACAAACAATAAAAAGGTCTTGACTACTTTGACACATATTCCCCAATAACAAGAATAACATTCATTAGGATGGTTATTGCTTTTGCAGCTTTGAGAAATCTTAAAATACATCAGATGGATGTAAAGACTGTTTTTCTAAATGGTGATTTGGAAGAAGAGATCTATATGGAGCAACCTGAAGGATTCTCTACTCACAGGTAAGAGAATAAGGTTTGCAGATTGGTGAAGTCTTTGTATGGCTTGAAACAAGCACCAAAGCAATGGCATGAGAAATTTGATAATTCCATGATGGGGTGTGGATTCAAAATTAATTAGTATGATAAATGTGTCTACGTTAAAGAAACGAAAAGTGGATTTGTAATTTTATGTCTTTACGTAGATGACATGCTTATTTTTGGAAGCATTGATAAGATGATTAATTCCACAAAAGAGATGTTGAATTCAAGATTTGACATGAAAGACATGAGACTAGTTGATGTGATACTTGGAATGAAAATTCTTCGAACATCATAATGGATTGTGCTGAGTCAATCACATTATGTGAACAAAATTCTTGAGAAATTTAACAAGAACGACTCTAGTATTGCTAGAACCCCAATAGACACTAGTCAACATCTATAAAAAAACAAAGGTGAAAAGTGTTTCTCAAGTGGAATATTCGAGAGTCATAGGAAGTCTGATGTACTTAATGAGTTGTACACGTCCATAAATTGCCTATGCAGTAAGCAAATTAAGTAGATATACTAGTAATCCAGCTGATGCACATTGGAAAGGTATAGTGAGACTACTTAGATATTTGAGATATACTCATGATTATGGACTGCACTACGGGACATATCCAACTATTGTTGATGACTATTGTGATGCTAAATGGATATTTGATATGAAGGACTCTAAGTCCACAAGTGGATACGTATTCACTTTGGGAGGTGCAGCCATATCATGAAAATCTTCTAAGCAAACTGTTATAGCTAGATCTACCATGGAATCTGAGTTTATAGCGTTAGATAAGAGTAGTGAAGAAGCTGAGGGGCTACTTCATTTCTTAGAAGATATTCCAAGTTGGCTGAAGCCAGTACCTACAATTTGTCTACATTATGACAGACAATCTGCAATTGGCAGGTAACAGAGCCATATGTATAATGGTAAGTCTAGACCCGTACATCAAAGACACAATACATTAGACAACTACTCTCAACTCGTGTTATATCTATTGCCTATTAAAGTCAAAAGATAACTTGGCGGATCTGTTAACCAAAGGGTTAAACAAGGAGTTAGTTGCAAAATCGACCAGAGGAATGGGTCTAAAGCCTCTAGACAAGAGTTGATACAATGGAAACCCAACATTGTTGACTTAAGATCCCAAAATCTAGGTTCAATGGGATAACCTAATCATAAAAAGACTCGTATGGTCACTCTGGGTGTAGTTATCCCTTTTTAAGTGATACCCGAATAGAGAATGATAAGCATTTGGCTTTTAATAATTCTTACACATCGATGAGTCAAGCGAGATAGTACGGGCTATTTAAAAGAATCACCTATGTAAGAGAGAAGTGTGGCCGCTTCGAAGGGCCATGAATGAGTCTCAATTCTTAAACCCTCTTACAGAACCAGACGTATATTCAGGGCCATGAATGAACATAATAATGAGAACTGAAATATGTTAGGGAGAATCCCATGTAAGGTGTACCATCATTTACACAAACGACAGACTTGTTTAAGGACATCGCGTCTACTAAGAGCCAGTAAAGTCGATATATTTTACAAGAAAATGTTCAAAAGGTTACACCTATCTATCCTATGCCGGATTCAACTGCTGAACTTGATCAAAATCTTCATCAATTTCCCTCGTGTGGGGGATTATAGGAAAATAACAAAAAATGTGATGGAAATTTCTTCATCTAGATTTTTCTAAAACCCTAGATATCAAAAGTTTGCCCCAATGGTAACCTTTCACATTTTGGAGGTTACACCATGAGGATTAATGGTGAACAAGTGAGAAGTCTCACTTTGGAGCCTAAAAAAGGTAGCTTCATTCCTCATTTGAAAATACACCAACACAAAAGCATCCTCATTTCCTTTTTTCTCTAGTTCTCTATTCTCTCTTTTGAGCAACCTCAAGTTCTAGTTCTAGTTCGTATTTTGAAGGTTGTGTTCCAAGTTTTAAGTTCTAGCTCCATTTGATCAAGTTCGAGCACAATGTCTAATTTGCCGGAGGAAGTTCTAGTTCATCCGTTATATCCTAGGAATCAAGCGTCCATACGAGACGAATTTGGTTTAAGGAAACTGTGATCTCCACAAGTCTCAGGTTTTACTAAATTTGATTATATCATTTTGAGATTTAAATTATTTCAAGTTATTGATATTTTGATCTTCAACTATTATTGTTATTACGTTCATTATTTTGTTCAGCTATAATCAAGGGTGGATTTACCCACGGGCTGCACTAGGATCCAGCCTAGTGCAAGCCCAATTTTTTTTACTACCTATATGTTATATTTAAGCCCAACCTAATATTAGCCCAACCCTTAAAAAAAATTAGCCCAGCCCAAAGGATGAAAAAGATTGAAAGAAATTCACTTGCTTTGCTGTGAATTACGACGGGATCGTGAAAGCAATACCTCCACTTCTCCTTTAATCAGAATCAGATCACCATTCACCACCGTCCGGGTCCGACATCGTCGCCGTCGACTATTTTGATTTCCTGATTCGACTCTCTATGACTTTATCCTTCACTCAGGTATGGATCCTTAAATTAAAATTTAGTACTTTAAGATATAAGCCCTAAATTAATAGCTAAAATCAAAATTGAGATTAATTTTGTTGAATTTGCTTTACTGAAGCTGAAATAGAGATAGGACAATTGATGAATTAAAGAAGAAACAAAGAAATAATACAAGAATTCTCTATGTCTATGAATGCTTTTAAGAATGAATTGGAGAAATATGCTTATATTTTTTAAATTTAATTTTTTACATGCTTTAATGATTAATCTATTTATATTCCTTGGTCACATATTTCAAGAAAGCATTACAAATATATAAATCTAAAAAATGTTAAAAAATAGAAGTGAGAGAGAATCAGAGAATCTGATCCAGACTTCAGTGAAGCTAGCATAGTTCAATTCATAATCAATTTAATAATATTTATGATAAAATAAAGTGGTGGCCTGGTAGGGTTATTTCAATAAAACGAGCAATAAGAGAGTTCCAACTTTTTTTTTATCAAACTTATTTATTTTTCATCTATATATGGACATAGCAGTAGGAGTGTAGGACCACATTGATTGGAGATCCTTATTTTACTTCTTTATTATATGAAATCCTATTGTAGTCTTGTTTTAATATCAATTGATAGTTCAAATACTAAAAAGTAAATGTCATAAAATTCTTGTTTTTGGTTACCTTTGCAGACTTGCAGTACTCTAGCCATTTGAATGATATGGAGCAACAACCAATTGCAAAGAAAGGAAAAAGACTTATATCATCTTTTTTTAAGAAACGTGATCGTCAAGAGACTCAAGATAATGAAGGTAGCTCAGAACCTTCAACTATGGCCACCCAAAATCAAACTCATCAATCTCCTTCAACACCTATAGAACAAAATCCAGTTCCATCTATTGAGCATGATCTGGGAAAAAGAAAGCAAGTGTGCGAATATTCTGTTAATGTGCGAGATGAGATAAGACGTGCATATCTTAAAGTTGGGCCTTATCAACCGAAAATGGAAGTATATCCTGGTACATAGTTTGGCAATCAGAATCGTAATTTTCAGAAGAAATGGTTTGATAAGTTTCATTGGTTAGAGTATCCGCCTTTCACAAATAAGGCCTATTATTTTTATTGCTTTCTTTTCACAAGTGATGTTAATATGTCTGGTTCTTCAGCATTAGTCAATGAAGGCTTTGACAATTGGAAATGGATAAACCAAGGAAATAAATGTGCATTTCTTACTCATATTGGTTGTGCAGCTACATCACCACATACTATATGCCTAAGACATGCAGAAGACTTGATGAGATCATGTGGGCACATAGACAAAGTTATACATTCTTAGAAAAGAATTGAAAAGGAGAGAAATCGTCTGCGATTAAAGACCTCAATCACAAGCCTTCGTTGGCTTACACTTCAAGGTTGTGCTTTTAAAGGTCATGATGAATCTTCATCTTCATCCAACCGTGGAAACTTTATTGAATTGGTGAAGGCTTTTGCAAATATGAATAAGGAAGTTGGTGAAGTTGTTCTTGATAATGCTCTGAAAAATGCTCAATACATTGCTCCGGAAATTCAAAAGGAGATTTTGAATATTATGGCCAATAGAGTACGTCAAATGATTCGTGAAGAAGTTGGAGCTAAATATTTTTATGTTCTTGTTGATAAAACACAAGATGTCTCCAAGCAAGAGCAAATGGCAATTATCTTGAGGTTTGTGAATGATCATGGAATTTTGACTGAGAGGTTTTTTGCAATTAAAAGTGTTGCTGACACCACTTTATTAACTTTGAAAAAAGAGATATGCGGTGTCCTTTCTCATCATGATCTTCTGGTTGGGAAAATGAGAGGTCAAGGGTATGATGGTGCTAGTAATATGCGTGGTTCATGGAATGGGCTTCATACATTATTTCTTAGAGATTGTCCATATGCCTATTGTATTAATTGTTTTGCTCACTGTCTACAACTTGCATTAGTTTCTACAGCTAAGGACATCGGTGTTGTTTGGGAATTCATTTTTCACTTGGATAATGTTGTCAATATCATAATTTCTTCACCAAAGCACGTCTCTCAATTGCATGTTGATCAAAGACATGAAATTTAGAAATTATTGATTGCAGATGAGCTTGATTCAGGACGCGGTGCCAATCAAATTGGTAATTTGCAGCGGGCAGGAGCTACTCGTTGGAGTTCACACTACAACTCAGTGAGAAGCTTGATAGATACGTATGCTGCAACTTGCAAGGTATTTGAATGTCTTATTGAACACTCTCAAAATGGAAGAGCTAGGGCTGAAGTTCAGGGGGTTTACAAAAATATGGCAAGTTTTGAATTTGTATTCACTCTATACCTAATGCATAGGATTATGAGAGTTACTGATTCTCTTTGCCAAATTCTTCAAAGAAAAATTCAAGATTTTTGGGAGCTGTTGCGTTTGTCTCTACTACGAAGACTCTTCTTCAAGAATTAAGAGAAAGTGGTTGGGAAAATTTTCTTGAAGAAGTCAATGGTTTTTGCTTGAAGAATGATATTGATGTCCCTAATTTGGATTCTCCATATAAGGTTGGTCGTTCTCGTGGGCAAACTACAATTAAACATCATTATCACTTTGATATTTTCAATGCAACAATTGATTGCATCTTGATGGAGTTGAATACAAGATTTAATGATGTCTCTGTTGAATTGTTTCATCTCAGTGTGGCCTTAGATCCTAAAAATTCATTCGAATCATTCAGCAGTGATAATATTTGCAAGCTTGCGAGAAAATTCTATGCTGAAGATTTATCTGATCAGGGCCTTATTTCATTAACGTATGAGTTAAGGCATTATAAGCATGATATAATGGTGCTACAAGAGTTTCGAGTTTCTACACTTATTGAATTGAGTCAACTACTTAGTAAGAGTGGAAGGTCGATGGTTTATGTTATGTTAACTAGACTGATTTATCTAGTTCTAACGTTGTCTGTTTCTACTGCTACAACTGAATGAGTATTTTCCACAATGAAGCATGTGAAGACGGCATTTCGTAACAAGATGGGGATGATTTGCTTGAAGATTCATTAATGCTTTATATTGAGAGGAATTTTGTTAAAGATATAGATATAGATTCAGTTATTGATGAATTTTATGTACTAAAGTCTCGTAGAGCACAATTTATGTAAACTTTAATATATTTTGTTATGTATAAAATTTATTTTTCAGTCCACCCCACTCTCGAATCCTGGATCCGCCTCTGGCTAGAATCAACAATAACTAATTAAGAATTATATTTTTTTAATTCTAAAAAAGGTAAAAGTTCATAATATTTGTTTTTTTAAGTTAAAAACGCTGCTAGGTTGATTTTTTTTTTGTCGTTTTTCGTAAGTTAAAATTGATTATATAATTTAAAGCTCAAAAATTATTTTGTCTAGCCCAGATTATGATTTATAATTTATGTCCAAAATGTCAATTTATGAAACCTAAGAATACAACTTGTTGAGCCAAAAAAATTTGATTATTATGTAAGCCCATTTTAACAAAGGATGAAGAAAAACTTTAGGAGATCCAGCAGAAGAATGAGCAGAAGTGGCGACCGTCTTTGGAAATTCGGCTGTAGCAGTGGCTGTTTTTGCTCTAGTAAAGCTCCGGTTCAAAAGGGACATAATACAGAGGATGGACGTGCGACGACGAGTAGCTTGCTGGTGTGAAGGAGAGTGGAATAAAATGGGTTGTTAGGTTGTTGTTTTCGCGATGGAGAAGTGAGAGGGGTTTTGTTAAGTAATTATTGTAATAAATAACAAAACAATAAAAAAACTTGAGGGACTTATTTGTACACTATCATAAACATTAAGGGCTTATTTGACCATTTTCCCTAATAATGAATAAATGTAGGTTAATTTAGATTGGGAAAAGGGTCAAATACATTCTTAATGTTTGTCCCTAGGATCAAATAAGTCATTCAAGTACTTTTAGATATAAATAAGCCCGTAATATTGATTATTATTGATATACATGTCCCTCCCTATTATGTTCACTCGGAAACAAGTTTGTGCCAAATTTTATTCTATATTTTAAACTCTTTTGAACATTAACTATAAGAATATCATCTGAAATATTTTATTATTTATTTTTTCCATAAATCTATAATATTAATGCATCTTTATAAAACAAAATATAAATAAACGAAAAAAATCTTAAATGTAAATAAATGAGATTATAATTTCGAATTAATTAATTTGTTAATGTTTTAAAAGAATTTAAAATATAAAATAAAATTTGACACAAACTTTATTTTGGAGTGAAAATAGTAGAGATGGGCACGTATTTCAATTATATCCAACATTAAAGGTTTATTTGTACCTAAAAATACTTAAATAATTTTAATTTTCACAAAAATATCGGCAATCATGCCATTAACTCCTACCATTTTTCAGTACTAATTAATAGTCGCACTATAATTAAATGTATAGGCTAGCTTACGCATTAACCTCAAAGAACTACATGCAGAAAAGAAAAAAGGATCATGGGACACAAACTCATTTTGATAATTCTCTTTGTTTTCCCATTTTTTACATATAGTGATGCCAAATTCAAAAGGGTTATGCAATCTTCAATATTAGAAATTATGGCGCAAAACCCAATGAATATATCATCCAGGTAAAACTAAAATCCAATTCACATGTAAATTAAAACTAAAATCGAATTCGCATCCAGTGCTCATATAAAATCATTTATTGCATCTTATGTGTTGCATTCCTATTGTGCACTAGATTTTTTTTTTAATTTTTTCAAATTTTTTCTTTGATTTTAATTTTTTGTGCCTTAATTTAATTTTATACTTGTTATATAGGATTCACCCTACTCAATTAGGATTTATAATAATTTTTTAGTATTTAATTTTTCAAATAATCAATTAATAATTAAAAACTATAAATTAAATACTAAAATATATAATACACCTTAATTGGGTAGGGTAACCCTAAATAACAAATATAAAATTAAACTAAAGCAAAAAAAATTGAAATCAAAGAAAAAAATTAAAAAAATCAATTATGCAATAGAGAATGCGATATCAAATGTGCAATAGAGGATTTCGATCAATTGGTCTAGTGCTACCCATATTCAAATTCATAAGTACTACATGATATATAGAAAATTAAAATCAATCAAATTTATAAAAATAAGTATATTTCAGGCCTTAGTGAATGCTTGGAAGAAGGTAATTGCATCACCAAATGCATGCAAAATATATATTCCACATGGGATTTGGATGCTAAGTCAAGTGGAATTATCTGGCCTAAATAAAGCACATATTGAGTTTGAAGTAAAGGGAAGTAGGGAACTATAAAAGCTTATTCAGACATTCAAAAAATTGCCCAACAAACAATCGGATTGGATTACTTTCAGTCAGATCAACTATTTGATCACCCTCACCGGCGGCGGCCTTTTCCACGGCAACGGTCGCTCCGCCTGGAAATCAAATGACAGCAAAAGAAACCGACATTGCAACAACTTCCAATTGTAAGTATATAGTGTTGGATTTAATCACATAAACACGGAAGTTGATTAAGCCAAATAAAATACATAATCATGAAATCTATGTCGAAATCACCGAAATATAAAATCATAAACTGGATGCAGAATCGTACCTGAATCATAAATATATAGATCTTTATTGTTGAATCAGCGGTTGAATTTATTATGGATCTTCCAAATGAACATTATCACCTTTGTTTTGCTTTCTGTAGAAGGAATACAGATTGCAGAATGAAGTAGTATCGTTTGGGAACTATAACCCTAAATATATAACTGTGTATATCTGTGATTTTCAATTTGGTCCCTCAACAAATTGAATATCTCCTTATGGTATCTACACATTAATTCCATGATTATCTGATACATTTAATAGTCCATAATTAAATTTTAGTAGATCACTTTAATTGGACTTACCATAAAACAACCATACACATTTTATTTTATATATGTAAGTCCACTAAGCGGAAATTTTCCAACATATACATATATTGAGTTGTCAAACACCAATAAAATTAGGGTTTAATTGCCAAAAAATTCACTATCTATGAATGAATTTACAATTTAAACACGACTTTTAAACGTTACAATAATTGCCTACCTTTATATTTGTATCAAATTCGACGCTTCTAACTTTTCCCCAATGATCGTAATTATGACGTAGGAATGATTTTTTTCACGTGAATATATTGATTCGATCAGTTTATGGGAGTTTAAAATAGGAATTTTTATTGTGAAATGCTAATTTTGTGATTGTCAAAATTTTATGAAGTTATATATTTTGCTACAATTAAAAGGTCGGGTTATTATTGTAACATTTTAAAAGTTATATTTAAATTATAAATTTGTTTAAAAGTCGTGAATTTTATAGCAATTAACTCATAAAATTACAAATGTGCATGCTCTTGAAAATGAGTGTTTTAATCCGAATCTTGATTCACGGATATATAATTAGACGCATGAAATCTTATGCTAGATTATGTGCAACACTCTATGCTACACATTTAAAAATATTAATTTTTATTCTTTTTTTTTCTTTGATTTTCAATTAGTTGTGTTTTAGTTTAATTTTACACTTGTTAACTATGGTTCGCTTTTTCCAATTAGTATATATAATTATTTTTTCAAAATTTCATTTCATTTTTAATTAATAATTGATTGTTTTCTAAAAAAATAATTATATACCCTAATTGGAAAAAGTGAACACTAATTAACAAGTGTAATTCAACTAAACCATAATCAATTGAAATGGAAAAAAAAAAAAAAACAGAATAAAAATTAATATTTTTAAATGTGTATAAGCATAGAGTGTTGTACATGATGTAACAAAGAATTTCATCTGATAATTATATATACAATTTATGGATCTTGTATATATATGTGATGCAGAACTTGAGCTTCAATTTCATGAACAACACCATAATCCATGACGTGACCACCAAAGACAGCAAGAATTCCCATGCAAAGTGCTTCGCATGCCACAGCGTGACGTTCCTTCGGTTCACCGTCTCCGGCCCGGCCGACAGCCCCGGTGACGACTGCATTTCCATGAGCAGCGGGATGTCGCAAGTGCGCATCCGCGACGTCACGTGCGGGCCGGGCCATGGCGTCAGCATCGGCAGCCGATGTGTTGGGAATTTACGTCACGACGCATTGATGGCATGCACGAACTCTTTTACGACATGAATTGCGGATTGAGCATCCACACTACAGCAACACATCTAAAATTATTATTTTTTAATTTTTTTTAGTTTTAATTTCTTGTGCTCTAATTTATTTTTACACTTATTAATCATGTTCAATTATATACAATCAGAGCATATAATTATTTTTTAGGAAATAATCAATCATTTAAAAATAAAAATTAAATGATGAGAATTTCCTTTCAAATCCGTTATAGATCATATACGAAACTTCTGGCCTGGTGCTATTACTTTGAAATAAAACAATTTATACCGTTAATTATAGTTTATCTTATGTAGTAATGATATGTGTGCATGTTTCTAATTTGATTTACATGAGTTCGTTATACTGGCTGAGCAAAATCTTACTGCGCTACTACATGCAATAAAAAGAAAAAAAAAAGATATACAACAAATATGAAAGGATATATATATATGCAGAACATAACAAAAGAGAAGACGACTAAAGATCCCTTAACATAGGAGCTGACAAAGCAAAATTGCAAAAACCAACATACATGCATATTCTTTCTTTTGTTTATACTAGCGGAGATCACGTGCATTGCACGTAAATTGTATGATTTTTACTTAAATATGTAAAATTTAAAATTCTTTTGAAAGTGTAAAGTTTAAAGTTATAAGCTATATATATTATAATTAGAAAATATCTAATAAATAATTAGAGTAAGAATATATATATATATATATATATTAATAACATTAACATGAATTCTTTTATCTAAACATAAAAAAATAAGTAATATATCATTGTGTTAAATTCTACATTGAATATTATATGTATATATTCTAAAGTACAAACTAAGCATATATGTGAAATATAATAAAAGTGTGCACAAAAAAAGAATAATATTTAAATTGATTTAAATTTTAAACTATATATATATATATAGGGGTTGGTTATAATAAAAACTTATCTTGATGTGAAAACGTGCGGATTGTGCTTGTTTAGTATACTTTTAGTGCTTTTCTTATTGTATTTTGGTGCTAAAAACATCTTGCACCAAAACACAATAAGAAAAGCATTAAAAAAAATAGCATCAAAATACATAGAGAAAAGCACTAAAAATACACTAAAGAAGCACAGTCCGCAGTTTTCACACCAAGATAAGTTTTTATTTGAACCAACTCCTATATATATATATATATATATATATTGGGCGAATGTAGATTCTCATATATGTGAATACAATAACCAAACTTTTTATTACTATCAACATCCCTTTAAACTTCTTCTTGAATTAATATATATATATATATACACACACACACACACATATATATTTATATTAAATAAAACATCTTATCAATGATTTTTGGGCAAACCTATGATGATAAGAAAAACTTTCCATGCATTATATTAGGTATCAAATAAAATTCATTATGGTTTCAAAAAGGGATATATCTTTTCATGGTTATGTTAGTTTTAATTTCCCAGAGTAATATCCTAGTAAAAAGTGAAGAAAATAGATTAAAATTATAATATTTATATTTTATAGTTAGGTGTGGTTCTAAACACTCCACATATTTTTCATACAAGACTATATTCGAAAATTTATTTTCAAAAATATAAGGCATGTTTGAAAATATGTTATAATTAGCATATCCAATGATATCCGATAGGTAAAATATGCATTGGGAAATGTTATTTATATAATATAATCTCTCAATATAAAATTTAGTATTTAATTTTATGTTCTAGGTTCTATTAACATATACTTTAATTTTGAAAACAAATCAAATCTATTATATCTAAGTGTTTTTCAAATGTTAGATAAGTTATATGATTAAAAAATAATTGTTAGAGATTAAGACATGATAAACTTTATTCAGAAGCCATAGATTTGATCATTTATATATTTAAAATATTTGACTTCAGATAAATTTTTAATCGAATGTGGATAATATATATATTTACTTAGCTAACTATTTTAATGAAAATAATGAGATCTGAAGCGATCGACTCATTTGCCTCATAATAGAAACAACATAGTGTTATTTCATTTATATATATATACATACACACAGAGCCGTACTAAGAGGTTTGGGGGCCTGAGGCGAAGTTTTCAAAAAACTTAAAAGCATAGAAGTGAGATTATATAATTAGGATATTTGTTTAGATTTGTTTTGGATTTATGATATTCTTTATGGTATATTACCTTTTAATTTTTCATAAATTTGGAAGAAAATTTTGTGTAAATATATGGCGTAAGGCTTTAGACTTTAGTGGCTGAGAGAGTAAAAAAAGCGCTAAGAAAAGGAAGTTTGATGAATTGAACTCGAGCTAACTAAAAATAACTAAAAATCTCCTTAGAAACTCTACCATTGAGCTACACACTAATTTTATTTATAATTTGCATACAATATATATATATACACATATAAAAGAAATATTCGGGGCCTTCATTTTTTCAGGGGCCTGAGGCGGTCGCCTCGTCGAAAACACACTCCAACCGGCCCTGCACACACACACACACACATTCTTGATATATATATATATATATATATATATATATCTTAATTAAATTACTTGTAATAAAATTCAAATTAATATAATCACGTATGAATAATATTTTTTTTCTCCAATCTACATATTTGAAATTATCCTCTATGATTTTACATTAATATTAAAAAAAATATTTAAATTGATGAGTAATTGTGAAGTTTATTTTGATAAAATATGTAATTTTTTTTAAAAATAACATTTTAATGATTTGCAAGGCATGACATAATGTGTACAACTTAATTAATTTGATAATATTAATTAACTTATCTTTAATAAAAATAGATTAGTGGCCAAAATAACATTTCATTATATATATATATATACTATCTTTAATACAAATATGTAGGCGATGATAATTTTATTGGTGCTCGTATAAGTTAATTTACATCACTCATTTGCAATGAAATTGTTTCGATTTATGTACATTATGTAATATTTTTGCTAATTTTTTTATCTATTTCAGTTCACTAATATTTGAATTATTGATATCATTGAATCAGTAATTTATAAGTGAAAACTTTAAATTTTAAGTATATTTAATAAATTATACTTATAATTCCCAGATAATTAAATTATTATATACTTGACCAATTTTGAAATTCAACATAATTTTTAAAATGTTTTTAATAATGTCACCTTTCTGAATTGTGGAAAACTCAACATCCCTAAATTGCTGTTAAAAAATAAATTAGAACAGACATTCATCACATAAAAAAGAATAATAAAAATAATTGACATGAATGCATGTGATAAGCATTGTGTGTGTGTGTGTGTGTATTAATTCATAATTTATATCTTATTGGTTTATAAAGATATTAATGAATTGTCTAGCATTTAATTAAAAAATAATATGTTAGTTTAAATTTGAAACTTATACACACACGTACATATCAAATTGATGCACCAATTGAAATTATATATGTATTTTAAATATAATATTATGAAAGTCGATAATAATATTTATTAATTGTTACCATATATATATGCATATCAAATGAATGATCATTTGCATAAAAATCATGCTACAAATTTTATATCTACTATTATATGATAATAAAAGGTTCATGTTGTAGATTTATTATATTACCCTATTGTGCTTAATTTAAATATATTATAGGGATATATTAGTTAACTTTAATTTTGTAAAATAGGGATCTTTTTATATATAGTAGTAGATTCATATGCACACTAATATATTATATTAGATTTTACATTATAAATACATATTATATATATATATATATATATTATATTACACAATTACCCTTAAATTAAAGTTGTAGTAGGGATATAATAGGTAAACCAAAATTTATAAAACATCACACTTTTATAATAGCATTATAAAATAGGGATATATTAGTTAAATTCAATTTTATAAAATATGGATCTTTTTATATATAGTAGTAGATTCATATTCATGGACACTAATATATTATATTAGATTTTATATTATAAATACATATTATATATTATATTACACAATTACCCTTAAATTAAAGTTGTAGTAGGGATATAATAGGTAAACCAAAATTTATAAAACATCACACTTTTATAATAGTATTATAAAATAGGGATATATTAGTTAAATTCAATTTTATAAAATAGGGATCTTTTTATATATAGTAGTAGATTCATATGCATGGACACTAATATATTATATTAGATTTTACATTATAAATACATATTATATATTATATTACACAATTACCCTTAAATTAAAGTTGTAGTAAGGATATAATAGGTAAACCAAAATTTGTAAAACATCAAACTTTTATAATAGTATTATAAAATAGGGATATATTAGTTAAATTCAATTTTGTAAAATAGGGATCTTTTTATATATAGTAGTAGATTCATATGGACACTAATATATTATATTAGATTTTACATTATAAATACATATTATATATTATATTACACAATTACCCTTAAATTAAAGTTGTAGTAGGGATATAGTAGGTAAACCAAAATTTGTAAAACATCACACTTTTATAATAGTAGTAGATTTACCTCTGCTACAACAAAATAACCTTTGACATTATACTGCTGTCTGGTAACTTGATTCCTCACAACTCTTGTTGCTCCACGTCTTCTCTTCCTGTGCTGCTGGCGGCGGTTGAATATCTTCTCAAAAACATCCTCAACTTTGTCGAAGTATTTATCCCTGAAGCTTCGGCAACATAAAAGCACCCAAACAATGCTTCCTAAGCCCACGACATACCCCAAAAGCAGCAAATACATAATGCCACTCAACCTCCGTCTCTTCATTCCCGAGTTTTGGTGGTGATGAATCAGAATCAGAATCAGAATCAGTGTTTGTGCAGCTAATGTTAAGAGGGAGACCACATAATCCTGTGTTTCCTTGGAAGTAATCAGCTGGAAATGTTTGAATTTGAGAGCCAACTGGAATCTTTCCCACCAGCTTGTTGTGGGACAGATTCATCACCTGAAGGAATGTGAGCCCCTGCAATCTCCTTGGGTATCTCCCCCGTTAGCTGGTTCACTGAGAGGCCCAGTGATCCGAGCAACGTCAAGTTACTGAATGATTTCGGTATTGATCCAGTGAGACTATTGTGGAAGAAGTTGAGAAGATAGAGTAAGTTGAGCTCTCCAATTACGTCGGGAATATCTCCTTTGAAATTATTGCAAGAGAAATCAATGGATGTAAATTCTGGCCAAATCTTCACAAGCTTCAGATGTAGCCCTTTGATGGTCAACATCACCTCATCCCTATAGGAATAGCTTGTTGCGCCTCGAATTGGCAACACTATCTTGCACCATCAGTTTCCAACCTGAGAAGCTGTGGGTTTAGATAGCCAGTGAGATTATTGGAAGCTATGTTGATGATTTGAAGATTCGGCCAGCTCTTGTTACATCGGATCTCTCCATGGAATCTGTTAGAACGCAACAAAAGCACCCGCAGGCTGGATGGCAGCATGCATGGGAAAACATCATCTATGAAGTTGGTTCCCACATTCATCACTTGTAAAGAATTGCAATTTGCCAGGGAAAGTGGAACATTCCCAACCAAATTGTTGTCGCTAAGATCCAGAGTTTGCAGGCTGCAACTGGGAGAAAATTTATCCGGGATACGACCACTGTTGTTTCTCCCCAGATTGAGCACTTGAAGACCATTCTCAATGTTTGCCGACAGACAAGGAGGTATTGAAAGACAAATCAAGAACTTTAAGGCTTGTCGAATTGCATATGGAGTTTGGAATTGATCCAGATAGGCTATTATTTGCAAGTGATAAGAAAACAAGATCGAGGTTCCCATCATATGGAATTGACTTGTCAAAATAATTATTCGAGTAATCTACGTAGACAAAACTTTCTGGAAATGGGGGCAACTCACCCTGGAGCTTATTTGAGTAAGTCTAGAATCATGAAAGAAGCCGGAAAATGGTAAGGCTTTTGCAAATCCACCAACAAATTAGAAGAAAGGTTTAAACGGAAAAGTGTTCCGTTTCCAATTTCCCAAATCCAACTTGGAATATTCCCTGCAATTCGGTTGTTTGAGAGGTCCAAATCTCCCAAAGAGAAATGTTTTAAAAAATCTGGAAATTTGTTCAGATTGCAGGAGGCTAGGCCTAGTTCATGTAGTGGGAGAAGACCGTAAAATCTTGAATCAATGTTTGTTCCATCAATTGACAAGTTATTGTAAGAAAGGTCAACAGAATCAAGCCTCCGAATCTTTTCCAGTTGGAAAGTTCCATTGAACAAGTTGTTAGAAAGTGAGAGGGACACAAGACTTCCAAGTTGGAAAAAAAAGTCGGGAATAGGCCCTTCCAGGCGATTACCACTCAAATCAAGGCTCATCATTATCGAGAAATTGACAATGGGAAATTCGTTAACTTGCCCACTGAATCGGTTGTTGGAAAGGGTAAGGATCTCCAGTAAAGGCAGACAAACAGAAACATGGGAATGCTGCCACTCAATGAATTGTTGCCTAAATCCAGATATAACATATTGGAGATGTTCACAATGGAAAACTCTTTGATTCGCCCACGAAATTGGTTGCCAGAAAGGACAAGTTCTTGAAGTGAAGGCAGAGCAAAGATAGTGTGTCGTATGCTTCCACTCAATGAATTATCCATTAAAACTAAAGAAGCAAGGCTGGAGAGACCTTCAAAGTGGCGGTCAGAGAGTGAACCCGTTAGACTATTAGATCTGAGGTCTATGTTAGTAAGTTTCTTAGACATAGAGAATGAAGGAATCACACCAGTGAGAACATTAGATGATAAGCGGAGATGAACTAACTCTGTTAGGTTAGCAAATGTGGATGGAATGGAGAGACCTTCAAAGTTCGAGTTAGAAAGTGAAAAACCCGTTAGACTATTAGCACTGAGGTCTATGTATGTAAGTTTCTTAGACAGAAAGAATGAAGGAATCACACCAGTGAGAGAATTCAATGATAAGTCAAGATGAACGAGCTCTATTTGGTTAGCAAGTGTGGATGGAATGGATCCGACAAAGCCACAAACTGACATGTCTATAGACCTTAATGCACTCCTCAGACGAAATTGAGGTATGGTTTCATTATGAAAATTATTATAGGATAAATCAAGCTCTTGTAGAGTCGGTACCTGTAAGATCATCTTTGGAATAGATCCTATTAGAGAGCAACCCCTGCAGCTGAAGGTTGTCAAACTCGAGAAATTCGCAAAAAAATCCGGAATTGTAGTGGACGAATTGTTCCAATCAAGCTGAAGAACAGAAAGGGACTGAAGTTGTGAAAGAGATGGATCCAAAGGGCCTGATAGATTGCAAAGGCGCATGCTCAAAATCCTTAAATGAAGTAATGAAGAAGATACAGCTTGGCACCACTCAGTCCCTGCAGCTGAAATATTAATACCATCAAGATATAATTCTTCTAGCCTTGTCAGATTCTGAGTAATCATCTTCAAACTTGGGTGCTCAAGTTTTAGTAACCAATAGGAGATATCGAGAACAACCAATCTCCTCAAAAGGGAAACTTCAACTGGAATCTGTCCGCCAAAACCAGCATGTGACAAATTCAAGTGTGTCAAATGTATGAGAAGGTGAATCCCACTTAGAATTTGAGCTTTGTTGAAGTCATTGTATGCTAAGTTTAACTTCTCCAGATATCTCAGACGAAAAAGACTTGATGAGTCATCAATTCCACCTGAAATCAACTGGCGGTCGAGCTGCAAACTGATAACATGGCCATCACCATCACATTCCACACCATTCCAGCTGCAACAATCTCCAGTCTGATTCCATTGCAACAGTTTCAGTGAATAAGAAGAATTGAACATCAGCTCCTCCTTCAGCTCAAGTAACAAAGTTTTCTGATCATCAAGGCATTGGCCGTCGACGAGAGTCAGATTTTTCAAGCTAGTTATGGACTTATGGTTAAAAGTATAGAGAATAAAAGGAGTGGGGAAAGTAGAAAAAACGCCATTGCAAAGAGGATGATGCTGCTACATGAACTTGAGGGAGACTTTAAATCTGCAGTGGGAAGGGAAAACTTGCGCAGTTCACTTCAAAATTCTTATGTCCGAATTCAAATTAAGTATATTAAATTAAATGGCAATCTTTCCGCCACAATCACATCTTTAGGACCGGAAATTCTTCCACGCGCTAACATGCTTGTTTGACCCATTGCACTATTTATTTTGCCATTATTACACGCCGATTTTCTGTTTTAACTGCAAGCAATTCCCTTTTTAAAGAAAAATATAGCTTAACTTAATCGCGATACGCGAATATGGGATTAAAGAAAAAGATACAACACTTATGCAAAATATATGTAGCATTAAGGGAATTACACTTTTGTCCCTTAAAAAAAAAGGTGTTGTATCTTCTTTAATCTCATATTTGCTATTTATAAGTATAAAGAATTAAATAATTTTCAATTGGTGTTAGCCAAATAATATACACAAACTTTTAGTTTCAAACTTATATTTATTGAGCTTATTCAATTATCTTGGATTTTTTTCTCTCGTCAACGCCGGACAAGGAAAGAAAGAAACAGAAGTCTTGTTTGTCAGACAAACTCATTAACTAATTGTGGTTGATTAACCTTTTACACTCTCAAGTCTTCATTCTAGTAACCTGGAATATTTTTTTTTAATCTATTCAAATTTCTACATCCCTTCAACTCAAGAATTTGAAGGGATGTAGAATTGCAAATGAAGGTTGGATATGATCCAGATAGGCTATTTATTTTGCCAGTGATATGAAAGCAATAAAGATAAGAAGATAGAAAATTGAGTTAGGAAGTTGTTGCCTTTTCATTGTATTGTCTTAGCCTCTTAGTATAGTTTGTTCGATTCCAGACAGTTTCATCAAACATTCACCATGGTGGTGTTGTGACGACTCTAAGCTATCTTGGCGTCTCCAAATGCACCCTCCCTTTGTTTCCAGAGGCTCACTAGAAAGGAGTCGATGATAATCTACAGCACGATAATTCATGTCACCTAAAACAAACAAACATATGATAAGACGAAGAGAGGACTACACAAATTTGTTTACCTGGTTCAGGTGAGCTGCAACACATGGAAGGACCAGTAAGCCAGATGCACCCAACGCACAGCCAAGCTGCTCGACGACTGCTACCATCACGGGCAAGGTTTTCTGCGAAAGCACATCATGTCTCATCAATAAAATCAGAGTAACTTATGCTTCTTCTTCTTCATCATCTTCTCTCTCTCTCTCTCTCTCTCTCTCTCTCTCTCTCTCTCTCTCTCTCTCTCTCTCTCTCTCTCTCTCTCTCTCTCTCCCCCTTCGTATATAATTTTAATACCAAAAACTTGGCATACTCGTTTATTTTCTTGTTTAACTGTGAAAAAAATTGCTCCAGCTTTGTCGAACAAACTTTGCATGTCAATGTGCAGAATATCAATAATTCATAAAAAATAAATATCAATTACATAAGCAAAAGGGCATCTCACCTGGCTGGCAACTAATAGAAGAGCACTGACATTTTCTTTCTTGGCAAAAGGCGATTTACTACCTCCGGAGATAAGTGAAAGACTCGGAATTAACAAAGCATTAAAAGCAAATAGGGCAAAATGAAGAAGCCTGCAACATGTTAGGAAGGTTATTAGTTGATGCAGCTATAAATTCCTATGATATTTCACCTGCATAGGTTATTAGTATTGTTTGACAGACTGACCTAGAATGATGTGGTATTTGCTTATAAGTGTGTACTTACTGGTTGAGAATGTAAAATAGGCAAAATAAAAGTTCTGCTCTAACTGAGTGACTGAAAAATAAAAGCCTTCAATATATCTGTATTCTATTTTAGAGACAAAGCAAAGCTCATTAGAGAAGTGCTGAATTGCAAGAAGAATTTGATGTACATACACTCCCATGACAACAGCTACGAGAAAAATTGACGGCTTCACCATTAAAAGAAGCGATCTTGACCTGCTAACTTGAATCCAAGGGGCCTTCAAAAGGGGTAAAGATCAGGCACAAAATCATGATCAATATCACAACAGTAGAAAAGTGAACAGTTTCAATGCAGTTCTAAGTCTTTTTCGAGAAACAATTTATTGGCCAACAACCACATTTATAAAGTAGTCAATTATCGTCAAATTGTTTCATAAAAGAAGAATGACAGAAACATGTAGTGATGTATATTTACAGCGAGAATATGATCATGCATTGGATCTTACAGAACTAAGGAAAATTGCACTGATCACCGCCAAAAGCTTACGATTTTGATCTGAAAAGTCTGCTATACCTGCAACACGTTGGTAAAACAATGAAATTAAAGAATCTGTATTAACAGATAAAATAGCATCACTTATTCAATAACCATCATATTAAAATACCTAGAGGGTGCAAAAGCCAACATGTTATCATGTAATTTTTCAAGGTTTACACCTTTATTAATGAATCATGAGATAAGAGTCCATTTTTATATATCAATACATAGAATATCATGAGTAACCACTGACTGGGGCAGAGTGTGCTTTGGCCACAATGATTATCAACAATTGCACGAAAAAGTCTCAAACTTCTTCCATTTGATCATTTCACCATGCACAACTCAAAGCTACCACCATGCATAAAAGGCACAGAAGATAAAAGAATTTACGACAACTTTATACTAATTGCTGATGATGAAGCAATTATCCATCATGTGTTGAATATGATATGCCTTCAGATTATGATGGTTTTATTATATGTAATCTAAAATCAAGTAGTTAATGGAACATTAGCTATCAATAAAGTTAGAAACTGGTACATAACAAACTAGAAATTGAGCATATATTCAATCCGCACATAGATGTAAAGAGGACAAACCTACATTAGAAATAATAAGGGAATCAGACAAATCCAGGGTGCTAAATACTATGAAAAATACATTTAGCGGTGTCTCACCTTTGAAGAGTTCTCGAACAACCTGTTGATTGAGAGTGAAAGAGATAAGTGATCAGAAATCCAAACCCCAAAGGCATCAAGTTAATTGTACTTGCAGGAAAGGAAAAAGTTTTAGCTATAATTCATGACAGGAAAAAGTTAAATCAATTTTGTCATTTCTAATATTACAGATTTGAGATAAATATATTTTACTAAAATATTCAAGCGTTAGGTTTTTAGTTATGACATTTAGTTTTTTGTTTGTTTTTTTTCTATTTTTGGGCACAAAATCTTGATATTTGTGGAAGTTGAAAAACAAGAAATTCTACACACAGATTCAAACAAATAGATCATTCCTGGCAACCGAAATAGATTGGGATTTATAAACCAGCCAGTTTTTTCCAGAGTATGTAAACATGAAATGCTGGTCTTCAAATAAGGGAATCACTCTTATGCATAACCAAGGTTTTTCCTTGAACATAATTAGGTGAAACTTCAACATGAAAATCTGTAGATCCACAAGTACAGGCTTTATTAAGTTCCAGGTAGGTGGGAACAACATACACAAGAACCAAAGGACAAAGATATATGATTAGCTGTCGCTAATTATTATGATCACCAAGTTTACCTTTTATCTTGAAACATCTCGGAACATCTTATTTTGCTCCAAATATCAGAGAAAGTATATCCTTATTTTATTAGATGGGAAAAGATAAACTACACAAATTATGACATGAATACAGATCAATAAGACTAGTAAAGAAAGTAAAGCTTCACCTTCCCCAAGATTAGAGGAACTAAAAGCGTGAGAACAAGGCTTCTTAACAACTGTTCAGTTGGAATGGACACCCCAACTCCAGCAGCTATGAATTTTGAGATAGAATACGGTATCTGCTATGCAATAATAATTAGTCATTCAGCATTGTAGAGAACAAAATATAGTGCATCAATGTTTTGATTTCTATATTAATTCACAGTTGAAGAGAAGAAAACACTGTTTATACTCTTTTACTTAGATCTTCAATATCACAAAGGTTAACCATCCCATTTTAACATTTAGACACAATTTGTCAAATTATGCCGATGTGCAACACAAGTTATCAGTCCTATGCAACAAGAATAGTGAACGTCTAGTCTATAGAAAGTCCAGGTCTAGAAGACTAGAACTCACAATTAAAATTCCTAATAAATTTGATATCAGGGTCATTGCAAGAGCAAGAGCAGAGTTCCCTCCAGCTAGCTGTGTTTTATCAAATCAAACCTGCAGTCAACCTAACAGCAACATTTTCTTTTTGGTTTGTGAAATCATTAGTAGAAATTCTTCTGGGAATTCATAAGATTCAGTTACCCGTGTCAACGCTACTCCACTAGATAAAGTTGTAGGCATACAGCTAAATATAGCAAGTCCTGTAGAAACCAGAATTCTTGGCACATCAAATAGAAAACAGCTCATTTTCTGATTTTGGATACAAGAGGATTCATACAATGTCAATGGAAAACAGAACATAGTTTCCAAACCTGTCACAAATTCTTGTGGCTGAAGCTTGAGCATCAATATGATCTTTGAGAACAAGGGAGTGAAAAATAAAATAGAAGCCTGCATTACAATGAAAAGTAGAAACTAGAAAGTGAGTTCTCCATCTCCCCTATGGAATTTAAGAGGTAACTATGGAACACTAATGATTCAACACAATGAAATTCGTAAATAAATAATAGAAAATTATAACCTCACAGAGGATGCAAAGAGATTTTCAGAACATGAAAAGATGTAGAAAGTTTGAGCTGTTAACCAAGTTAACGTCCACTCAGAGTACAATATTAAGTCACAATAGCAATGTGAGATTCAACACTTCCATATAATTGGCAATATATGTCTTCATCCTCATCCTCAGCCACGGGACAAAATGATGAATCAAAGAGAGGAGAAAAGAAAAGGAAAAGAAGAATGCAAGATCATACCAGCCCAAAAAGTCCGACTGGCCATGCTTCAGCAGCAGCACCAATTTCATCACTGCGCAACGTCAATCCTGTAAAACGAAAATAGCAAGAAAACCTAAACCAAACTATAGAAAATCATGAATGTCTCGATCAAAAAATTCATGAACAAAACGAAAAGATATATAATATCATGAGAAACCTGACCAGAAATTACAAATATCCCGAATGTGCTAATTTTTGACACGTAAAATTTATCAGCAAGACAACCAGGAGCAGGATTTGCAAGTCCTAACAGAACTCCACATATAAGAGCTGCAAGCACAATCATGCGAATGTGTTACATTGTGCACGGATCTTATTGCGAACACTTAAGTAAATTTGGGTAAATAAATCACAAATATTTTCTGTGCAATAACACCAAAAACCAAGCTAAATGGGATAATGAAAACAAATTCTTGAAACCATCACAGTAGTTGGTCACTTGGTCCAATTTCGACTCACAACCAAACCGGATAATACTGGTAATAATGAAATAGACAAAGACTATTATCATATGGTACGGGATTATTAAAGATAAACACTTTTAAACGACACAAACCATACCTAAAGGTAGAAAATTATCAGAAGCAATCTTAGATAATGATTTGGTCCAATTTGGACTTGCAACTTGTGGGAACTGCTTTTCTCCATCTCCATTTCCCTGTAACACACCAAAGCATTATATGTGTGCTCAAAACATAATCATCCACACACACACAACATTGAATTCTCTCACAGAATATGGAAGCAAAATGAAATTTTGAGAAAGCACGGAAGGTAACCTGAGGGGACTTCGCACTTGCTCTAATACTGTGCAATCTAGAAACTGAACGGAGCTGCCAAAGAAGAGGCGATGCAATGGACTTGCTGCCGGAAAAGGGGGAATAAGCCAGTGAGGGAAGTTGACTCAGCCGCCGGAAAGATGGAATTCCTGTGATCGGAGGGTGGGGGATTAGGGCTTGGAGTGCTCGCGCCATGGCTGTGGGTGCGGCTGCACGCAGAGACTGACTGTTGCTTCAGAGGGTTGTACGTAACGGAACGACGGCCGAGCATGGTTGTACCATCTCAACCACTTGTCTAATTATTATTATTATTATTATTATTATTATTATTATTATTATTATTATTATTATTATTATTATTTATTTATTTATTTATTTATTTATTTATTTTTAGTAGAAACACATAAAAACTTATACCCAACCTGCCAAATTCGATTATTTTTATTAATATAACTCGACTTTTGGATGATATCAATTATAAAATTAATTTAAAAATTTTTGATTAAAAATATTGATTAAATTTATGTTGAACTCAACCAAAAGGCGTCGAGTGGGATCCGAATTAACACAAAACTTGATTCATATTTTAATTGCAAAAAAAAAAAAAAAAAACAAATCAAAGTCAATGATGACCTGTGAAATTTAGTGTACGTGTTCTAATTAGTCGTAACCAAGTCAGAAAATTTTCAACTTTTATTCGACAATTTACTTATTCATTATTTTGGAATATATATTACATTTGGTTTAGCATACAATAAAAGCACGGCATAAATGCCCATTTTAGCACCGAATTTTGGTACAAGTTTGAAAGAAACATATTAAGCAAAATGTTTTGCTTTATCTTTGTTGGCAATATTTATTTTGGGTTTGTATGTTATATTTGGATCTTGAATGTTACGATTGATGAGAGACTGAAGAAATGTTTTCTTGTGCAAAAACGCAATTGCAAGCACTTCATTTTCCCTTTGTTTTTTCATCAATATAATTTTATCTAAAGCGCGCATTCAAATAGTCGCTTAGTGATATTTCTTCAATCTCAATTCCCCCTCCCCCAACTCCCAAGTCCCAACTCAAATAAAATAAAATAAAAATTCAAATTCTAACATTACCAGTTATCGTATATATAAAGAAAGAGCATCTAAACATCACACACTCAAAATTGTGTGTTCTAGCAACACTCTATACAAAAAAAAAGCCCAAATTAGTTTTCTTTCAAATCCAAATCCACAGTTGTCATGGTCCAGAAACATAGAACTCAATTTTGGTGATGCATACACTGATACACATCAGATATGCAGAATATGTACCAGACTACCAGTTAAGCAGATTCCTGCATACAAGCTTGAAAGCTAACATATTATATAGATTCAGATACAAAGGCTTGAGACATGCATGCTATACACGAACATGACTCTGCCTAACATGCATTCATCGGTATCCCAGCAGATGTGAAGACGGTAATATCAACTGTACGTATTGCCCCATCACCTGTTATTCAACCGGGACAAAGAAGATGATCGGAAAGAATGCACTTGACTATTAACCCTGAAACCCTCACTGATTTGCTTTCGATGCTGCTAAAAAACTACCTAACCCTGACTTAGATGTAGCTGATGGGAACTTCAAAATATAAACTTCAACTATCAATACCTGCTTGTTCAATTATATATATGCACAGATAGCTATGTGCAAGCTATCATTATTAACATTTTGGTCCACCCAATACTAATCGAACATATGGGAATGCAAGGAAAATAATCATTAACAGTGATATTAACCTCTATTTATAGGAACATATTAGTACTGACAATAGGTCACACATTCAAGGTTTTAATTTAAAGTTGATCAAATACAAAGAGAAGGCGAGCACCTTGCTTTCTTCGGACAGACGGGAATATCATAACAAATCAGTTAAACACCAACTCGCTCAGTTCATGGTCCATGTTTGATGTTTGTACACCCATAAATATAATTAACAAGGAAGTACTACTTAAAACTGATAACATAACTGACTTTCAAATCTTAGTGAAATCTGATGGAATTAAAATCAATTGAATAAATCTAATGAAATCAAATTCACTTGATCAACTCTTCTAATCCATTGTAATGCCATTTTACTTTTTACCGAGATAAACTCTTTTTGTACTCGACAAGGAGGAGAACCCATCCCAAGGATGATCAGAACAGAAAATAAACATAACTTTCAGTGAGAAGCTACAATGAAGCACGCATCATGAAACGAGGAAAGTAAGTTCCTTTTTTTTTCTCATTTCCACTTTTTCTTTCCTGCATAACTATGCTTTCCACCCTGATCAGCTACATATCTAGAACAAGCACAAGTTTTAATTTCTAGGATCAGCCGAGCACATTAACTCTATGTTTACCACTCAATAGTAACAACACAATGACAACCAAAACTCACTCCAACTAATCACTCAAAATAATCACACTTTGAACACAACATTGAAGCAAAACCTCAAAACGGATGCAATTGAAATGCAGAATACACGATATCCATCATCAAGCATATATGACCATTAATTTAGCTCCCAGTTTGCAATCTGTCAACATTCCTCAACCTCAAAAAATCAAGAATCTAATTCTATTCCACTGCAACTCATATAATAAACAAAAAAACTACACAAAAGATAAGCAATATCAAAACTAATCAATCCAACACCTACATAAGAACAGCAACTAATCCAACCAACTCCCATCTAACAAAATGCTGTTCAATCAAAAAACCACAAGCATGGAAAAGAGCATGTAAATCAAGAAGCAGGCATACGTGATGAGTCCCCGGTGCTCGTCCCCGCAGTTGGCGAGCTCCACAACCAATCCGGTGCAGACACGCGTCGCCCAAATCACGAACACCCCCGTTATGATCATGATCGCCATTCCGCCCTGCGGCACGAACAATGAGAGCGCCGACAGCATCACAATCGGCAACATACAGTAGCCAATTAGGCTGAGGCACTTGAACATATCCAGATTCCCATTTTTTCCGGCGAGCATGTTGAAGACGACGTAGAGGAACACCGACGCCATCGTCACCCAGCCGAGTATGATCCCGAAATGCAGTTTTCCGGCAAGGAGCTGGAAAAGGCCAAAGGCCATGAGGAATAGGAACGGGCCGGAGAGATCGGCGTCTTCGTGGAGGTGGTGGTTGATTCGGAAAGGGTTGAGGATGGAGATGGTTTTCTGATAGATTTGCTTGGTGTTAATGCCGAGCTCCTCGAGGAGCGGCGGCTCGTCGTCGAATCCGGAGGCGCCGCCGATGGTGGAAGGGGAGGGAAAGTGCGGGGCGGCGGAGAAGGAGGTGGAGGCGGCGACGGAGTTAACGTCGAAGGAGAGGAAGGGTATGCCGGGGTTTGAGGATCTGGGGGGCTGAAATGGGGCGGTCGGAAGGCGGCGTTGTTGGGGGGCGGAGGAGCTTCCGCCGGAGCGGAAAACCACCGGCGGAACGTTCGCCATCTGGTCGAAGGCGATCTGATTATGGTTTTTTTCTAACTTTTTTGGGTTAAATTTATGGGGTTTCTTGATCTGTGTGTTCGAAGATGAAAATTCCGGAAATTAGAAAGGAAAATAGAAGCTTTTGCAGAATTTAATTTGAATAATGTAGTTTTTCTTGCAGACTAAGATATTGGAGATCCGACTGTAATTAAATTTCTGCTTCCGACGAGAAGAGATGAACGGTTTAGTCGGTGGAGTGCAATTTTACGTCGCAAAAATTATATGATAAATATTTTATGAATAAATAGTATTATTTTTTTCATATTTTATTATAGGGTGGGTTTTATTTACATAAATTGCTTAGAAATATTATTGGCTAAGAAAAAAAATACTTACTAACGATTTTTTAAAATAAAAAAAAAAGCATATTTTAATAAAAATATTAAAAAAAATTAAAGAAAATTTCACCTAAATAAAATTAAATTCAGGTATCTAAAATTCGTTATTGCGATTTATTCAACCAAGCTGGCATTTTTAAGGAACACGCACGTTTACAAATTCCAGCAAATTCAGTTTCGCGACTGAGAAGAATTTCCGAAAAATTAAAATCGATGATGAGAAATTTTGGAAGTGTGTACCGATCAGTTCTCTCGAGCTCGATCAATGGCGGATTATTATCGAAACCGTTCTGCTCGAACAGCGCTGCTCGGGGAGTATGCATATGCCGCCGGTTTCTGTTCTCTTCTACTGCTTCAACGTTGTTGAAATCTACCGATTTAACATCGTTGAAATCTTCTTTGGGCGTTTCTCAATGGAGCTATTTTCAAGGTATGTTCGTTTCTCAATCGGAAAATTTCGCTGTATTGCGTTTATTTATTGACATTAATTTTTAATTGGTGAGGGTTTCGTAGAAATTTTGTTTGGGTTTTATGAGGTTTGAGCTGCTGATCCGTTTTCTTCGTTGAACGTTTCTCTTACATGCTGTTTTGTTGATCGGTCTTACCTGATTGAGGAGGCAATTTTCGTGTAGTGTGTAACAACGGTTTGATTCTTTCAAGAAAAATGATCAAGAATTAATGCTGATGAATGCTGTTGAATGTTGGAAAATTGGTCTTGCGTTGTTATCTATCAGAGAAAATATACGCATTTTGTGGTTATAACAGCTTCAATTGACAGGACAGAGGAGGAGTGTGTTTATCCAAACACAAGCAACTCCTAATCCTGCATCTCTCATGTTCTATCCTGGAAAGCCTGTAATGGAGACCGGAAGTGCAGATTTTCCTAATGCTCGTGCTGCTATGAATTCACCACTAGCAAAGAACCTATTTGGAATTGATGGTGAGTAATCTCCTCCCATCATCTATCTACATTCATTTGTTTCGGGGCATCAATAATGTGATTATATGATTTTTAGTTTGTGGAGCAAAAAAGAAGGGATTCTGGAAGAGAAGAAGTAGATTTAAGTTGAGAAGGAGAAATCACATAAATTAGTCCACTTGAGTAGATATGTCATGACTGTGTTTCTCAGTTGAGTCCGAGTGTTTGCCTTTTCTAAGTGGAAGGCTTTGGTTATTCTAATATGAAGTTTCTGTTTTTTCTTCAATCTAGAAGAATGGATCAACAATCTTCATTTATGGTTGAACTATTTGTCACTATTTATGTGTTTTCAGATTAATAATTTAGCTGATACATCAGACCATAATTTCTGTTGTGCAGGAATTAACAGGGTCTTCTTTGGGTCAGATTTTGTAACTGTCACGAAGTCAGAAGACACTTCATGGGATTTTCTGAAACCTGAGATCTTTGCTGCAATCATGGATTTCTATTCCTCTGGGCAGCCGTTGTTCTCGGATACAAATTCTGCAGCTTCCAAGGACACAGCCATTCACGAAGATGATTCCGAGACTGTTGCCATGATCAAAGAACTACTAGAGACTCGTATCCGTCCAGCAGTACAAGATGATGGTGGAGACATAGAATATGTTGGATTTGATCCAAACAGTGGAATAGTAAAACTAAGAATGCAAGGAGCCTGCAGTGGCTGCCCGAGCTCCTCCGTCACTCTGAAGTCTGGGATCCAGAATATGCTAATGCATTATGTACCAGAGGTCAAAGGCGTGGAACAAGAAGACGATGAAGAAGAAGATGTGGCATTAACTGGAGCACCACATGAGTAACTGAATAGTTGCTAGATCTTGCCTTCATCATGCTGTACCAGCAGATAGCTTGGAGAAAGGTACTCTGTAATTGCATACGCCTTGTTGCTTCATCGTAGCTGCATTTTAATGGTCGTCTAGTCACCACCTTTTTGTTGGTAATTTTGAGTTGTGCTACCTTTCCTCTCAACTCATGGTACGTTGGCTAAATTTTGTGATGCTTGCACATAAAATGTTGTGTTTAATGCTCAATAGTTGATAGTAGACACCACACCACCCAAACTTAAACTCAGATTTCAAGTAATTTTGATTGAGTTTCTCCCTTGAGTGGGCAAGTGGGTTATTTCATGTTGATCCTTTACACAACACTTTTTTTTCTCTTTTGGCAAGGCTGTAGTTTAAATTCGATCTTATGAATTTGGAAGTAACAATAAACAGCACCACTAAGATTTCATTTCATTAATATACAGAATGTGTTTGGTTGAAAATTTGGTGATCTGGGAGAGTCGATTTAGAACAGGATAATATAATTTCTTTTTCTGCAATACCAGATCAAAGTTGAAAAAGCTATTGGGATTTGGGAGGAATCGTTATGTGAGTAAAATTAAAATTGGTTCTAAAGAAAGATAATTTATTTTTATTGTAAGTGTAGGAGTCGAATTATGTGTATAAAGTGAGAAGTGGACGTAAAGGTACTTTTTTTAACCAAACAGATCGGAATAGGGAGTTGAAATATATATGCATTTTAAGGTTCTCAAATAATCATATCTATCCATCTATACCCAAGCCTACAAGTATGTAATCTCTCAGGTCCTCTGGACCATTCCCTCTCACAACTCCGCTCCCTTTCTATTCTTCGACTAGATCATAACAATCTATCGACAGCAGTTCCGGACTTCTTTGCCAACTTCTCAAGTTTAACTACATTGACTCTCATTGACTGCAATCTGAAAGGTTATTTTCCAGAGAAAATCTTTCAGATTCCAACTCTCCAGAATCTTGATTTATCCTTCAATGAATTTCTCAGTGGCACCATACCCCAATTTCCTCGTACCACATCTTTTAGGACCATAGTGCTTACAGGAACAAAGTTTTCAGGTCTTTACCAAATTCCATTAGCAATCTCAAAAACTTGTCTGAGCTACATCTGTCTGAATGCCAATTCATTGGCCCAATTCCATCCACGCTGAGTAATCTGACAGAGCTAGTTTATGCGGACTTATCATCCAACTTCTTCACTGGCTCAATTTCTTCCATTCATTTTGAAGGTCTTTCCCGCCTTGTTAGTATAGATTTACGCTATAATTTATTAACTGGTTGCATTCCCACATCTATCTTTGTTGTACCTTCACTACAGGAACTTTTCTTCTCCGAAAATCAATTTAGTGGGCAAATCAACGAGTTTCCCGTTGTAAATATCTCTAACCTTGATATGTTAGATTTGAGCGGAAACCGACTGGAAGGCTCTATTCCCAACTCTTTTTTCCAACTTCAAAGCCTTGAATTTCTCTGGCTTTCTGACAACTCATTCAGTGACAGTTTTCTACTGGAAAATATTGTAAGCCTTCGCAGTCTTAACTCTGTTGATCTTTCTGGTAACAACTTGTCACTTGACACAACAGGCATCCATTCAAGTTCGAACAATTTCCTTGATCTTGTAAAACAGTCCACCTTGAAGTATTTGGACCTTTCGAACAATAAGCTTGCTGGGGAAATTCCTAGTTGGATTTGGGAAATTGGAAATGGAAGACTCTACGATTTGAACCTTTCTTGTAACATGTTTATGGATTTGCAAAAGCCTTACAATATTCTTACATTTCTTTATCTTGAATCTTTGGACTTACACTCAAATCAGCTTCGAGGTGAGTTGCCTCTGCTCCTACTACAAGCTCGCACCGTAGACTGCTCGAATAATTATTTTGAAAATATCATTCCTAACATTGGAAACTTCTCCACTTCCAGAATTAAGAACTTATCGCTTGCAAATAACAGTCTCTCTGGATCTTTTCCAACCTCCCTTTGCAACATTGGCCTCGAAATTCTTGACTCGTCTGTCAATAACTTGAGTGGTAGAATACCTCCTTGTTTTTTTTAAAGCAATGGTTATCTTCAAGCGCTTAGTTTGAGGAGAAACAACATCAGTGGTCGTATCCCAGATAATTTTTCTCAGGATTGCTCCTTGAAATTTTTGGATCTCAGTAACAACAATTTAGTTGGGCGTGTTCCTCTTTCCCTGGGAAATTGCAAATCCTTAGAAATGATGAATGTTGGAACCAACCACATAGATGATATTTTCCCATGCATGTTGCCATCGAGCTTGCTGGTCCTTGTGTTGCGTTCCAACAGATTCCACGGAGAGGTGAGATGTCACAGGAGTTGGCCAAATCTTCAAATTATTGACATAGCTTCCAATAATCTCAGTGGCTATCTAAATTCATCCAGCTTCTCACATTGGAGAGGAATGATGCAAGACTGCAGTGATGCAATGAGCTGCAGGTCTATCTCATTCTCAGCTCGTACTGGTAGTGTGGATGTTTACTACCGGTATAAGGTGATGGTGATGTTAACCATCAAAGGGATAGAGCTGATGCTTGTCAAGATTTGGCCAGAATTCACAGCCATTGATTTCTCTTGCAATAATTTCCTAGGAGATATCCCCGACTCGATTGGTGAGCTGAATGCACTCTATCTTCTCAACCTATCCCACAATAGTCTCACTGGAACAATCCCGAGATCATTCAGTAACTTGACGCAGCTTGAATCACTGGACCTCTCTGTCAACCAGCTAACGGGGGAAATACCACAGAAGCTTGCAGGGCTCACATTCCTTCAGATCATGAATCTATCCCACAACAACCTGGTAGGAAAGATTCCAGTTGGCCCTCAAATTCAGACATTTCCACCCGATTCCTTTGAGGGAAACACGGGATTATGTGGTCTCCCTCTCAACATTAGCTGCACAAACACATCTCTGTCACTGCCAAAACTCGGGAATGTCCAATCACGCAGGAAGGCGGAGATCGAGTGGGACTATGTATTTGCTTCTCTCGGGTATGTCTTGGGCTTAGGAAGCGTTGTTTGGGTGTTTTTATGTTGCCGAAGCTTCAGGGATAAATACTTCGACAGAGTTGAGGATATTTTTGAGAAGATATTCGACCGCGGCCAGCAGCGCAGGAAGAGAAGAAATGGAGCAACAAGAGTTGTGAGGAATCAGTAGTGCTGTAGTTATATATTTTGTTGTAGCATAGGGTAAATAAGAAATTATATGCAAGCTAAGTATGCTGGTTTTTTACTTTCTCCAATGTTGTAAGGCTTTCTCACCAGGCCTCGATCATTAGTCAACTCCTGTAATTTGATATATGTCCTTTCATATTTGTATGTCTACTTGGATCTCACAGTTGTCAGATTGTTTGCTAACACGTCGTCTGAATTTTCGATCGCTTTTTCTCTCACACTTGCCATTCATTGTCTTTGGTTATTGTTTGTTCACGACATTCTCTTTTCGTATTTTATGAAGCTTATGCCGGTACACTGCAAATCCTGAGGTGAAGATCATATCAGTTATATATATATATCTGACCCCATTTTTCATGTGGCAGTTGAAGGTCAAGGTTCATCTTAGAAGATTGTTATAGCCATCCCTGAGTGTCAATATTT